>OX421445.1:2797029-2807029 GCA_949126865.1 Montipora capitata | reverse complement strand
CATAGTGGTAGGTATTGTAATAGCCAAGTTCCTCCTGAGGGGCTGGGAAAATTGTAATTTGGAACACCATTCAAGTGTTGCATTCTCTTCTTTCTATGGGAGGGAGAGAGTCAAAGGGCAGTGAATTCAATTGATTGGTGCATAACTAGTAAGTAAACTCAGTTGGCTGAAGGTTCACATAGTCTGCAGTCCAGGCGCATTCTGGCGAGGCACGGTCTATGGACGCGGAATATTCGGCTTCCATCTTGAATCTTGGAAGCGGAGAATAATTGGGGCAATATTGCCACCGCTTGGTTGTCAAAACAAACGTCGCGGCTCGACAAACTGTCGACATTAGAGAAGATAACTCGAGCTCAAAATGTTCATTGAGCAGGCAGACTTTTTATCCACCCGGGCATCTACTTTGAAGTCTTTAGCGCCAATCAACTTGGTTTCTCCTCCTGGGTTAAAAATGTTTTCCATTTAGAAAGACTTTGCTTGGACCAATTTCGTATTGTTTAATGTTGGGCTGGAACAAGCATGGAAAAGGGTAATGTGAGAAGATCATTTCAGATTAGCCCTATACCAAATGTTTGGGGAAGTCCTATCCAGTCTATTCGTAAATTACGTCTAAATTGGCCTAATTGGCATGGTGCAAACAGGTCCAATTCACAATAAAATCTTTTTCGTTCTTGTAGGGGCGAGGCACGTCGCTTTCGTCAATGGATGGAAATTTTAATAAAGAAGTTTCTCGATTGGTGACAGAGAACGTGGTGAGTGGATTGTGTCGCTTGTTCTCGTGGTAATTAATTGGCTGGCTTGTTGAAACCAGTACACAGGATGCGACTGATGTTAAATGATAAAACAGTGCTCGCCGTGTCGGTTACATCCCGTGTCAAGTTGTATGAAGTTCGCCTTGTGAGGATTCGCCCTCCAAGGCATTTTTGAACTTTTATCAAAAGGTAAACGATAACATGAGAAACCACCATTGGTTCTGAATAATAGATACTTCATATGAATTAAAAGAGCTGGTTTATACACGCTACATAAAGCCGTAATTGACCAGTTGGCGAGATATTAGCAGAGGTGGCATAGCTGTTCAATACAACCACGGGTGGGATGAGTTCGAGTCCATCTTTACTGCAGTCTAACTTAAATGTGATAATCATTTGAAAATCCAACCACCTACGTACCAAAAAAATCGTGTCATTTGTAGGAGCTTAAGGAACAAGTTGAAAAACTGGAAGTGGAGCTTGAGGAATTCAAGCAGGGTGGGACGGGAATGGCTTTGGCACCGTTCAGAGGAAGAACGCAGTCTTACAAGGGTATGTTGTTGGTGGAATTCAAACCAATTTTTTGCACATTTGTTTCTTTTAATAAATTTCTAATAAATTTCTTTTTTAATAGGATTTTTTTTTTGTATCATTTTTTAAAATCGTGCTCCTGGTTTTTCTTAATTTGAAGGTGAACTTGAGCAGAAGAGAAGAGCGCAAAGCTTTTTATCTGGACAGGAACCCAAAGCAGGAAAATTGGTTTGTAAAAGGAGTTCTTTTCACCAGTTACGATTTTAAGGTCATCGCAGTTGTGAACGGTACTTAAGAAGTCTGTAACGAAATCAAAGTACTTTTCACGTTAAAATGAGTACCAGCGTTACTGGGAACAAAACGAAAATGCTTTTCTTCCGTTGCCCTGCTTTTCCAGTAACGGCTGAGTTGTGTAAGCTTGAAGCTTGTGAGATGTAATTTGGAATAAATAACCACGCGTACATTTTCCCGAAGACCAACAAAAGTGCTCGTGCAATTTGAAGTCGGAAAAAATTACAAATGCGTAGTTTAGTCCAAATTGCACGAGGAAAATCGTAATTACTTATTAATAATTCAGGTTCAGAAAACAGCACACAACCCAACTGGTCTACGCCAATCGTATAATTTATGCAAGGTTATATTATTCCATTTAAGAGAAGTATATATACATTGAGAACTATGGTATAAGCGATGTTTATTAAAAACTGGATCGTTGGATAATGCAATTCGAGAGTTTTGATTGGCTAAGCATCATGGGTTATGAGCCATTATACCATGATCTACAAGCACGGCAAGCATATGCGTGATTTTTTGGGCCTTCTTATTTTTATTGTATTCTAGTTTTCTATATTTTGGGGGCGTTTTTAATAAAACAATCATTCCACTCGCGCTTGTTGGATATGAGATGATTGCCAACTCGTCGCTACGCGCCTCGTTGGCTATCTATCATCTCATACCAACGCGCGCTCATGGAATAATTGTTAAGTATAACATACAGCAATGAACACTGAGTTCTTTGGCGATATCCAGTCAGACCAGGTTAGAAACGGGTCAGCAAAAGGGCTCAAAAAAGAACTCGACAGCAAATTGGTATGCAAGCGGCAGAGACCTGAAACAGATCAGCGAGACGGGAGTGTTCTCTGAGCAAAATTACTATGAATCTCAGTACTTTGAACCTCAAAAAGATGTAATCAAACGCCAATCAAATCAAAGGAAGTGTCAAACCAACGTAAATTATTCATTGTTCATTAAATTACTAAATACAGTCAAACCTGCGTATAACGGCCGTGTTTAAAGCGGACACCCTGTAAATTACGGTCACCACACAACTTCTCGAGAATAGAGTCTTATATTTACTCTAAAGTTGACCTGTATACAGCGGTCACGTGTACATAACGGACGCGGTCACCCTTTAGACTTCCCGAAGCCACCATTTCATTATTATGTACCTGCATATGATGGTCACCAAATTGTCTAACGATTAGATAATTGAGACAAGATTATTCAACTGCTCACTCAGTATGATTGGTTTGCTACCTCGTTTTCACGTAGTAACCTCTCTTGTGTTACCTGAAAATTGCATTTCTCCTAGCCAATCACCTTGGAGAATTTTTTCCATGTAAAGTATTGGAGCCAAAACGAAATGTAATGCCCCAAGGACTCCCTCTACCTCCTGTAATGTCTGGCTTTCTCTGAGTTGTCAACTTTCTCGAATCTCTTTAGATTCTTCTTTTAAAGATATGTTTGCGTCGTCTTTTGCCCTGTCATTAACGTCGATATGTTCTTGTAACTTTCTTTTCGTAGGTCATGCGACACGCTGGTCTTCTTCGGAAATCCTCCCACGCCCAAAAGGAAGGGGTAAACTATAGACCAATTGCATAAATGGCGGTCAAAAATGTATTCTTTTGTTTATGTGCTAATGAGACTCACTAGCCCCGCTCTCAAGCAACGTTTCTTTTGTATATTGTCCATGCAAACGAGGCTAGTGAGTGTAATTAGCACATAAACAAAAGAATATTCTTTTGGCCGCCATATATGCATTCGGTCTATGCACTGTTTGTTATAGCTCACAAAGAGGATCGAACCTTAGCATTGAAATCCTATGTCTTTCCGAGTTCCATTCTTCCTCCTTAAGGCTTATTAAAGCGAGTCTTCAACATGAACACTTAGAAATGTTTGCACTGTCTCATGTCAGAGAAAAAGGATAAGAAAGTGAAATTGGAAGTGTCTTATTAAACTGAGACAAGATGTTTATTAGTTATTTTTGTTTCTCATAGGACCTGCTTCCTCTTCCCCCCCAGTTGAAACCTCAAAAAGTTCGTGGTATGATTGAGTTCGCAAGCGATGACGAAGACAACGTTATTAAATATTTGATTACTGAAATGGACCCCAAATCCATGGCGGATGCTATTCCAGGGCTCCCTGCACACATTCTTTTCATGTGCATCCGGCATGCTGACCACGTGAATGACGACCGACGCATGCAAAGTCTGCTGACCAATAGTATCAACAGCATCAGGAAAGTCGTCAAGGTAAGAATCGCCGGCCATTTTCTCAAAATCGCCGAAAATTAATTCGTGAAACCCAAATTCTGCATCATGCATATAAATTCTTGTTCTATGGCCATCGTTGCTTGATTAAAAATAAAACACAAACAGGGTGATAAACATGGTAAACCAACGCATTTTATAAAGACTGTTATTTTGCCGGGAAAATCGATCTTTGAACATATTTTCCTGATCAGAGAAAAGAAAACAACTGCAAAGTTTCATGACTAGAAACGTTTCCTTTTCCTTTTTGAAGATACAGTGAGTCTTATGATTCCTCCATAAACCTGGAAAGTATCGGGCCTTTCGAGAAACTCCCACCGGGAGCCCCATTTCTCGAAATTCCCGAAACCTCTCGGGCCTTTTTCTGGTGTCACAATTCTATGTCTTAATCACGGATAGCTTTCAAGTAAACAAACTCCGCAATCATTTTGCTTTTTGTTACCTTGAAAACATGTTAAAAGACCAGCCTATTAAGACAAGCGAATGGCAGTTTCGTAAATAGCTTTTCGGGCCCTAAACGCCTTCGGGACCTTCGAGAAACGGGCCCCGTAAGGCCACTGTTCTCACTATCCAGAAAATAAAATATACGGCACGTTAAACGTTGGTCAAGGTAATCTTCATACACGCCTTTACTTAGATATGCTTGGAGAGTACATATTCACCTTAACTGTGGCAAATACTGAAATCTTTGCACAAGTTAGCCTGGCCTGGTTAACCTTGCCTGCGTAGCATGCAAGCGTTTCTGTGCGGGAAACATGCAACAACGAAAGACACAAAACAAGAGGTGTCCCGCCCCACTTTATGCGAGGCCAAAACATCGAAAATCTTGCATGTTACCCGCACGGAAACGGTTGCTACGCCGGCTAGTTGAAACTGCAATAAAATTATGGTGACTTATGCATCGGATACAGACAGGTATGCGTCCTTTGACCTACTGGGGCTGGCTTTCAGTGACATGATAATTTCTGCATAACCACCACTCTGCCAAATGATTATTAAGGCGCATGTTCCGTTCCTTTGTCAGAAAAGTCCGAGTAACCTGGACATTTTGGCATTTTGGCTGGCGAACACTTCTCGACTTCTTCATGATATGAAACAGTACAGTGGGGATCGGGTAAGTGGACATCATGTTATTTTTATGAATTATGAATATTTACCCGCAACACCCTCCTTTCGCCTCACTGTTTTCCTTATTATTATTATTATTATTATTATTATTATTATTATTATTATTATTATTGTTATTGTTATTGTTATTGTTATTGTTTTTGTTATTGTTATTGTTATTGTTATTGTTATTGTTATTATTATTATTATTATTATTATTATTATTATTATTATTATTATTATTATCTGTAAAGAAAAAAAACAGATCAGGTGCCGTCTTTGTGGTTCTTTTCCAAAATAAAGAAGAAAAATCAGGGGTTACTACATGTATAATCCATGGAAAACAAAAGACGACTTTGATTTCAGTTTGAGTCACGTTTGATCAGAACCCGGCGATGAGTCTAAGGAACTCGATGGTACTTAAATCATCAGTTAATGCCGGCGGTTTTTGTCAAGGGATAACGCACTTATTCATTCAGTTTCAACCTGGCCTATCAAGATGACTGATATCTGAACACAAACAATCGTTTACATTTGGACAAAGTCTTTCGTACACATTGTCCACTACGGTAACAAAGTGATTCAAGTAGTGAATTTTTAAGAAGTCGACAATAATACTAGTAATGATAACAATTATAATCACATAATTATAATCAGAAATCATAATCATAATCAGAAAAATAACTATAACAGATAAAAGACTTTTCATATTTTTAGAAAGATGATATTATCTTTGCCTCTGTACAGTGTCCTCTTGTCTTTCTGTTCTCCTGAGTCCTGAAAACTTTCAAAACGCGATTTGAACATGAAGTTCTTTCGATAGAACTCGAACTCAGTGAATCATCCAGGAGATGATTTGGTAGCTTTCTTTTGAAATAACTATGATGTAGATGTTGTTCCTTCCTCAGCTCGACAGTAGCTGGTGATAATGGTGTAGTCATGTTACTGTTGTGTGCTCTTGTTCATTCATTCGTTCATTCATTCGCTTCCATGATTCCTCCCACAACGCTAACACTTCAGTGGCTTATAAGACGGCCCAATGAAGATGGACTGCCCGCCTCACTCATTAAACACTGGACCAACGTGAAGGATTACATCAAAGATGTTAGTGTGTCAGCGAAGAAAACTTTGCTCTTCTTCTAATAGTCTTTGTCTGTTTAAGTTTGGTGTCATTTCGTTAGCGTTCACGAAATATTTCTTCGTTCACTTTACACGTTTTCTTTCTCATTTCATCACTTTGCGTTTCAACTATTTTTTCCCTTTCTTGCCGGTTATTCTCTGTAGTGTAAATTGATTCAATTGTTCTGTTGGTTATTTCGCAGCCAGTTCTTTATTCTTTATTCTGCTGCATGATGAGTTTCGTTATCTCATTGATTTGTTTTTGCTTGAATTGCGTTTACTGCTTGAAGGGGCTTGCAGGTTAGGCTTCTATTTATATCTTTTCAATTTTGGTTTGGCTGTCACTTTATTCTGTTTTCACTCTCAAATGTTAAAAGATTCCGTCTTTTAATCAATCGGGACCTGAGTTCTATTACAGTAGATGACAAGGGTGGTAAAAAGTACTGGGCTATTTTTCTAACGTTCACATTCGAGAAAATATGCCTATTATCAGTAGGGACGAGAAAGCATTCGGGCTATGCCCCATATGGACCCAAGTGATCCCCACCCAAACCAGGGAGAAGAGGTGGGGCACATAACAGTGACTCTGCATGCTTTGATGTCGCCCGAATTATCATTCGACGAGGGCGACATCGTTAACGAAGGCAGAAACGGTTGACATTGTTAGCAAGAATTTTCGGCAGTTAAGTAATGTTATAAATACTTGAGTTATGGCTTAACGACAATCGATTAGAAAAAGCTGTAATTTTTATTTAAGCCGACGTAAGTTCAAATTATCTACTGAACGATAAAGCATTCATCTGTTATGTCTGTGATTTGCTCCCAGGTGTTTCAAGTTCACAACACTCCAGAGCAAAACGAACATTGTCTGAAGAACTTTGACCTGACGGATTACCGACAGGTGCTGAGTGACCTGGCAATCCATATCTATCAGGATCTGGTGAAATGTATCTGGGAAGCTATTCAGGCCATGATTGGTAAGCAAAGCACTTACGTGGCGTTAGTGTCCCAAAATGCTTGTAACGGAGGAAAACTCCCACCTGTTGGAGTTTTTCATAACCTTTGTCCTTCTTTGCATAACCTATTTCACGTTTCAAGGGTTGTTTTACTCCTTCAAAGCACAAGGATAAATTTTCCAAATGGTCTAGAAAGCACAAGTGTTACTACATGTAGTACTTTTAAAAATACAAACACATGTTTAAGTTTAAGGAACATGTTTCGATGTTTCGATGTTTCGAACATGATCATCAGCCATCACACTGCGTGAAAGCGAGAATATTCTTGAGTATTCTACACTCGAATATGCAAAATTTGGGGGACAAACAAAGAGTATTATGGTATTTTCCGAAGTGGCTTAAAGAGTTCTAGAGTATTCAA
Organism: Montipora capitata; assembly: GCA_949126865.1. Classification (NCBI taxonomy): domain Eukaryota; kingdom Metazoa; phylum Cnidaria; class Anthozoa; order Scleractinia; family Acroporidae; genus Montipora; species Montipora capitata. The sequence goes on along the minus strand of OX421445.1, from coordinate 2,799,594 downwards.
GGCACACATGAAACGTGACGTACACCTGGAATATTCGCATCGAATATGATGGAATACGCTCGGTTGATAATCGTGATGCTATGTGACCTTTTTTAAGTGCCAAAAATTGCAAAAATATCCTTTCCGAAAGCCTAAGGGTCTTCCGCACTTTTCCCTTAACAGCTTGTTGCGAATCTTTTAGGTGATGTTTTAGTAAAGATATCTATAGCTGTTTGGCAACGTAGAACTGAAATTCTTAGAACAGTTTGACTCTCCCGAACACATATATCAGCGAGTGTAACATTAAAATGTATATATATATAGTATATATATATGTAACTATCGATACAATGATTCTCTGTAGATTAAATGTTCGTTACAAGCATATAAATTCAAACTAATAAACACAACTGACAGTGATAAAAGTTTAAAAGTGTAAAGCTAAACTAACATGATAACTTGTTTGTTGAGTTCAGGTTTTAACCGCTCAATATACACCTTATTCCAAAATGGCTGCCATTTTAGTATTCAAATTGGCCCTTATGGCCTCACTTTCAAACGTAAACTTCAAAAGAACATTTAACCTTGAACGAGGCCATAAGGGCCAATTTACATGGAAACAAAAGAATACTAAAATGGCGGCCATTTTGGAATAAGGTGTATGGAAGCCCTCCTTGATTTTAAGTTTGTAGAATGAGGTAGCACTATCAATAATTTTGAAGCAACAGACATCACAATTATCCTGACCATTTTTGGAAAAACTAAGATGCTTAAAAATATGAGAATTTTTGTCCCGAAAAAGGTGCTCATTTAAACGTGTGTGAAAATGCCTGTTGGCATTTCACCAACGTAGCGAGCATTACAGCCCGCACAAGTAAATTTGTACACAACACGTGATTTGAGAAGATTTCCTCTATTATCAACAAGTAGTGTAAGGAATTAATTGTTAGAGTAATTTTCTCCATTGCAACTGTGCAACATTATTAGTCCAAAGGATTTTATTTTGGATTCTCTCCAATCATGTGTTGTGTACAAATTTACTTGTGCGAGCTGTGGTGCTCCCTACGTTGGTGAAATGCCAACAGGCATTTTTTAGTATAATTTCCAGCGATGAATATAATAATTCGGTGTTATATTCACCGCGCTAGCCGGTGAATATAACATTTTGGAGGCGCGGCTGCTAAGCTAAGCAAGCACTTTTTGTGCCTTTTTATCGTGTTTTAGCCCGTTGTTTTGCACTTTCTTGATATTCACCGCTGAAAATTATTATACTAAAACAATTAAGTAAAGTACGATCGTCCGGGTGAGTGTAGTCCTGAGAAGGACTGTTTGAGATGACATTGACTGACGTTTCGACAACCTTAGTATTTACTCACTCAGTGATCTTGGTGTTTTAAGCTATCTGATTGGTTCGCTATCTCGGAGTAATTGAGCATTATTCACTCCCTACGGAGTGAATAATGCTTGATCCAAACAAAACAAAATGGCCGGTGTAAACTCGCCAGCATTTATGAATCGGAAATATTGAGAATACAAGATGATGCTGTGCTACAGAAGACAAAGAAGGCCACAAAATTTGGCCTGAAAGTTTTCAAAGGTAAGAGAAGAGTTCATACTTTTTCCAACCAGTGTTTGACTTCGTTTTTCCAGATAATTATTGCTGAAATTAAACAATCTTCACGCCAACAATTTGTTTCACTCGGAGTAATCAGTCCCTCTTGTAGGGCTGGTCGCCCACCAAAACGAATTTCTTACTGAAATCGAGGAATTAAAAATATATTTAAGAAAGTTCCACATGGTTGCAAGGAAACAAGACGTGTCATTTTACAACAAACTAACGCTCACCTCAGTTAGAGCCACCATTTCATGTGGATCCTTTACCAACTGCACTTTCAATTTCCATTTCAAATGAACCTCAAAAACTTTGATGGAACGGTGAAAATGTTTTAACAAGCAGACTTTCGATTTAGATTGTTGATTTAAACGGTGCTAAATGACCATTTTGCTGTTTGTGACGTGGATTTTAACGAAGGTTATTTGGATTTGCCATTTTTGAAGCTTCTGTAAACACTTCCGCGCATGCTTTGTGCCCCTTGCGCGTTTTCCCAATCTCGACCCCAGAGCTCTTCTCTTGACTGAGCGAGAGAAGAGCTCTGGGGAACCCTAAAACAAAGTGTCTTCTCATTGGTTTTCGTGAAGAATAATCAAAAGCGTCTCTAATTGGTGCATTCATGTTAGCACGAGGAGTGAGCAGGCGCAGTAAAGTTCAAATTGCCAATTTTTGGCTATAAGAACCCTACGGCGCATGTTCTCCTAAATAGAGTTTCCCAGAGCCTTGGGTCTACCCTAGGCTCTGGTGACGAGAATGGCGTTTTCCACGCATGAATTGAGATGCCAATTAAATCGAATTTGGATGGTTTTTTCTGCAATTGTTGTTGAGATCACTTCGTGAGTATATACTAAAACAATTATTCTTTTCAATCTCGGTGAAAAGTGGCAGAAAATTTACCTCGCCGCTTTGCGGCTCGGTAAATATTCTACCACTATTCACCTCGATTTCAAAGAATAATACTAAAACAGCGGATA
>OX421445.1:2782029-2789529 GCA_949126865.1 Montipora capitata | reverse complement strand
TTTTTGCAAGCCTAATAACCGAACGAGGGTGCGAAAGAGCGTTTATTAATAAATCCATTTTACTTAAAAAAGAAAAATATTTGAATGGAGTAGCATGAGATAGTCAGAAATAGAATGGAGTTGATTCATTCGCGTAATTATCCGCCATTTTTTAACCGAGTTGCAGAAGAAGAAAATTTCATAGCTCAATTTCGATATGTTGTATTAAAATCCAGTCCTATACAAAGGGCATCATCTCGAGGCTCTGAGGAATAAACCCAAGGAAGTTGCTTGGTAACCAGTGTGGCCGACGTCACTTCATGTGCATATACCTCGTAGAAAAAATAAATGTAGTGGAAGTAAGTGGAGTATAATTAAAAACGCATCAATCGTCTCGTTCTGTCTGATTTCAGGTTCAGAAGATTCTTTCCATGTACACCCCAGCCAATGAATACGAGGCTCGTGTTCCGTCGTCAGTGATTCGTGCAGTGGTAGAGCGCGGGCATAATAAGACGGAGCCAATGTTCCTTATGAATGATACAGCTTACATGTATCCCTTTACACTACCTTTCACGCCTTCTGCTGTGTCCTTGGAATCAATCAACATCCCTGAAAGTCTCAACCTTGATTTTCTGAAGGTGGTGTAAAGTACGCTGAAAAGTGGCGTCTTGGATGCTTTCTGTTAGTCAACGGGGACCGAAGAAAGTTATGACTCTGAGGAACTTTGTAGTTTGTGAATGAAATCTGCAACTTCCTTGGTGGTGTGTTGCCGGTTCGCAAAAATTGTTAAGTTGGTCAAAGTTGCGACTCTGGGGACCTCTTAAGTTTGCGAATGAAATGTGCATGTTCCTTGCGGTTGGGAAAAATTAATAAGCGACCACTTCTGCAGAAAAAAATATTGTACAGTAGCTTTCAGTTTAATTTATACACTTTCATATCCCATTTGCATTGAAAAAGATTATTCTGGAAGATGAAAATTTATTTGGGAATGTCTACTGTGATTACCGTGTACCGCGGAGGTTATTAATAATTGAGAACTATTAAAGACAAATAAGATGAAAATATCGCCCGCCGGAGTTAATTAAGGCCGCGTTACACTAAGTATGCGTTTTTGATAAATTCCTTTTCTGTTCCTTGAAAAGGCAGAAAAGGTTTTACGTCCATGCTGGCGTTTTCATAACGTTTTCAACCGTACACACCCAACCAACGAAAATCCGTTTTCGTCACCAGGCTTTGCTCAATCTTATTTTCTTCATACTGCGCTTGGTTGAACTGAGTCGGCGATACGATGAAAAAAGAAAAGAGCAGCATTTATCTAGAAGCTGGAAATTAAGGTTTAAATCCAAATCAGGCCAAACAACTTAAAATCAGTGCAAAATCTCCCGCCATGTTGGATCGATTGTTTGTGCTAAAACTGGAACATACAAACGCCAGTGACGTGGCGTTCTGGAAAATGTCCTTTCTCGTCCGTCCACATTAAGACCTTGAATCGTCGTTTTTGAAAATCTTTATTCCAGAGAACGTCGAAAACCTCTGTTTTCTATCGTATTAGTGTTGGCGGATCTTAAGAGTTGCATTATGCGTTATTGTATTTAAATATGGTAGGAAGGCTTTTGATCGATTGCCATGGAATCCAAACCAAAGTAATTACTATGACTCAATGACTTGTCACCGCAGGCAGAAAAAATCAAAACGGCCTACGTGAGCTTAAAATAAGTAGTAGGTGATAAGGTCGAAAAAATGCGTCCGCAAGACAATTGCCTTCGCTTCTGATTGGTTGAGAATACAACATTATTTCCGTTCTTCCAAAAAATCAGAAATTGCTAGGTATGTTTTTTTTTCTTTGTATCATTTTTCGTTTGTTTTTGCACTGAAATATATTTGCTTTATAAACTTTTGTATTTTTGTAATATGCTTGAATAGGATGGTAAGATGTGATGGTAAAATTTGGGGTGATGTAGCAGCTCTCGTAACGTTTAATGTGATTGGTTCGCTACCCAAGCCAAAAACAAAACACTAAACAATTGAAACAGTGACTTAGACTTAAAAACGATAGAAGCTGCTTACAAGACCAAACAATAGCAGGTTATGAGAGGTGCTACGCTATTAAGATTTTGTGTCTATTTATTTATTTTTGTTGTTTTATTATCTGCGTTTTTCAATTGTATCGCATATCCGGTTGGTTGACCTGTAAAGATTATTTTGAGTTTCTGCATAAGTGAGATAAGCATAGCTGTACAAGTTAACAGAGTAACGTACGATTAGTACCTGTTTACCGGATTTGCGGAAACTGTCATAAGTACGGTGCATACCACAGGTACAGGTTTTTTTTCGTTCTGAGCATGCGAACTTGAAAAAAACCTCACCTTCAAACGTAGTGCGCATGTTCAGAACAGGAAACTTGCACGCACCTCAATTTACTGGACGTTTTAACGGAAGGACGAAAGCGCGGTTCATTGGCCACTGATGTCACAAGAGCTCACCGATGCGTTCACTGATGCGTTTACATGCATTATTGCAACCAAAAAAACCACCTTACTCACCTCGATTTCTCTGGCCTTAATGCAGGTCAAGGTCCTCTTTATTTCTGTTTAATCAGGAGCCCATAGGTTAATCTATATCTGAGGGTCATAAATTGAAGTGTAAGTTAAGTAAGGCCCAAGATATTTGTTGCATCTATAAGATATATATATATGTGTTATATGTATAACGATAGACCTTTAAATTAAACGAAAGCAAACTTCTAAATTAAGAGGACCAGCTTTTTTAACGGTTCTCTTATTGGCATCGAGTAGGAAATCACTCTCCGTGTTTGAAAAGCGTCAAGTTGATGTTCGAATCAACCAGGAAGACCACTATTTGATTTCTTATTATTATGAAAACTATTGCCAGGTCTACAGCGCAAGATTCTTTAGAATAGCAACGAAATAAAGACAAAAGGAAAACAGTGTGTAGATTTATGTCCTGAAAGATATCGATTGCGTACGTTGTAAGTACTGGTATAATGGGTTATTTAATAATCGTAAATCAGCAATAAAAATAACTGTATTTTCATACAAAAGACTTGTTTTTCTTAATCTGGTCTTGGACAGTCGCGATATTCCCTAAACAATTGCTTACTATTTGGTTTTTTTTTACAAACTTTAAAAAGAAAGGCACGTAATGTGTGCGTGTGTTATCGTTGGCTTTGAGTGGCGGCTTGAAAGAAAATAGGAAATGGTAGCCAGTGTCGTGGCCCCGTCCGAGTTGCATACTGGACAGCATAATAAAATGATTCCAATTACCAAATTCTGTAAAAGTCCACCAATACCTCAGTTTTTATTACATCGAAAACTAATGCAAAACGTTGTAAATTCCTCTTTCTTTGTGTTGCCTCTTTTCTGTCCTAATTACTTCATGTTGACTTGACCGAAACCCTGCACAGTCTTTTCTCCTCGGTTCACAATTGAGTTTTGAATAAATTAATCGAAACTTTTGATTGGCTGTCTTTTAGAAAAAGGGTGTGGTCTGTGCATGGCCAGGGCCAAAACAGCGTACGGAAACATAAAGCAAAGAAACTTGTCGAGTTTCATAACCATTTCAATATATATATACTTAGTCTAGGGTTTCAATTACCCAATAACTCAATCTTTTAGTTCACTAACAACATCCACTTTGATTGACGATTTACGTCAGTGTAAATTCAATAGTTCAGGTCTTGTCAAATTAGATTCGTTTCGTGTCTGAGGAAACAAATAAAAAAACAAAGCGTACACTCTTACGATTTCGACAAGCCGACGAAGTCATCGCGTCAATACGAAATTTTGATCTCTACTCGGTTTTCCCAATTGCTTATCGGTGTCCCGACCAATCGATAATTGACGTCCCGATAGGCCATTTCTGAGTTCATGTCTGCCTCCTCTTCAAATCGAGTTTGAATGCGAAGTTTTTCGTATATAAATTAGTTTTCATATCTAAAGTAGAACTAATTACCATCACAAAAACTTCGCACTGAGACTCGCTTTGAAGAGGAGGCAGACATGACCTAACAAGACCAATCAGGATGGTCTCATGCTTCTAGTGACAATAGTGCCACGGCTCACCATGACACAGAAACTCAATTGTCCTCCTGATCTAATGCGCGTGATCAGAACCTAAAAGTCGAACTCAGTCTTACCCCAGTTTACGTAACGGTGAGACTACTGTTCGCCATGAGTTTCAAGGAAAGTGGAGGCTAACAGTTGCATACAGTTCGATCACCTCGCACGCTGGTAACGCCTGTTATGAAGAACATAGTAACACATGCCACAGCGTCATAGTCGTGTACCTTCATTTATGTTGAATTTTAATATATTAAATTCAAAAAGTTAATGATACATTCTGATTATCTTTGAGAGTTTGAATGATTCGTTTGCCTTTCTTTTATCCATTTGAAAACCGTCGCTGGCCATTTTTTTACTTTCAATCAAGTTGGTTAGTAAATAATATGCCCCCTTGGTTGGTCGCGGACTTTCAATATAATCCCGAATATCGTAACAAATTCCAATTCCATCGAAACGCACTGCAAGTTAATGAAAATTCACGAGTATTTCTTCTCGTACCATTCTTAAATAACACGCTTTGTTTTCTTGGGGGAAGGGGGTGTTCAGTGTCTAAGAACGAACACCTTTACAGTGTTAAACCACTGGAAAAAAGAACGAATAACGTAGAGAATACAAAATAACTGTCTGGTGTGATGTAACTGGATTTTGAAGTACTGAAGGGATTTTCTCTATTGCAGAAGTCTTGCCTGCAACATTTTATTTCACAAGATTGGTTTTGTTTAGTGCACTTCTTCGGGTTGCATTTTTGTGGATCCTCGCAGAGCTTGAAGTGGTAGGTAATGATAGTTTTCCCGTCTTCAAATATTTGCAGCATTTGCGTCGCACAAATCAAGTTACTACTACAATTCACGACTCCAAGGTTATCTTCACAATCTTCCCAAGAAGTATTTGACATGCAATGGTAGCAGCTGATGCAAAGAGCTGTAAGCAAAACAAGAAAATTACATTGTATCACCCCTGATTATTAAGACATTAGACATTAGTTTCGAAACATTAGGTCTTTGAATGTTAACTTTCGAAGCAAAATTCAAATTTCCGTTTTCTTATCGTCAATTTTCGAAACTTGTTTGCTCAAAACCTAACTGGCATAGTTATGAGCCTCAGTTTCGATCTGAGGGCTGTTTACTTACGGTGGGTAAAACCACTATCAACGATTTCCAGTGAATTAAATGTCTTATTAGAAAAATTAAATCTACAACACTGTTTCACGTAATGCCTATGAATGCGCTCCAGAGATTTTCGTAACTTTGCAGTTTTATCTAAGGCTGCTTATCACTTTCAAGAAGAAAAAAATTTGGGGGTTTCCTAAGTAGCTAGAATTTTAGGTAGCTTTTGTTGCCTTGTAACCTATTACAACACAGCTGTGGGTGCATCATGTTTAAGCAATTATTAGTTTTTAATATGGTACCATAAAATTGCCGTTTCTTGAAACAGTTGTGTAGATTAAGCCCTTCTAAATAGTACAGTTTGTTGAAATTATAGGGCCCTTCGTTACTCCCTTTCAAATTGCCCAGTGGGCGCTAGAGATCTTGATCTTGAGAGATTTACTTGATTAACAATTTTAATGCTGGTTTTTTGGAATATTGGTTATTTGCTATAATGATTATTCGTACAGTCGCAGTTTTCGACGGGCGCGTCACGCAAAGTTTTTCTTTTCTGAAATTCTGTTTGTCCAACAAGTTGGATAAAAAATCGTTCTCTGTATTTTCACTCATCCTGCGGGCTTGTTGAGACTCTGTTAAAATACAGCAATCGTAAAAATACTCCGATGACAGATGACCTTTTTTTTTTTTGAGCCGTAACAATTTATTGTCTGAAGCCTCGTTTTTTGTGACTTACGGGATTCTATGTGCTGAGTGATTACCATTGACGCCCTCAAATCGAGTAACTAAAATCAAAGGGGCTGAACGAAGTTAAATTTTGGCAACTTACTCTATGCAAGATTTGTCAAGATGTCATTTATTCGATACATAAAGTCAGAGAATAATCGTTTTAATTCCTACGAATAAAAAGATATCACCTACATTGAAAATAAATTTTTTGTCGACCGTTTTGCATTTTGTCCCCCTTTCGAATTAGATTTCTTTCGTAGGCACTTTTATGGGCAAGCGGAGGAGACAACAATTTTTGCTTTCCAAACAAAACCAAACAAAGAAAAAAAAAAACAATTCAGGCACTCACCAACGACCCTTCGATATGATATATCGTTCATGACGGACCATGGTGAGGCTGAACTTTGCCTGTTTTGTTAGGTTCTCGTCGTTCTCCTTTTGTAACACTGGGCAAAAGATCGTAAGTTTGCATGTGTGCATGAAACGAGCAAACACTAAATTGTTTTAGTTTTTACAAATCTGAAAGAGACCAGGACTTTCTCCAACCCAGCTCTGAGAATCTGCATAGCGATATTGACGTTATTGCGAAATTACAACTTATATTTATAATACCGTACCTGGCACTAAAATTGTCATCAAGATATAAAAGGAAAGCAAAACAGGCTTCATCTTCGAGTTGTTTGATCTTTGATCAGGCTTACTTCAGAAATCCGCACTGAGTCTGTTGTAAATTCTGTGAAACGAATCAGTTCTTTCTGAGAAACGCACTTGATATCCAAGATCTTTCAGCAAAAGGTCTTGACTATGGCAAGCCGTTGGTAGTAAAATTTAATCGTAGATATATATGTTCAATCCTTTCAATAAAGGTTTAATTTAAAGTCATAAAAGGCATTCAATGCAATCCAATCCTTAAATTTTATATGCAATGCAATACCGCAAATATTGATTCAATCCAATCCTTAAATTTTATATGTAATGCAATACCACAAATATTGATTCAATCCAATCCTTAAATTTTATATTTAATCCAATACCACTAATATTGATTCAATGCAATCCTTAAATTTATATGCAATCCGAAAATATATGTTCAATCTTCCTGGGACGAGCGCGGCCATATAGAACCAGAGTAAACTGTGCAAGGTATAGAACAAAAGATGGCGGCAGAGTGAGAAGAAGAATTTGACATAGAAGTTGAGTTTCCCAAATTTCTAGGAGAACTTGTGGATAGAACCGAGACAATATTTGAGAACTTTGACACAGAAGCTGCAGAAACGCAGGCCGAGGTTCTTTATCAAACAATTAGCCTGCTTAGGTCGATGAAAGAGTGTTGCAACCCTAGACACGAGGGACAAGGAAAATCTCGATTCCATTGCTGGGGCCTTACTTTAGTAGATGTGCTTAATGTGCTTCGTCGCCGGACTATCACTCCGTCTACTGTGGCTGCGGATTCAGGTACGATAGATAGGGATAAAGGAAAAAGTCCCGGAAGACCATCTCTCAAAATTCCTGTTGAGATGCTAGAGGAACTGCGAGGACTGGGAATTCACTCGGAGTTTCGAGGTGGACAGTTAACAGATGAGTAGCAGAGTATGGTTTATAGGATA
>OX421445.1:2764529-2774529 GCA_949126865.1 Montipora capitata | reverse complement strand
TGGATTGATGTGAACTGGGGACGAGAATACAAAATGGAGGGGAGTGGGAACGAGAGGCTGCAAAAAAAAAAAAGAGGGAAGGAAGTCTGGGCATGTAATGGATGAATTTTGCATCGAAGGCGAAGTGTATCATTCGGTATATAGGTAAAAGTGATGGGTAATCGAAACGACGCTGGTTCAAGAGGCAATAAGGATGTCATTATTCGTTCTTTGGTTTGGTCGAATCTATGAATTAAATGGTGGGAGGATAATCTAGGGATCTTATCGTATTGGAGGTAAGATGAAAGTAACACAGAGGTATATTCGTATTTACAATAATTTAATGCATAAATTACCCTTATAATAACAATCAAATAAGGAAACAATATAAAAATTACTTGAAATAAAGTAATAAAATTACTATATTTTGAAAGGTTTCAAGGAAACCCAGAAAGGAAACTATTTACATGTACAATTTCGCTATAATGAGAAAATTATGGGTATATGCCGGTAGTATTGATTGAAAATGAAAACATTGGTATTGTGTAGAAAACGAAAGATCTAAAATCGACTTTCTTAATAAAAGGCTATTTAGATTTTGAACTAGAGGATAATTTGGAATGCATGATTTTGTTTGTGAGAAGTAAAGTATGTAATTTAGTGGAATTGCAATAGGCTTTGCTGAGTTTTGGGAGGTGAATGTTGTGATATTTATGAAGTATTTTTTGGACGATTTTATCTGTGCGAATGTGCTTATTGTACTTACTATGATAATAGATTGTGGGTTGACAGTGCGTTGTAGTTGACGTGTTACGGTGTTTTTTTCGTTCTTTGTGAATTTGTAATGGTAACCAAGGGAAGGAGTTGTCAGTAAGGAGTTTCGCGGGGTAATCTAGATTAGTCAGTCTAAAGAAAAAAAGTTTTCGAACAAAGTCATAGTCGTTCTTTGTAGCGGATAGGCGACTGTAGCGAAATGTTTCTGTTTTGATGATGCCTGTGAAAACGTGCTGGGCGTGGTTGGACGAAAAATGCGGGAACATGTATTTGTGATGAGGTTTTTGGAATACCTGATAGTGGACTTTGTGATGTAGAATAGTGTAGTAGTTAAGTGAAATGCAGAGGTCGAGATAATGAACGAAATGCTGACTGGATGTGAAACTAATGGGTATTTGAGTGGGATATGAGGATGCAAGTGCTGTGACGAGTGTGTTCGTAGAAGTCTTTGAGGTCAACATAAAACCATCGTCTATGTATCTACGAAAAATAAAAAGGTCTGTCGTGTTGTTGGCTGTCAAAAATTTAAATTCGCTCAAGAGCAGTACCAAATCAGCGATTTGCCGGCTATGATAACTTCCCATGGCAACCCCTTTCACCTGTTGGAAAGTCGTACACCCAGAAACAAAAAAGTTGTTGTTGTTAACAAAATGGTTGAGATTGAGTAAAAGGTCGCGATAGGACGTGGGTTTGTTAAGAAGTTTGCATGTGTCAATGATGGCGTGGATAGTGTCAGGGTAGGAAATGTTAGTGTAGAGCGAGGTAAAGTCAAAAGTAGTGAGTGTATATTTGTCTATGTCGTTGATGCGTATGTTTTGTAGTTCGGTAAGTAAGTCAAAAGAGTTGTTAAGGAGCGGAAATTTGATTTGCCTGTTTTTGAAAATATCGCGTATTTGAAAAAGTAGCTTGTCTAATTCTTCACCAAGTAGATGCGACGGCTTAGATGTAATCCAGCTGTGAGCTGTAATGATTGGACGGCCTGTGAGTTGAGCAAGGTTGTCTGTTGATGCTGGATGGTGAAGTTTGTGATCTTGGTGTTTTAAGCTATCTGATTGGTTCGCTATCTCGGAGTAATTGAGCATTATTCACTCCCTACGGAGTAAATAATGCTTGATCCAAACAAAACAAAATGGCCGGTGTAAACTCGCCAGCATTTATGAATCGGAAATATTGAGAATACAAGATGATGCTGTGCTACAGAAGACAAAGAAGGCCACAAAATTTGGCCTGAAAGTTTTCAAAGGTAAGAGAAGAGTTCATACTTTTTCCAACCAGTGTTTGACTTCGTTTTTCCAGATAATTATTGCTGAAATTAAACAATCTTCACGCCAACAATTTGTTTCACTCGGAGTAATCAGTCCCTCTTGTAGGGCTGGTCGCCTACCAAAACGAATTTCTTACTGAAATCGAGGAATTAAAAATATATTTAAGAAAGTTCCACATGGTTGCAAGGAAACAAGACGTGTCATTTTACAACAAACTAACGCTCACCTCAATTAGAGCCACCATTTCATGTGGATCCTTTACCAACTGCACTTTCAATTTCCATTTCAAATGAACCTCAAAAACTTTGATGGAACGGTGAAAATGTGTTAACCAGCAGACTTTCGATTTAGATTGCTGATTTAAACGGTGCTAAATGACCATTTTGCTGTTTGTGACGTGGATTTTAACGAAGGTTATTTGGATTTGCCATTTTTGAAGCTTCTGTAAACACTTCCGCGCATGCTTTGTGCCGCTTGCGCGTTTTCCACGCATGAATTGAGATGCCAATTAAATCGAATTTGGATGGTTTTTTCTGCAATTGTTGTTGAGATGACTTCGTGAGTATATACTAAAACAATTATTCTTTTCAATCTCGGTGAAAAGTGGCAGAAGTGTGGTTGTATTTTTAAAAATCTTAGTAACAAGAATAAATGTTTTTAAACACCTCAGTGGCAAATGAGAAAAGAAATTAACTGAGTTTTAGATCGCAAATTGCCGCCTGTTGAATTTTTCGAGCGTTGCTTATTTACCCGGCAATCAACCGTCTTTTCGTTCGTTACTGGACTGAATACTTTCCATCTCTGGGCGGTCGTTAATTGATTCGTTGTAAATCGTTATAAATCGTTGATTCGATAATAAATTATCGTTTCGGAGCTCTGGGGTTTTTTCTAGTACATGTAATAGTATGTCATATCCCTTTCATACTAATTGCTTTAACCATTCTCCTATTATGGAAATTGGGTTTTATCAAACGAGTTGATAAAGGTCGATTTACCACCGTGAAAGATTTGGAAAGATTACATCTCAGAGCGAATAGAGGAATTGTGGGTGTTGTTGTTTTTTTTTTGTGAGGGCGTGGAGGAGCCTTGCCATTGGTGGAAATATGGCACGATTTCCTGGCGCAGCTCCTTGGTGGGTGTCTTTAGGTTTGGCGTCGTGGGTTTCGGCGTCTTGGTTGCGAGGAATGAACGAGGTCGCAGCGATTGAACAGTAAGCAAATTTCTAGTTTCTAAAGAAACTGTGGTGCTGCGTCAGTGGGAGAGTGAAATATGAAAACCAACAGCACCCACAATTCCTCTATTCGCTCTGACGAAGGGCTAACGCTCGAAACATCATTTTTCCAAATCTTTCACGGTGGTGATTAGACCTTTATCAAGTGACGACACATTTGAAATTAAACTTACAAGACATGTTTCGGTCGTGCAACGACCATCTTCAGTTGAAAGTAGAATTAATTTGAAGTTACATTTGAATTTATAATATGCTAAACAAAGATAAATAACAACGTGAAATAAATTGGAAATCTAACAAAATAGCCAAAGGTAACAAAAAAGAGTGTACAATGGAACATGTTGATTAGAACGAGAGAGTTAGATTAACATGCTATATAATTGCTTGTTTAAAGAAGGTTGCTCCCAGGAAATATGTAACGCTTCTTTTATCTTGACATGGAATTTTGTGGTCGCACGGTCTATAACTTCAAAACATTCAGCAGAGCAGGAGTTACGGCATGCCTCGGATTGTTGAGGGTGTTTAAAAATATGTGAGGTCCTGTCCCTGTTTAAGTGTTCGCGAATGCGTGTCGAGAGGTGTCGGCTAGTTTCGCCGACATAGCAAGAATTACAGCTTGCACAGGTAAACTTGTAGACAACATTCGAACGAAGTTCAACAGGCACAGGATCCTTCACACTAAACATGCTACCGATCTTGAAGGAAGAAAAGGCTAGCTTAACATCAAGATTGTTACAATAACGTTTAAGTAATTTACGTAATCTGTTTTGTGCTACAATCGAGAAGGGCGCAACATAAGGTAATTTGAAAAAATGTGTAGGATTAGAGGGAGGACTAGCAGGTGTGTTCGAAAGGGTCTGAGTTTTTGTAATATACTGCCTAATGACTCTCTCAACGATATGACTGGGGAATAGGTTTTTACGTAAGATTAATAACAATTTCTTGATATCCTCATGGAAGCCTACCCACGTGTTGTTGATCTTGTATGTTCTGTCAACTAGGGTCCTGATTAAGCCAAGTTTGTAAGAGAATGGGGTAAAACTAAAGTAATTATTTAATAGACCGGTGAAAATTTTCTTACGATAGACCCTGGTAACAGGAGAAAGAGGTTGACTGTTGTCAGTCAACATCCAAAAAGGGGATTTTTTTATCCATCTCTTTTTCCATGGTGAAACGTATGTTGGGATGTCTTTCGTTGATGTAGTCAAAAAACAAAGTAGCGTCATGCTCAGTGTCAAATAGACAAAAAGTATCGTCAACATACCGTCGATAAAGTAAAATACTGGAGGCCTTGTAGTTTTCCAACCAGATCCTTTCATGGTGACCCATGAAAAGAGTAGCCAACACCGGGGCAAGGGGAGAGCCCATTGTTATAGTTATAGTTAGACCGTGCGACCACAAAATTCCATGTCAAGATAAAAGAAGCGTTACATATTTCCTGGGAGCAACCTTCTTTAAACAAGCAATTATCTCATGTTAATCTAACTCACTCGTTCTAATCAACATGTTCCATTGTACACTCTTTTTTGTTACCTTTGGCTATTTTGTTAGATTTCCAATTTATTTCACGTTGTTATTTATCTTTGTTTAGCATATTATAAATTCAAATGTAACTTCAAATTAATTCTACTTTCAACTGAAGATGGTCGTTGCACGACCGAAACATGTCTTGTAAGTTTAATTTCAAATGTGTCGTCACTTTTATAAAAATTGTTGTTAGTCTGCTTCTTTCCAGACCTTTATCAAGGCGTTTGATAAAACCAAATTTTCATTTTTCACTCTCCCACCGACGCAGCACCGCAGTTTCTTTAGAAACTAGAAATGTCACAGTATTCATTCTTTTAATAGTTCCTGGCATGCTTGAATACGAGTCCATTCCCGGAGTATCAAGCTCCAAACCGTTTGGTGGTCGAACAAAATCTCATGCTGACATCACGGTCAAATCGATCACACATATGGTGAGCATCATTCAGTGATGTCTAGTTTTTGGTCCTGACTTTCCTCGTTGTACAGATGTGTACTTTGACAGTCATATTATTATTTTT
This sequence comes from Montipora capitata, assembly GCA_949126865.1. Classification (NCBI taxonomy): domain Eukaryota; kingdom Metazoa; phylum Cnidaria; class Anthozoa; order Scleractinia; family Acroporidae; genus Montipora; species Montipora capitata. Next base: position 2,769,235 of record OX421445.1, on the reverse strand, counting down.
CCTCAGTTGACCGATTTCCTTGCTATTCTCAATTCTCACTGCGTGGATCCTGAGATTATTAAACAAGTTTTCAGACAGGTATGATGTCATTTGTTCATACATACATACATACATACATCGCCTTTATTACGATGTCCAGTCGTTCTATCACCGATGACAATAATTGGGGACTCAAACTAAAATGCAAAGTTAGTTTTCGGCTCCATTATTTTGAAAATTGAGAAACTGAATTCGTTAGAATGTTAAAGCGTGTTTGCTGAATCCTGATTTAGTTGTTTTACAACATTGGCGCGAACATGATGAACAATCTCTTACTGAGAAAAGACATGTGTCATTGGTCCAGAGGAATGCAAATCAGGTAAGTTAGTTGTTTTGTTTTGTTTTGTTTAATTCGTTGAATAGACCTTTTCACGGTTTCTGAAGCCATCTTGGTGGGGGCAAACGCGGCTTAAATTACATTAAATGAATGGGATTTTGGCAAAAAGGCAGATTTCAAAAATTTTATTCTATATCATTCACTCAACGGAACATTAGCTCATTGCACAAGGCACAACGTCTGAAAATTGGATATTAGAAATCTCCTCATGTCTCTTCAAATTTCGCGGGAATTTGCATAATTATTTACAAAGGTCCATATGAAATTTACATATTTCGTTTACGATCGTTATAGCTTGATTCTGATTGTCATACTTCACGAAAATAATCTCAGTAGAAGTGCCTTTTGAGATGTATTCTCGCTATCCACAATCGTTAGACCTTAAAGCATTTATAATGGTTCAGAGTGTGCAAAATTCCCATACATTCATCATCATCATCATTTATTTGCCTTTATGTGGATAACAGATTTTAAAAAAGCATACAGCAGGTTGTTAGGCGAGGAGACCTCAGGAAACCACCAGGCTTATAGGAGAGGCCACCTCGAGATCACAATATTAAACAAAAATAAGGGCTGCGAAGGAGTGCGGCAGGAACTAACTCAGAAAACTATTTTAATAAAAACTCTAGCACTTTGTTCTTAAACATAGGAAAGCTTGACAAATTGGTAATAGAGGCAGGAAGACAGTTCCAGACCCTAGGTCCTTGGTAAAGAATTGTGAACTTCTTTATGTTCGTGCGACAGGAATGCACACGATAATTACCGGCTGTTCTTGTGTCATATTTATGGACTTGACTGTTTGTCATAAACAGATTGAAGAAAAGTGGAGGCAGCAGATTATTGTGGTAGCGGAACATGAATTTAGCAATATCGAGGGTATTGAGTTGGAAGATGTCTAAAATTTTCAGTTTAGAAAAAAGAGGAGCAGTATGTGCTCGATATTCTGAATTTGTAACAGCTCGCACCACTCGCTTTTGCAGATAATAAATTCTATTTAAATTAGATACGTAAGTGGACGACCACGTAGAGTTACAATAAGTAATGTATGGATAAATTAATGTATAGTACAACATAAGTTTGGTCTTACAGGATAAGTAGAAACGCGTCCTGGATAAAATACCAACTGATTTAGCGATTTGTTTACAGACAAAGTTTATGTGATATTTCCAAGTAAGGTGTTCGTCTAGATACACCCCAAGAAATTTAGTTACATTGCTTTGAGTTAGAGATTGACCCCCAAAGGAGAGAGAAAAACTGTGATTGACTTTCCTCTGACTCGGACTAAATATAACATAATTTGTCTGTTGGACATTAATCGAGAGCTTATTGCATCTTAACCAAACATCAATATTTAGTAACTCATTATTAAGCACATTCTCCAGGTAGTTAGGATTAGAGTGTGAAAGGAAGATACTAGTGTCGTCAGCAAAAAGCAGAGGTTCAGTTAATTTGGAAGCTCTAGGAAGATCATTTATGTATAATATGAAGAACAAAGGGCCCAGGATGGATCCTTGAGGAACTCCACACTTAATGGTCTGCGTTGGAGAACATGTTTGATTAATTTGGACAAATTGCCGGCGGCATGAAAAGTAGCTTTTAATCCACTGCAGAGCCACATCACGGATACCATAGTGCTCCAGTTTGGTAAATAAAATTTGATGGTCAAGAGTGTCAAAAGCTTTGGAGAGATCTAGGAAAACACCTACAGTAGTTTCACGTTGGTCAATTGCCGAGGAGATTTTATTTATCAGATGAATTAGAGCATGGGAAGTTGAATAGTTTTTCCGAAATCCGAACTGGCAGCGGTATAATATATTATGTTGTTCGACGAATTCAGTTATGCGATTATACATTACTTTTTCAAAAAAATTTGAAAAGTTGGACAACAAAGAAATAGGCCTGTAGTTTGTGAAAAGACTAGGGTCATTTGATCATAAAATTCCAGGGTGCTTAGGGTCTCAGCGTCCGTAATCAAACGAGTAGCTTGTTCGCCGCCATTGCTAGTGGCTTGTTCGCCGCCATTGTTGGAAGCTTGTGGATCTTGTCGTTTGATAGACTGCTGCAGCTCTTCCAAATTTTGCTTAAGGGCGGCAATTTCATCCTTGAGACTGTCATTTTCCCTTTTTAAAGAGGCTACTGACACATTAGGCATAATTAAATAGTGTCTTTTGAAGTGGATGTCAAGAAGTAAAGAAGTAAGGCGGAGCACTCAAAGATGCGTCCGCACTCCACCAGCGCCAGTCTACATTCACTGTAATTTAACCCGTCTGTGTCCCCCAACCAATGTGGCGTCAGAAACCGTGAAAAGGTCTATTTCACCGGAAAGCTGCCTCGTTTCTTGTCAACGATGTTTCTTGTAGAGTGCACATGCAAGGTATGAATCGAACAAACTGTTTGACGCTGGAGGCTCTTATGTAACTTTGGCTTTTAGTGACCTATCAGCCAAGCCTTAGAGAATGACGATAGTTTAATTTCGTCTAATTTGAATCAGATTTAACCTGAGTCAGCTTGAGGACTGGGTGCGACTCAATCAACTTAAAGGCAGCGGTATTGTTGAGGCTTTAGAGAATGTTATTCAAGCCACAAAGCTTCTTCAAGTTAACAAGAAGACCTTGGAGGACGTGGAAGCTATATGTGAAGTGTGCAGCTCTCTTAATACCCTTCAGGTAAACAATGACCCAATGATGAATCTAGGGGCATTAACGCTTTCAAAGGCCATTTTTTTTTGCAAGCCTAGTAACCGAACGAGGGTGCGAAAGAGCGTTTATTAATAAATCCATTTTACTTAAAAAAGAAAAATATTTGAATGGAGTAGCATGAGATAGTCAGAAATAGAATGGAGTTGATTCATTCGCGTAATTATCCGCCATTTTTTAACCGAGTTGCAGAAGAAGAAAATTTCATAGCTCAATTTCGATATGTTGTATTAAAATCCAGTCCTATACAAAGGGCATCATCTCGAGGCTCTGAGGAATAAACCCAAGGAAGTTGCTTGGTAACCAGTGTGGCCGACGTCACTTCATGTGCATATACTTCGTAGAAAAAATAAATGTAGTGGAAGTAAGTGGAGTATAATTAAAAACGCATCAATCGTCTCGTTCTGTCTGATTTCAGGTTCAGAAGATTCTTTCCATGTACACCCCAGCCAATGAATACGAGGCTCGTGTTCCGTCGTCAGTGATTCGTGCAGTGGTAGAGCGCGGGCATAATAAGACGGAGCCAATGTTCCTTATGAATGATACAGCTTACATGTATCCCTTTACACTACCTTTCACGCCTTCTGCTGTGTCCTTGGAATCAATCAACATCCCTGAAAGTCTCAACCTTGATTTTCTGAAGGTGGTGTAAAGTACGCTGAAAAGTGGCGTCTTGGATGCTTTCTGTTAGTCAACGGGGACCGAAGAAAGTTATGACTCTGAGGAACTTTGTAGTTTGTGAATGAAATCTGCAACTTCCTTGGTGGTGTGTTGCCGGTTCGCAAAAATTGTTAAGTTGGTCAAAGTTGCGACTCTGGGGACCTCTTAAGTTTGCGAATGAAATGTGCATGTTCCTTGCGGTTGGGAAAAATTAATAAGCGACCACTTCTGCAGAAAAAAATATTGTACAGTAGCTTTCAGTTTAATTTATACACTTTCATATCCCATTTGCATTGAAAAAGATTATTCTGGAAGATGAAAATTTATTTGGGAATGTCTACTGTGATTACCGTGTACCGCGGAGGTTATTAATAATTGAGAACTATTAAAGACAAATAAGATGAAAATATCGCCCGCCGGAGTTAATTAAGGCCGCGTTACACTAAGTATGCGTTTTTGATAAATTGCTTTTCTGTTCCTTGAAAAGGCAGAAAAGGTTTTACGTCCATGCTGGCGTTTTCATAACGTTTTCAACCGTACACACCCAACCAACGAAAACGTACAAGGAAACATCCGTTTTCGTCACCAGGCTTTGCTCAATCTTATTTTCTTCATACTGCGCTTGGTTGAACTGAGTCGGCGATACGATGAAAAAAGAAAAGAGCAGCATTTATCTAGAAGCTGGAAATTAAGGTTTAAATCCAAATCAGGCCAAACAACTTAAAATCAGTGCAAAATCTCCCGCCATGTTGGATCGATTGTTTGTGCTAAAACTGGAACATACAAACGCCAGTGACGTGGCGTTCTGGAAAATGTCCTTTCTCGTCCGTCCACATTAAGACCTTGAATCGTCGTTTTTGAAAATCTTTATTCCAGAGAACGTCGAAAACCTCTGTTTTCTATCGTATTAGTGTTGGCGGATCTTAAGAGTTGCATTATGCGTTATTGTATTTAAATATGGTAGGAAGGCTTTT
>OX421445.1:2742029-2759529 GCA_949126865.1 Montipora capitata | reverse complement strand
AACCAAACAAAGAAAAAAAAAACAATTCAGGCACTCACCAACGACCCTTCGATATGATATATCGTTCATGACGGACCATGGTGAGGCTGAACTTTGCCTGTTTTGTTAGGTTCTCGTCGTTCTCCTTTTGTAACACTGGGCAAAAGATCGTAAGTTTGCATGTGTGCATGAAACGAGCAAACACTAAATTGTTTTAGTTTTTACAAATCTGAAAGAGACCAGGACTTTCTCCAACCCTGCTCTGAGAATCTGCATAGCGATATTGAAGGTTATTGCGAAATTACAACTTATATTTATAATACCGTACCTGGCACTAAAATTGTCATCAAGATATAAAAGGAAAGCAAAACAGGCTTCATCTTCGAGTTGTTTGATCTTTGATCAGGCTTACTTCAGAAATCCGCACTGAGTCTGTTGTAAATTCTGTGAAACGAATCAGTTCTTTCTGAGAAACGCACTTGATATCCAAGATCTTTCAGCAAAAGGTCTTGACCCTCTTTGTCAAATATCAATTGCACTTGCAATTAGTTTTCGAGCGCATGGAATAACTGAGAGGAATAACAGGTTGTAACGCAAGGCGCTGATCATGAACCAAAAAAGTTAAATAAATGTTGCTACATGATCTATTCAAGTGTACTATGAAAACAATATCGAAAGTCAATCGAAGAAATAGAAGAATGCGTTTTACGAAGGCATGGTTTTATGCTTTACAGTATCGAAAGTATTTCTAATGAATGCATGAGTAAGGAAAACGAAAATAACAAGCCGAAAAATAACATTATATTGTTCAAATAAAATGATCGGGTTACTGTTTGAAAGTCCTGAAAGCGCACACAACATCGAATTGAAGTGAAACTCACGGGCGGATCTAGGGGGAGGCTGCAGGGGGTGCGCACCCCTCCCCTCCCCCAAATGAGATTACCTGAGGTTTTCTAATACAACTGGTATTCTGCAAAATAAAAAGCGTCAGTCAGCTACGCCATTTCTTAGTGGTGTACCCCTAGCTCCTAAGAAAAATCCTGGGTCTGCCCCTGAAACCTGATACACAGGCACACACAGGCACAATCGATAATCAAGTGGAGACTGACATAAAGTTGATTAGTTCTTTGTTTATGGACCATGTCGTTTATGAACCCCTTGCTAATTTCTGTAGAGGGCTGCTTTCATGTATATTTGGACTTTTCATCGCCTTGCAAGCGCGTGCAAAAACAAATGCTCACATTGCCAAGGTTGAATGAGTAGAACTCATCTCTATTTCGTTCAAGAACGTTCAACATGTTAAACGGTCTATTTCAACATTTGACACTGCATGACCGTGACACACTGTTCAACATTCGTTGAACAAGAGCTGCAACATTCAACAAATGTTGAACCTTGTGTCACCGGTTTAAGTTAAAAGATTCGTCTTCTAATTATCAATTGAAGTACCGTCACGGGATCTGTTGTGGCCCCCATAACCTGTGCTCTGCTTGGCTTTGGTTTACCTTAAATTCAGCTCTACTGTAGTATTTTTTATGCAATTGGTAGGATAGAGAAGGGGATTTCCTTCGCACGCCTTGATGCTAGCGGCATAGAATTCTTTTGGTCAGTGGTGCAATCTACATCCAATTTCTGCATAATTGGGGCTACTGCCGTCAATTCTCTTTGCTATATCCCATCGTTTTTCTTAGCCAGCGGGGCCTTCGCACGAGAAAATGAAGGACTCTGGAGATATAGGAAATTCAATTTTCTTCATTGGTTAGCTTGCGAACAATAAAATCTTGAACCGAAAGTAAAAATGACCGATGCGGTAAAATGATCAGAGTGTCTAAAACTATGATATTACTTATTGCTTCTTTCTGTTGGACGCAAAGAGAGTCCTCGAATGTAATGCTTCTTAACGCAGCCATGTTTAGCACTATTGACGACTCATATGTAAACTCCGGAAGTCCTACAATTCCCACGTGTCTACTCATGCGAAGGCCCCGCCGGCTAAGAGAATGGGTGACATCTGGGAACGAGAATGCTCTGCGGTTACATTAATAATTCTGAAAAATCTCTTGAAAACTCAATAGGTCATAATCACAAGGCGGCCATGTTGGGTCCCGAGGGATTAAAAACATTTGTTTTCGCGCGCCGAAACTCGTTCCCAAACATTTCAACTCGAGGCTCGAGGTGCGAAATCTATTTATGGCCGCCGCGAAAAAAGGCCCATCCCTTCACAGGTTAACCTCGTTACCATGGTCTTCTCGCTTTTCAACACACCGCACGGGGAAGGCAATTGTCTGTTTGCTTTTTTTGTGTTTGATGTGGCTAATTTTTTCCTGTTCTTGTTAAATAATTGCCCTAGAGTATCAAGGGTGTAAACTACCACACTTCCGGGGAGTTTTACAGCCAGTTTCCCGCATACCAATCTTTGTTGAAGATACGATCTTCCGGTTACTCAAGAATTTTACTCATGTACTCACTGAACCTTAAAATTAGCTGTAGCTATTTGCGGGTAAGAGTGATTCTTTTGTAATATGTAATAAGAATAATAAATAAACTTGAAACTTGAAACTTGAACTTGGTTCGACTCCCAGAAAAGGTGCCATATGTGGGTTTAGTTTGTTGGTCAGTTCTATTCTGCTTCTAGAGGTTTTTCTCAGTCTGGTACTCATCCGGTTTTCCTCTCTCCTCAAAAACCAACCTATGATTTGATATGTTTTAAGTTGATTTGATTTCTGTACAGCGGTGTCCCCACTTAGTGCGCCACCGATAAATATACGAGTGATTTTCCGCGATTTTACGATTCATTTAAACTTTGACGGGTAAAGTATAGAGCGGTTTTCAATTGAGTGTCGAAAATAATTAGATAATTACTTTGGTTTATGATTACTTCACTCAGCGATTGGTTCAAAGTTCTCGCGCCATTTTTTCAACCAATCAGAAGTGAAACCAAAACCAATCGTGGCTCACGCGTACACATTTTCCCGCGCTTTGTGTCGGCTACGTGTAATTACTTCGAGTTTTGATTGGTTTCACGGATTGTCTCCGTCCTTTTTGATTGGCCAAAGTAATTACTTTGGTTTTGGTTTTACGACACTCAATTGAAACTCGCTCTAAGGTAAAGGTAAGTATCACAATTTACCCTCGGGTTTTTAGGGTTCCTGGTAGCTAATATCTCCGAGCATTGTACACGGCAACTTTTTTTGAGAATCCCAACTGACGGGAGGCAAACCAGTTGGCTATTTACAAGTGCAGCTCGGAAGTTGAGCCAGGGACTATCAGGAACAAATTCAACGAGTGGTCAAAACATGTCTTGAACCCGGGATCCTCGGATCTCAAGGCAAGAGCTCTTACTACTGGGCTGCACTGGCTCCTTAATTTTAGCTGCTTTTTGTTGCGAAGTACATCATACTTTGAACAACTCATGAGAAAGGTGATGTTGAATTTTAATATATTAAATTCAAAAAGTTAATGATACATTCTGATTATCTTTGAGAGTTTGAATGATTCGTTTGCCTTTCTTTTATCCATTTGAAAACCGTCACTGGCCATTTTTTTACTTTCAGTCTAGTTGGTTAGTAAATATTATGCCCCCTTGGTTGGTCGCGAACTTTCAATATAATCCCGAATATCGTAACAAATTTCAATTCCATCGAAACGCACTGCAAGTTAATGAAAATTCACGAGTATTTCTTCTCGTACCATTCTTAATAACACGCTTTGTTTTCTTGGGGGGAGGGGGTGTTCAGTGTCTAAGAACGAACACCTTTACAGTGTTGAACCGCTGAAAAAAAGGACGAATAACGTAGGGAATACAAAATAACTGTCTGGTGTGATGTAACTGGATTTTGAGGTACTGAAGGGATTTTTTCTATTGCAGAAGTCTTGCCTGCAACATTTTATTTCACAAGATTGGTTTTGTTTAGTGCACTTCTTCGGGTTGCATTTTTGTGGATCCTCGCAGAGCTTGAAGTGGTAGGTGATAGTTTTCCCGTCTTCAAATATTTGCAGCATTTGCTTCGCACAAATCAAGTTACTACTACAATTCACGACTCCAAGGTTATCTTCACAATCTTCCCAAGAAGTAGTTGAAAAGCAACGGTAGCAGCTGATGCAAAGAGCTGTAAACAAAACAAGAAAATTACATTGTATCACCCCTGATTATTAAGACATTAGACATCAGTTTCGAAACATTAGGTCTTTGAATGTTAACTTTCGAAGCAAAATTCAAATTTCCGTTTTCTTATCGTCAATTTTCGAAACTTGTTTGCTCAAAACCTAACTGGCATAGTTATGAGCCTCAGTTTCGATCTGAGGGCTGTTTACTTACGGTGGGTAAAACCACTATCAACGATTTCCAGTGAATTAAATGTCTTATTAGAAAAATTAAATCTACAACACTGTTTCACGCAATGCCTATGAATGCGCTCCAGAGATTTTCGTAACTTTGCAGTTTTATCTAAGGCTGCTTATCACTTTCAAGAAGAAAGAAGTTTGGGGGTTTCCTAAGTAGCTAGAATTTTAGGTAGCTTTTGTTGCCTTGTAACCTATTACAACACAGCTGTGGGTGCATCATGTTTAAGCAATTATTAGTTTTTAATATGGTACCATAAAATTGCCGTTTCTTGAAACAGTTGTGTAGATTAAGCCCTTCTAAATAGTACAGTTTGTTGAAATTATAGGGCCCTTCGTTACTCCCTTTCAAATTGCCCAGTGGGCGCTAGAGATCTTGATCTTGAGAGATTTACTTGATTAACAATTTTAATGCTGGTTTTTTGGAATATTGGTTATTTGCTATAATGATTATTCGTACAGTCGCAGTTTTCGACGGGCGCGTCACGCAAAGTTTTTCTTTTCTGAAATTCTGTTTGTCCAACAAGTTGGATAAAAAATCGTTCTCTGTATTTTCACTCATCCTGCGGGCTTGTTGAGACTCTGTTAAAATACAGCAAAACTCGTAAAAATACTCCGATGACAGATGACCTTCTTTTTTTTTTCAGCCGTGACAATTTATTGTGACTTACGGGATTCTATGTGATGAGTGATTACCATTGACGCCTTTAAATCGAGTAGCTAAAACGAAGTTAAATTTTCGCAACTTACTCTATGCAAGACTTGTCAAGATGTCATTTATTCGATACATAAAGTCAGAGAATAATCGTTTTAATTCCTACGAATAAAAAGATATCACCTACATTGAAAATAAATTTTTTGTCGACCGTTTTGCATTTTGTCCCCCTTTCGAATTAGATTTCTTTCGTAGGCACTTTTATGGGCAAGCGGAGGAGACAACAATTTTTGCTTTCCAAACAAAACCAAACAAAGAAAAAAAAAAAAACAATTCAGGCACTCACCAACGACCCTTCGATATGATATATCGTTCATGACGGACTATGGTGAGGCTGAACTTTGCCTGTTTTGTTAGGTTCTCGTCGTTCTCCTTTTGTAACACTGGGCAAAAGATTGTAAGTTTGCATGTGTGCATGAAACGAGCAAACACTAAATTGTTTTAGTTTTTACAAACCTGAAAGAGACCAGGACTTTCTCCAACCCTGCTCTGAGAATCTGCATAGCGATATTGAAGGTTATTGCGAAATTACAACTTATATTTATAATACCGTACCTGGCACTAAAATTGTCATCAAGATATAAAAGGAAAGCAAAACAGACTTCATCTTCGAGTTGTTTGATCTTTGATCAGGCTTACTTCAGAAATCCGCACTGAGTCTGTTGTAAATTCTGTGAAACGAATCAGTTCTTTCTGAGAAACGCACTTGATATCCAAGATCTTTCAGCAAAAGGTCTTGACCCTCTTTGTCAAATATCAATTGCACTTGCAATTAGTTTTCGAGCGCATGGAATAACTGAGAGGAATAACAGGTTGTAACGCAAGGCGCTGATCATGAACCAAAAAAGTTAAATAAATGTTGCTACATGATCTATTCAAGTGTACTATGAAAACAATATCGAAAGTCAATCGAAGAAATAGAAGAATGCGTTTTACGATGGCATGGTTTTATGCTTTACAGTATCGAAAGTATTTCTAATGAATGCATGAGTAAGGAAAACGAAAATAACAAGGCGAAAAATAACATTATATTGTTCAAATAAAATGATCGGGTTACGGTTTGAAAGTCCTGAAAGCGCACACAACATCGAATTGAAGTGAAACTCACGGGCGGATCTAGGGGGAGGCTGCAGGGGGTGCGCACCCCTCCCCTCCCCCAAATGAGATTACCTGAGGTTTTCTAATACAACTGGTATTCTGCAAAATAAAAAGCGTCACCAGTCAGCTACGCCATTTCTTAGTGATGTACCCCTAGCTCCTAAGAAAAATCCTGGATCTGCCCCTGAAACCTGACACACAGGCACACACAGGCACAATCGATAATCAAGTGGAGACTGACATAAAGTTGATTAGTTCTTTGCTTATGGACCATGTCGTTTATGAACCCCTTGCTAATTTCTGTAGAGGGCTGCTTTCATGTATATTTGGACTTTTCATCGCCTTGCAAGCGCGTGCAAAAACAAATGCTCACATTGCCAAGGTTGAATGAGTAGAACTCATCTCTATTTCGTTCAAGAACGTTCAACATGTTAAACGGTCTATTTCAACATTTGACACTGCATGACCGTGACACACTGTTCAACATTCGTGGAACTAGAGCTGCAACATTCGACAAATGTTGAACCTTGTGTCACCGGTTTAAGTTACAAGATTCGTCTTCTAATTATCAATTGAAGTACCGTCACGGGATCTGTTGTGGCCCCCATAACCCGTGCTCTGCTTGGCTTTGGTTTACCTTAAATTCAGCTCTACTGTAGTATTTGTTATGCAATTGGTAGGATAGAGAAGGGGATTTCCTTCGCACGCCTTGATGCTAGCGGCATAGAATTCTTTTGGTCAGTGGTGCAATCTACATCCAATTTCTGCATAATTGGGGCTACTGCCGTCAATTCTCTTTGCTATATCCCATCGTTTCTCTTAGCCAGCGGGGCCTTCGCACGAGAAAATGAAGGACTCTGGAGATATAGGAAATTCAATTTTCTTCATTGGTTAGCTTGCGAACAATAAAATCTTGAACCGAAAGTAAAAATGACCGATGCGGTAAAATGATCAGTGTCTAAAACTACGATATTACTTATTGCTTCTTTCTGTTGGACACAAAGAGAGTCCTCGAATGTAATGCTTCTTAACGCAGCCATGTTTAGCACTATTGACGACTCATGTGTAAACTCCGGAAGTCCTACAATTCCCACGTGTCTACTCATGCGAAGGCCCCGCCGGCTAAGAGAATGGGTGACATCTGGGAACGAGAATGCTCTGCGGTCACATTAAGAATTCTGAAAAATCTCTTGAAAACTCAATAGGTCATAATCACAAGGCGGCCATGTTGGGTCCCGAAGGATTAAAAACATTTGTTTTCGCGCGCCGAAACTCGTTCCCAAACATTTCAACTCGAGGCTCGAGGTGCGAAATCTATTTTCTATGGCCAATATGGCCGCCGCGCGAAAAAAGGCCCATCCCTTCACAGGTGAACCTCGTTACCATGGTCTTCTCGCTTTTCAACACACCGCACGGGGAAGGCAATTGTCTGTTTGCTTTTTTTGTGTTTGATGTGGCTAATTTTTTCCTGTTCTTGTTAAATAATTGCCCTAGAGTATCAAGGGTGTAAACTACCACACTTCCGGGGAGTTTTACAGCCAGTTTCCCGCATACCAATCTTTGTTGAAGATACGATCTTCCGGTTACTCAAGAATTTTACTCATGTACTCACTGAACCTTAAAATTAGCTGTAGCTATTTGCGGGTAAGAGTGATTCTTTTGTAATATGTAATAAGAATAATAAATAAACTTGAAACTTGAAACTTGAAACTTGAACTTGGTTCGACTCCCAGAAAAGGTGCCATATGTGGGTTTAGTTTGTTGGTCAGTTCTATTCTGCTTCTAGAGGTTTTTCTCAGTCTGGTACTCATCCGGTTTTCCTCTCTCCTCAAAAACCAACCTATGATTTGATATGTTTTAAGTTGATTTGATTTCTGTACAGCGGTGTCCCCACTTAGTGCGCCACCGATAAATATACGAGTGATTTTCCGCGATTTTACGATTCATTTAAACTTTGACGGGTAAAGTATAGAGCGGTTTTCAATTGAGTGTCGAAAATAATTAGATAATTACTTTGGTTTATGATTACTTCACTCAGCGATTGGTTCAAAGTTCTAGCGCCATTTTTTCAACCAATCAGAAGTGAAACCAAAACCAATCGTGGCTCACGCGTACACATTTTCCCGCGCTTTGTGTCGGCTACGTGTAATTACTTCGAGTTTTGATTGGTTTAACGGATTGTCTCCGTCCTTTTTGATTGGCCAAAGTAATTACTTTGGTTTTGGTTTTACGACACTCAATTGAAACTCGCTCTAAGGTAAAGGTAAGTATCACAATTTACCCTCGGGTTTTTAGGGTTCCTGGTAGCTAATATCTCCGAGCATTGTACACGGCAACTTTTTTTGAGAATCCCAACTGACGGGAGGCAAACCAGTTGGCTATTTACAAGTGCAGGTCGGAAGTTGAGCCAGGGACTATCAGGAACAAATTCAACGAGTGGTCAAAACATGTCTTGAACCTGGGATCCTCGGATCTCAAGGCAAGAGCTCTTACTACTGGGCTGCACTGGCTCCTTAATTTCAGCTGCTTTTTGTTGCGAAGTACATCATACTTTGAACAACCCATGAGAAAGGCTCCTTAATTTTAGCTGCTTTTTGTTGCGAAGTTCATCAACTTTGAACAACCCATGAGAAAGGGAATAAGTGGCAAACACCTAGCAGCTCGTGGCTAAGCAGCTCGAGACAGAGTCTTATTTCTTTGGTCCGGTGTAGGATCGATGCAGCTGTTTATTAGGGTATAAGCGCAATTGATTATATTCACGTGTTGGAGCGGTTTTCAATTGATTGTCAAAAGTAATTAGCGAATTCCACTGGTTTTTCATCACTTCACTCAGTGATTGGTTCAAAGTTCTCGCGCCATTTTTTCAACCAATCAAAAGTGAAACCAAAACCGATCGTGGCTTGCGCGTGCACATTTTCCCACGCTTTGTGTCGGCTACGTGTAATTACTTCGAGTTTTCATTGCTTTACTGGATTGTCTCCGTCCTTTTTGATTGGCCAAAGTAATTACTTTGGTTTTGGTTTTACGGCACTCGATTGAAACTCGCTCTAAATTGCGCTATACCGCTTTTTTATTAATATGATTAATATGATGATGATTATTACTAGTAGCAGTATCAAAAAGGAACAAAAAACGGAAAAATAAAGAAAGGGTGAAAACGACAACAACATTTCTGATGCCCTTTGATAATACTTTTATTAAAACTGCTAAAATACAGGATCACGTTCCAACTCTTGAGTCATTCGGTCGTGCAACACTGACAATCTTAAATACCCAGGCGCATCACTACAGATGAGGAGAAAACCCTGTGAAAGGAGGAAATGAAGAGAACTTAAGCACTTGGAAATATCTTTTCCGCCACGCTTTAGGTTAAGGTTTCACTTTGTTCACTGTAAAAAAGAAAAACTGCAGTATAGTTTTTTTGGCAGCAGTAACTAATTACGCTTTGACATAGCATCTTCCCTTTGAATGTAAAAATCAGCAAGATATTATGTTCTTAAAATTGTGAGGAATGCCTTGTTTTTCACAATAAAACTAACCTTCTTATTTTTGGCAACTGTACTGGACAGCAAGGTACTTGTACGTTCCAATACACGGATCACCAAACACTGAGTTATTTCCGCTCAAAACACAGCGAGCTTTCCCATGGCAAGCTTTTTGCACAATGCCAAGCGATTTTGCGGCTTTGCAATTGGTGGTGAGAATGGGACCTGTATTGCAAACTTGTTTATTCTGGCGGCCATAATTCGCTTGTTTAATCCTTATCTTTTGACCGTCTTTGCACGTTAAGTTCGCGGTTTTGCCCTCACAAATGGTGATCGACTTGAACTTGGGCTTGGCTCTATCTGGAGCGAAAAAGTAACAACAAAAGAAAACAACATAAAAAAAAAAGTTACCACATTATGAAAAGTACCTTCTTTCCACCAAATTTAGGTGTAAAACGTCCGCGCGTGTTTGTGGGAGAATAGTTTTGCAGATATAACTTGTTTCTATCTCCTCACTGAAATAACAATGAGCATTTTGTCTGGGGAAACGATTTTAATTTCCTCGAAAAACGAAAAAGTCTATCTATGAAGACTCTATCAAGTCTTTCTACGTTCAAACAATTCAAATAACAATTCAATAGACCATATGCGTATTCTCAGTATTGGACTGGAACTAGCTTGCAGTGGAGGCTAATGCGGGTGCATCCTTTTAATGTATTCCCCCGCATTAGCCTCCATTGGAAGCTAGTTCCAGTCCAATATGGTCTATAAGGGGAAGTACATTTTCGAATAGACTTGCCACAAGTCGACCTCACGATAACCCCAGAAGAAAATGTTTCGGCGAGCGAATCGTGATTTTTCGTACGCGAAGTGAATGAGCGAGCGACGAAGTCGCGAGAGGTCGACTTGTCTCGCTTGCAAAGTTTTCATTTGCGTCTCGCGCCAAAAAGGGGATGACGTCATTCGCAAGCCCTGAACTTGATGGCGCCGTCCGACGAAAACAGTCGAACATGTTTGTTTCTACGAAATCGAAAGAGGAAATTTGTTAACTTTGTGCTAAAGGTATCTGAAACAAAGATGAAATAAAACGAAAGCTTTTTTTCAATCTCGAGTCGCCGCTTGGAAAGGAGATCTCCAGTGGTATTTTCTGGACCAACACTTGTGCCGTGATTTGTGCTGATAGAAACGAAAGACTAATATATTCGAAAGATTAGCAAGTAAGGGAAAGCTTCGAATCGTCAAGAAAGTCAATTGATTTCACTCATGAAAGATCAGGTACGCTTCAGGTGTAGGAGACGTACTAGACCGGGATTAAAAGATACATCTTAGTAAAACTTAAGCTTACCATCTTTAGCGATGCAATTACTCTCGTCGATGAATACACATGCATGTTAAAATTTGTTGTTCCATTCGACGAAAAATGTGTTGATAGTCGTTGAGAATCGCCTCGGGACTTCCAGACACCCGTTTATACTTAAGATTTTAAATGTGTTGTCTCCTAAATAGCGACCGGCTAGAGACCAAATCTTTCGTGAGTGAAATCAGTGGAAGAATTACGAAGACGATAGCATTGCCACCCGCTCCAAGTAAACGATAGACTGCAAAACAGTCGTTTTCTTCCATTTTCGGAAGGCGCGAAGCGCCGTAAGTGTGATCCTCGCGTGTGAAGCGCGCGAGCCTCACACGCCCGTACGTGTGAGGCGAGAATTTGATACAACGAATTTGTTCTAAGCAGGGGTTCGAATAATGTCACTAAGGTGTCAGAAATTGTTTGACAGCTCCAACCACATCTTAAATTTGATACATTGTAGGCCTTTTTTTCGCGGGAAATTAGTTGTGTTGTCATGTTCAGACGTTTTCTCTTCGCTATCGTACGTTCGATTCAGTGGAGTTTTGGAAAGGACAGGCGTTTGTTTTTTTCTGTAGAAAATGTAGGATGTGTCCTTTTTAAAGAGAAATCTGTTCAATGAGTCAAAGAACACCGAAAAAACCCGCCTCTCGTAGAGGAAGAAAACCAAAAGAAGCGACAGCGTCTGACAATTGCAGATTGTGCAGTTGTTGTTTTAAAACGCAGTTTGGAAATTCAGTTAAGCCTGGATGGATAACAACTGAAAACATCTTTACCGCGCCACAGAGAAATGGAAAGACTTTGCCAATGTTGGCTGAGATATTCCGAGTCGAGCTGTCTCTTCACCTTGAAGAAAAGAACTCGCTTTCTTCAAGAGTCTGCTCGCCGTGTAGGACGTAGGTGAGGAATTGTGCCGCCATGCTTTCACAAATTAAAGATAAATTAAATAAGCCAAATCCAGTTTTAACCATGACTGCTGACGACGACGCCACAAATGGAGAGCAGGAGGTTTTGCGATTGAAGCGAATGAGTAAATCCCCGCATTGTTCACAGGAAAAAACGTCTTCGCGTGTACCAACACAGCAAGCGTGAACTTAAGTAATTGTCGGTTTCGTTTCCTAAATCTTTAGGGTATTTTGAAGAACAGATGAATTAGAGAACGTGACAGACACCGGAAATACCGAAGTGATCATCTAGGCATGAATTTAAATTTATAATATTTCGATAACGTGGGATTTTTGACAGTGATTGAGAACACTAGACTGTATCAAGCGAGATTGTGTTAAATAAACCTAAAAATATTAAAACTTGTGACTTGTGGAGAACACTGCTTATTGAGAGGCGAGCATTCTTCATACCAAGTCCATTTTCCCGCGACTGGTTACTGTTTTACTGTGAAACTGATACGGCGTCTATATCTTTTTGATGAGGTGTGATTGACATTTGATGACAGCCTGCGTCAGAATTAAACCAATGGGAATTTCCCGTTGCTGGAAGAACGGGTAATTTTGAACGAATGTAATATATGCATAGCGGACAGTCGTATTTTTTCGCGTCTCTCCCCATTCTCCCTCTCCGTTTCTACACTCGCCCCAGACCTTTCGTTTGAATATTATTTTACCGTGTCGCTTGCGTTCGCAAAAAATACGACTGTTTTGCAGTCTAAGTAAACGACCAAAAGCGTACGGGACTAGTTCAAAGGTCAGACTTTTCCCAGCTCCGGTTGGAGAAGACACAAACAGATTTATGCAAGACAGATATTCTTCAATTATTTTCCTGTGATGGGTCAGACTTTTCCCAGCTCCGGTTGGAGAAGACACAAACAGATTTATGCAAGACAGATATTCTTCAATTATTTTCCTCTGATTGGAATATCCGGTGGCCTTAGTAGCATGTTTGAAAATCACGCTTCACTGCGTGTGGCAAATTTTGATTGACAACTCTATCCCCTGGGGTCCACGAGGACTACTCTGATTGGCCTAGCTCAGCGACCCGTTTTTGGGTCGCTAAATTGGCGCCAATCAAGTATGAAAAGTCCTTCGTTCCGCCCATATCGAGACGAAGGACTTTTCGAAAGTCTAATTTTCGAATTAATTTGTGGTAACATTTTATCTCTTACCTTCCCTCATAACTTTCCGTATCATCCGTGTAATGTCATCCAATTTTCGATCCATTCTGTTTAAGCTAATCATCAACCTCGTGTTCTCTGAAATTCAAGTAAAACACCCAACCGCGAAACACGGCTTCTGAATAGAAAGGAAATCGCTTACGAAAAAAGACAATTGGTTTTTAACTGCATTAGGAGCTTCAAAGGTAATAACGGAATTTCTTGCACGTGATAAATTTAGTATTTTGCAGGCGAAAAATTGTTTGCGCTTGTTCATCCGTCACTCGCTTTCCAATATCCGAAGAAATTTAAGCTCACACTTGTTGCTCTTCGCATTTTTTTTTGGCCGCAATTAAAATGTTTTCATTAAGGTAAGATAGCAATCAAAACACGATATGATTAATACACACCAAGGAACGTGTTTTGCTCTTACCTTTTCTCAGTTTTTTCACATGCGATTCAAGCACGCCAATTCTCCCGTGTGTAAAACGCAAAGTTAGGTCCACTGCGCTAACCACGGACAAAACCCGACCAAGGTTCTTCGTTTGGTTTGCACAGACAGTCTTGATACTCATATGCTTCACAAACGGGGCTTTTTTGACGCTGGCAGAAGCTGACAATAGAATGGTCAGCACAACTAGTCCGAGGGAATCACTCGTTGATTTTAACATCACGACAAAATTGCTGCGTGGGCCGAAGTCTTCTTCGTCTCGTGTAAGAAAACTTTTTGTCGTGTTTGGGAAAACAAAACGATTTAATATGAGGTGGTTTTTGGGTCTCGTACTTTTTCATGTTCAGTAAAGTACGTCAACCTCGTTTTTTCTATGTAAATAGGAAGCAATTCTAAAAGGATAGAATAAATGTCACGCAATTTTTGTGTCGGTCGTTTGACAAGATGATTAAAAGCTACATTGGTTCCTAAATGAAACGTCCTCTCTCGACTGTGTCGTCCCAATACTACAGTTTCACGCCCACTGGCCGAGACAATTCTCTTCACCTTTTACCGATAAGTTTCAGATTCTAGAAGTCACTTCCTTTTTACGATTACTTTATTCCGTGTCTAGGCCACAGAAACTCGGTACAATGAAGTTTATCTAAGAGGATGTGGAGCTTTAATATACTCGTCGATAAAAACATTTCACAAAGATTTATCCGCAAAGGTTTATCAGTATTGCCGGAGCATTCATTTAGGGAGCCAACTTCTTCGCTACTGTGGAAATTACAAAATAAATATTTGCTACCGAGAAGGTCTAACGAATGCATTAATCAAGTTGACATGGAAGAAGCTCAGCTAGCTTCTCGCAAAGGCACAAGACATGAGTAGATTTGAGTGGCTGGAGTGTTAAAAATTCTACCTTTTCTCAGCACTATATAAATTAATTTCGCGAACTTTAAGATCAAACGTTATTTAAGTCGGGCAATAGGGCCCATATATAACACCCCAACGAATGAAAGAAATAAAACAATTTATTTTATGTTGCTATTCAAGTACTGTACAAACATACTGGCTATTTTCTTTGTATCCTGGGTGCATTTTATATTAGTGTAAGTTATGAACTGCCGTCGTATTCTCCTCAATTCGGCCATATTAACTGGTCGGTTTAAAACCACGTACACATCAAGGCGTTAAGGAAAATAAACTATAAAGTATATATAATAAAATGGACGGGCAAGAATACTAGAAAGTCATTTCTCCACAGCAGTAAAAAACACGCGCGTAACGTGTGGGGTTTGAGTTTGTTGTTTCTCTGTTTTGCACAGAGAGGTTTTTCTCCGGGTACTCCCGTT
The DNA here is from genome assembly GCA_949126865.1 of Montipora capitata. Taxonomy (NCBI): domain Eukaryota; kingdom Metazoa; phylum Cnidaria; class Anthozoa; order Scleractinia; family Acroporidae; genus Montipora; species Montipora capitata. The sequence goes on along the minus strand of OX421445.1, from coordinate 2,744,668 downwards.
TTCCTATCTCCTCAAAAACCAAAATTTGAGTGCTCCAGCTCTAGAAGATTAGACACTTAAATAATGTTCCTTTCCTTTCCCCCTTTCCATTTCCCGAAACGTCACCTTGCAAATCTTTCTTAGAGAGATTAATTTTATACCTTTACCAACTCGTTTGATAAAACTAAATTCTCGTGTTTCAATCTCCACCAATTGACGCAGTATCACAATTTCCTTTGAGACTGAGCCCTTCCCGCGCCTGAATATTCTGTATGGGCTCAGTTTGTGGTTTTGTACAACAATGAACAGCGAAAGAGATAATGCAAATCAAAGGTGGCTACGCGCCTCGTTGGCTGGCTATTTACCATCTCATATCCAACGAGCGCTCATGAAATAAATATATCTTATTCTCTATTTTCGATTTCCCCATAATACACATTGTTTGCCCCCAAATGCTCTTCAAATGCTCTTGGGAATATGCAGTGTCCCCAAGAGCATTTAAAAACAAGAGTTTATGCAAAATTTGGGGGGGGGGGGGGGGGGGGCAAACAAAGTGTATTATGGGGAATTCGAAAATACAGAATTAGATGCTTTGGTGTGTAGTATCGCTGAGTATTTTTACGAGTTGTGTTGTATTTTGCAAGCCCGCTAGGGCGAGTCAAAATACAAACAACTAGTAGAAATACTCAGCGATGCTACACACCAAAACCTCTAATAAGCCATTTATTACCCAACTGTTTTTTTGCACTAATTTTTTAACAAATGAATTGTAAACAACCGATAACGTATGACAGATTTGTGTGTGCGGGGCAACGTCAGCAACGAAACTAGTCAAACCGGTTCTCTACTGTACAATAACCAAGTGTACAAATAACTAACTGTACAATATCGTGATATATTTGTACTCGTTTCGTGTCGCACATCATTGAACGGGCTTCAGGATTGGCCACAAGAAGAATAGAGCGAACAAAGATAACAATGGATTTAGCACAGAAAACAATAGAAGTACGGCACTATACAGCCAATGAAAAATAGTTTTCAACCCTCTCGGCTACACACAAATGGCTATTTTTGGTGAACTTATTAAATCGCATAAAAAAACAACGTTACTGGGCCGTGTTTATTAAAGCCGAGTCGATTTTTCACCATTTAATGCCATACAGTAACTTGTTCGTCTTAAAAAGAGGCAGGGAGCGCAACTTATTTCAAAAGCGAACCCAAATTACGTGTGTTTGGTTTCGAAACTATTATTATTTTGACCTGGTTATCAGAAAAACGAGCCAGACTCTTAACGAAGTTTCTATTTCTTCAGTCAGTTGGCAAATTACGTGTGGGCTTCTCTTTTGCTTTTGTTAGCTTTTTGTTGCACGAGGAATCATAGTCAACGGAAAAGACTCACGCGAATCATGCGGTTTATTGCCGAACTCTCTAAGTGCGCTTTCCTTTTTGTCAGAATTGGCCGGCCAGACCTGTCAGATTGCAAAGGAAATGCAACAATTTGAAGGAACACTTGCATGATGACCCTCGCATTCTTGTGGAGGAGAATATATCATCCTCAGTGTGTTAAATTGAAGACATTGAAGAGCAAAGCCCTTCCAAATTCCCGTTTTGGCCGGTCAGTTAGCGACCTAAGTTATTGAGCTGTGAGCAAACGCAGGAGACGAGGGAGCAGGGCTGGCGCAGCAGTGGCTTGCCTCCCACCAATGTGGTCAGGGTTCGACTCCCAGAAATGGCGCCACATGTGGGTTGAGTTTGTTGGTCACTTCTACTCTGCTCCTAGAGATTTTTCTCAGTCTGGTTCTCCAGTTTTTCCCTATCCTCAAAATCCGACCTATGATTTGATATGTGTTGAGTTGATTTGACTTCTGTACAGCGGTGTCCCCAATTAGTGCCCCACCGCCAAACACCCTTGACATTAAACTTACAGTTCACCATCACGGTTCATTTAAACTTTGACGGGTAAAGTATAAGCTAAAGGTACGTATCACAATTTACCCTTGGATTTTTAGGGTACCTTGGTAGTTCATATCTCCGAAAATTGAACACAACAACTGTTTTTGAGAATCCCAACTGACCGAAGGAGGCAAACCAGTTGCCTATTTACAAGTGCAGGTAGCTAGGAAATTGAACCGGGGACCACCTGGAACAAATTCAACGAGTGGTCAAAACTTGTCTTAAACCTGGGATCCCCAGATCTCAAGGAAAGCGCCCTAACCCCTGGGCTGCATTAATTAATTTTAGCTGCTTTTTGTTGCGAAGTACATCATACTTTTGAACTACCCATGAGAAAGCGAATAAGTGGCAAACACCCAGCAGCTCGAAACAGAATCTTACTTGGAATATAAAATTTGTGCTTGACACTGACTCTTGTTAACACTAGAAACAACGTTAATAAAACTTCAAAGACGTTTCGACCAAACAACTTCGACCTTCATCGGTTTTTTTTTTAAAAGCCAACTGAGTGACGGCTTTCTAACGGTTCACAATTCTGCGCGTGCTACGCCAGAAAAAACATAACGAACGACCGATGCACGTGATTACGCGAGGGATTTGTAAATGTCCGGGATGTCAATATGTTCGTTTCCCGCCGCGTTGCTGTCTCTTTGCGAATACCAGGCCTCGAGAAAAGTCTCGTGAAAATTACGAGCCTTGTCTTCAAT
>OX421445.1:2729529-2734529 GCA_949126865.1 Montipora capitata | reverse complement strand
GGCTGTGGTTCTCTGATGTGAGTAAGGGAAGGGATGAGATGGTTATAGACGTACTGATCGGGGCTGACTACTTGTGGCATTTTCAGAAAGGGTGCACAATCAGGGGCAAGTTTGATGAACCTGTTGCTGTAGAAACAAAGTTGGGGTGGGTTTTGTCAGGACCCTTGAAGGGCCAAGACACGTGTGCGGATATACGCTTCACCCAAGTAAACTTCATTGCAAGTTCTGTTGAAGAGCAAGAAAGTCTAGAAGATGTTCAAAGATTGTGGGATCTGGAGACACTAGGTATTAGAGAGATTACCGATCAGGTTCATGAGTCATTTGAGAATAACATCTCATTCAATGGGTCCAGGTACTCAGTTTGCTTACCTTGGAAGGAAGGGCACCCAGAACTACCCACTAACTATGGAACCAGTCTGTATCGTCTTAGAACCCAGATGCAAAGACTGGAGAAGGACCCTGACATTCTCAAGAGTATGGGAACATCATAGAAGAGCAGCTGAAAGCTGGGGTGATAGAAAAGGTAGCAGAATTGGAAAATGCCCCCAGGGTTCATTACTTGCCTCACCAAGCAGTTGTTCGCAAAGAGTCAGCTACTACCAAGGTAAGAGTGGTATATGATGCATCCTCAAAAGAAAGTAAGAGTGTCGCATGTTTGAATGATTGTTTGCATGTGGGACCCCCTCTGACCCCCTTGCTTTACAACATTTTGCTTCGATTTAGGGAAAATAGAGTAGTCCTGGTAGGGGACATTGAGAAGGCTTTTTTAAATGTGGAGGTTGACCCTGGGGATAGAGATTGTTTGCGCTTCTTGTGGGTGGAGAAACCCCCTGATTTGTCCCAACTTGTTGTCTACAGGTTTTGTAGAGTTGTATTTGGACTGAATGCATCACCCTTTCTTTTGAATGCTACACTTCGACATCATGTCAAAAGGTTTGAAATTTCCGACTCAAGGTTTGTAGCGAAGTTATTGGATTCGTTTTATGTTGATGATTTTGTTGGTGGTGGAGCAACAACACAGGAAAGTATGGAGTTGTACCAGAAGACTCAAACTCGAATGGCTGAAGGAGGTTTCAAACTCAGAAAATGGCTGACAAATGATCCTCAGGTAAGGGCCAAAATGGCAACTGAATCCCAGACTGGTGATAAACAAGATGTGGTGACAGAGGAAGACATAACTTATGCTAAGTCTTCCGTGGGCATGAAGTTGGGATGCAAAGGCCAGAAGGTGTTGGGATGTGAATGGGATTATGAAGCTGATGTCATCACTGTTGATCTGACATCGGTCGCACAGCGTGCGGAAGGCTTGCCTGCCACTAAGCGGAATACATTGAGGCTACTAGCAGGAGTCTATGACCCCCTGGGGCTAATTAGCCCGGTAACATTGAGTGTCAAGGTTATAATTCAAGAGATCTGTCGTCAAAAGTGTGGATGGGATGAGCAGCTAGAGGGAGGTTTCAAGAAGGGTGTCGAAGATTGGATTAAGGGCCTTATTGACTGTCATAGGATTGATGTAAAGCGCTGCGTTTATGACCACCCTCGCGAAGAGGTGGAGGAGTGCTCACTTCATGGGTTCGCACATGCAAGTAAGAAGGCTTACTGTGGTGTGGTGTACCTTGTTTACAGAACCCAGGTAGGTAGATATGCACAAATGTTGACTTCCAAGACAAGAGTGGCACCCTTGAAGGAGCTGTCAATTCCAAGGCTAGAGCTTATGGCAGCATTTATACTAGTGAAACTTATGGTCAATGTTGAAGCTGCTCTTGCCTCGCAGCAGAGTGTTAAGCGTTCGAAACTGTGGCTGGACAGTCAGACTGCCCTGTTCTGGATTATGAACAGAGGGGAATGGAAACAATTTGTCAAACACCGTGTGAACGAAATTTTGAAGCTGAGTGACAAGGGAGATTGGAGGTACTGTCCAAGTCAAGAGAACCCTGCGGACATTGGGTCAAGAGGAATGCCTGCATCCGAGTTGAACCAGAATGTATTGTGGTGGCAAGGTCCTACTTGGTTAACAGAGTCAGAAGAGAGTTGGCCTTCAGAAGGATCAGCGTCACCTACCACTGAAAGTCGAGAAGAAGAAAGGACAACTAGCATCCTTGTAACCCGACCTGATCTGGTAGTGGGGATAGACAAGGACATTGAAATTGACAAGTACAGTTGCATAAGGATGGTTTTGAGAGTGACAGCGTGGCTTAAACGGTTTTGCTTCAATGTGTCCAAGAAGACAAAGTCAGAGAGGAAGCATGGACCACTATCCTTGCAAGAGCTGACAGAGGCAGAGATTGACTGGATAAAAACAGCACAAGGAGAGTTAAAATGTCAAGAGAACTACAAGCAGCTTTCCAACAAGTTTGGTCTGATTGAAGACCATAAGGGTGTGATAAGATGCAGGGGACGGCTGGAGTATGCTGATTTGCCCATGGAAGCAAAGGAGCCGATATTGTTACCCAAAGACCACCATCTGACGTTCCTAGAAATTCAAAGGTGTCACAAGAAGGTGCATCACTGTGGAGTGAAGAGTACTCTTGCAGAACTGCGCACCAAATTCTGGGTCCCCAAGGGGAGACAAGTTGTGAAGAAGATATTGTCCCAGTGTGTGACATGCAAGAAGTGGGAGGGTACTGCATTTACCCAACCAGCCACTGCGAGTTTACCAGAATTTAGGGTCAATCTGGCTCCACCCTTCTCAAGGGTTCGAGTAGATTTTGCTGGGCCAATGTATGTCAAAGGACGAGGTAAGCAGTTAAAGAAAGCTTATGTTTGCTTATTCTCATGCTGTGTTACTCGGGCACTGCACTTAGACTTGGTGGAAGATCTCTCAACTCCTACATTCCTGAGGTGTCTGAGGAAGTTCACTGCTCGAAGAGGAACTCCTGCCTTGATTGTGTCGGATAATGCTAAAACTTTCAAAGGAGCAGAGAAAGAGATACGCTCACTTTTCCGACATCCCGAAGTGAGAGCAGAGCTAGACAACAAGGGTATTGAGTGGCGTTTTAACATAGCGAGGGCCCCATGGTGGGGAGGATTCTTTGAGAGGATGGTGAAAAGTGTTAAACAGTGCTTGAAAAAGGTCATTGGAAATGCAAGGCTTTCCTTTGACGAGATGTTAACAATTCTTGTGGAGATTGAAGGTACCCTTAATTCAAGGCCCCTGACTTATGACGACGACAACCCATCAGAGGAGGTTCTTACCCCATCCCATTTGATTCATGGAAGAAGAATCCATTCATTGCCAGAAGAAGAGTTTGCAGAAAACACCGCAACATACACCAGGAGGCACAAATACCTGACTAAGAAGCTGCAACATTTTTGGAAGAGGTGGCAACGGGAATATTTAACTGCCTTACGGGAGAGTCATGAAAACAAAACTGCTGGGAAAGGAAGATTGCCTAAGGAGGGAGATGTTGTAGTAGTACATGAAGATGGAGTGAAGAGAGGCCTGTGGAAGATGGGAGTGGTAGAAGGGTTGATCTGTGGACGAGACAAAGAGGTAAGAGGGGCCCATGTGAGGGTAATCACCAAGGGGAGGGATGTACACATAACTAGGCCAGTTCAGAAATTGTATCCAATTGAAGTTCATGCAGGGCCAAATGCAGGTAAGAGACAAGACAGAAATCAAGTGCAACCAACAGATTTGCATGGGAGCAGTCGGCCTCGCAGAGTGGCTGCTTTGGATGCGGCTAAAAGGATAAGCCATCTGGCAAATCAGTGAAACAATTAACCTTGTGGCAGTGTTCTTGACTCACACGAGTCAAGAGGGGGGAGAGAGTCGGAAATCCGTTGTTGCGTTACGCGTTACGTCTCTGGTCACGTGTTTAGCTTCAAGTTGATTGACAGATTAGTCATGTGCGAGATGTTGATTGTCAAAAGTGAAAGTAAGGAGGAGTGTTTAGATAAAAGGTTGTTTACCTTGATAGATCGAGATTGTTACGAGATTGTGAAGTTACAGTCCTCAGACGGAAGAAAATAAAGATTGTGAAGCCCACAGATGTGTGGATTTCTTACACTAACTATCGGCCAGTGTCGATTCTAGTTACTCTGGATAAAGTTTTTGAGAAGTGTCTTGCACGCCAACTCTCTGATTATTTTAGTTCTATCTTATCACCGTTTCTGTCTGCGTACAGACGGGGCTACAGCTGTGAGGCGGTACTTCTACGTTTGATTGAGGATTGGAGGAATGCACTTGACAATAAGTGTGTTGTTGGCGCAGTTTCTATGGATCTGAGCAAAGCCTGATATGATACCGCACGACCTCCTCCTCGCTAAGCTTGCTGCCTTCAGTGTTGCTCCAGTCAGCCTGCCCCTTCTACACAGTTACCTTAGAGATAGGTCCCAGCGTGTCAGGATAGAAGATGTAACAGCTGATGTTGTTGTTTTTTCTGAGGGTGTACCTCCGGGTTCGGTGTTAGGGCCCCTTATTTTTAATATTTTTCTTAATGATCTGTTCTATTTTATTAATCGTGCTAATTTGTCCAACTATGCTGATGAAAATCAAATTTATTTTAGTGATCGCGATCCTGAGGTGGTAAAGTCTGTAATCAATCTCGCTGTTGCGAGTCGTTGGTTTGACGATAATAAGCTTGCGCTCAACCCCGAGAAATGTAAATGTATTTTTGTCAAGCACAAATTTTATATTCTGATGTCCATCCCTGACTACAATTTTAGTATTTTCAGAATCTTATTTCTTTGGTCCGGTGTAGGATAAATGCAGCTGTGTACTGATTAGGGTATAACAATAACTTCGATCGCGCATTTGATTATAATAGGGAGCTTACGAAACGACGACGCTGCAAAACAATAGGTTTAGTGAGCAAAAACAATGGCTCTGCACGCTCTGAACGTGCGTTTTACACATTCGTACATTTCTTTGCCGTCATCTCCTAAATGACGACGTGAAATGACCGAATTCAAGGTTCTGTGGAGGACGTTAGAAAATGACGATGAATTTTCTGTTCTCTCTCTGCGCTTCCAACTCACTCATACCAGTTTAATTCCCC
>OX421445.1:2722029-2727029 GCA_949126865.1 Montipora capitata | reverse complement strand
ATCGAGCTTTTAGTGTGAAAATCAATATGGCGTCTAGGAGTGCGATCGAGACATGGACTGGGTTTGAGACTGTCTTCAAGCAACAGCTTGCGCATTCTCAATAAAGACTGAATACGATTTCTCCAAGTCCTTTCTTTCTCGTCGAGTTAAGAAAGGCTCTGCTGGCAGGGGGCCTCCGCGCGTGTTTGTGGAAGAATGTTTTTCTGATATAAATTGTTTCTATCTCCGCATTGAAATAACATTCCATAAGCATTTTGTCTGTGGAAACGATTTTAATTTCCTCGAGAAGCGAAAAAGTCTATCTATGAAGACTCTATCTAGATTTTTTTATGTTGAAACGCTGCTCAGAACATCAAATCTACCAAGTTAACCAATAGCAATTTCAGAAATAACAATTCAATTAAGGGGAAGTAGAACAAATTTTCTGAAGTAATTTTTGGGAACATTGTTTCTCTTACCTTCGCTCATAACTTTCTGTGTCATCCCTGTAATGTCATCCAATTTTCGATCCATTCTGTTTAAGCGAATTATCAACCTCGTATTCCGGCTTTTGAATAGCAAGGAAATCGCTTACGAAAAAAAAAATGCACGTGATAAATTTCGTAGTGCTGTCCGCGCATGTTTATCTATCGCTCGCTTTCCACTATCCGAAGAAATGTTGCTCTTCGTTTTTTCTTTGGCTGCAATTAAAATGTTTTCATTACATTAAGATTTCAATCGAAAAACGATATGATTAATAGAAACCAAGGAAAGTATTTTGCTCTCACCTTGTCTCAGTTTTTTCACGTGCGATTCGAGCACGCCAATTCTTCTGTGTGTAAAACGCAGAGTTAGGTCTATTGCGCTTACAACGGACAAAACCCGACCAAGGTTCTTAGTTTGGTTTGGACAGACAGTTTTGATACTCATATGCTTCACAAACGTTCCGTTTTGGGTTCTTTTCGCGCTGGCAGAAGCTGACAATAGAATGGTCAGCACAACTAGTCCGAGGGAGTCACTCGTTGCTTTTAACATCACGACAAAATTGCTGCATGGGCCGAAGTCTTCTTCCTTCTCGTATAAGAAAACTTTTTGTTGTGTTTAGGGGAAAACAAAATGATTTAATATGGGGTGGTTTTTGGGTCTCGTACTTTTTCATGTTCAGTAAAGTATGTCAACCATTGTTTTTTTATACCTAAATAGGAAACCATTCTTAAAGGGTAGAATATATGTCACGCAATTTTTTCTCGGACCGTCAAGATTTTTAAAAATTTCCGACGATCGTTTGATAAGATGATTAAAAGCTACATTGGTTCTTAAATGAAACGTCCTCTCTCTCTCGGTTATGCCTTTCCCATACCAGTTTCACCCCCACTTGCCGAGTCAATTCTCTTCACCGATGGGTTTCGGATTCTAGAAGTCACTTCCTATTTACGATTAAGTTATTCCGTATCTAAGCCACAGAAACTCAGTACAATGAAATTTACTTAAGATGATGTGGTCGATAAAAACATTTCACACAGATTTATCAAAAGTTTATCAGTATCGGAGCATTCATTTTTATAGGGAGCCAACTTCTTCGCTACCATGGAAGTTCTAAAATAAATATTTGCTACCAAAAAGGTCTAACGAATGCATTAATCAAGTTGACGTGGAAGAAACTGCCAGCTTCTCGCAAAGGCACAAGACATAAGTAGTTTTGAGTGGCTGGAGTGTTAAACATTCCACCTTTTCTCAGCACTTCATAAATGAATTTCGAGAACTTCAAGATAAAAAGTTATTCAAGTCGGAGAATATGTTCCATAAGGCCCTGGTGAAACGGCGCATGATGGTCGATGATACTTGATTCTCTCCAAACTATCATCAACTATCACGAACTATCATTCACATGGTCAAACGGCCAAAGAAGTTCGTGATAGTTGATGATCGTTCACCGGCAGTCGCGCAAGCAAAGTCACGCGAGCAGCTAGTTCCAGGCTCATTCCGCGTAAAAATGTGAACACTAAAATGGCTCACCAAAGGCAGGGCCGGGCCTCATATTCGTCTACCAGACGTAATATCAGGTCATTACTCCATCTCGCCGCACTGCCCTTCTTGACCGATGAACGTCTAGTGATACACTTCTTTTTTTGCGGTGTCTCTTCTAATTCTTGCGAGTTGACGCTTTCTTCAGAAGATATCTTCTCTATGTTATCTTGGTCTTCAATATTTTCTTTGTCATGATTATCATCTTGAATGTAAACACGAATTTCTGAAGCTGCAGCTGAGCCTCGCGAGGAATTTTTGGCGGCCATTTTAAACGAGCCCGCCGATTTTCGGGGAAACCAGCTGATCAAAAACTAGCATGAACTATCATACGCGTGGTCAAACGAGGAAAACTATCATCCACTATCATGAAGAATTTAAACAAGCTCAAAATGAATGATAGTTAACAACTATTCACCTCAGTGTCGGTGGCTAGCGGTGGATATTTACCGAGCCGGTAAGAACAAAAAAGTGGCACACGAGGCGATAGCCGAGTGTGTCACTGATGTTCTTACCACATTTTGACACCTTCTGTGATCTATTACTGAACAGACCCACGGCAACATGGAATCTATTTGTTTTATATAATAAAGAATTAAACTTTATTCACATAAAAGCTGATGGTGACGTCAATCGTGCGTCTGCCCTCTAATAGATCATAGGCAAGAACCAATCAAAATCCGTGAATAACTTGGGTTATTATATAAATACTAATTGATGATAGTCGATGATAGTGTATGATAGTTGGTGGTCAAACGGAAGCACGAGCTTCAACTTCATCGACTATCAGGCGCCGTTTGACCAGGGCTTAACACCCCAACAAATGACAGAAATAAAACAATTTATTTTATGTTGCTATTCAAATACTGTACAAACATATTGGCTATTTTCTTTGTATCCTCCACTGGGTGCATTTTAGTGTAAGTTATGAATTGCCGTCGTATTCTCCTCAATTCGGCCATATTAACTGATCGGTTTAAAATCACGTACACATCAGGACGTTAAGGAAAATGAAATATTAAGTATATACAGTAAAATAAAATGAAAGGGCAAGAACACTAGAAAGTCATTTCTCCACAGCAGTAAAAAACATGCAGAAATGTACAAAGATAAGGTAACGTAAATACAAGAAGTATAAGGAAGGGGGGTAGGAGATCTTCATAGGGGATGAGTTCTGCTTTGGACAGTAATTCCGAATTTAATGATGCCATCTAAGAGCAGAAGCCCCGATATTTTGAGATTCTAGAGGAGGTTTTGATTATGTCCTTCGTTTAGCAGATTTTTCTATATGGAATTTTAGTTTTATCAAACGAGTTCAGTGATAACGGTAAATTAACCACGGTGGCCGTAAGAGGGGTTTGTGGGCTGATGTTTTTAGCGTTGGACCTTTGTCACAGCGACCGTTGGCTCTTCGCTCTGACCAGGGCGTCGCATTTTTCATGTGCCGAATCTAATGCAAATCAGCGAAAACAATAGATTTTTCTCATTTGCATTAGATTCGGCACATGTAAAAAGCGACGTTTAAAACGGGCCTAACTGGTTTGGTACGAACGACTTTAAGGTAAAGCTAGAGAATGAAGGATTACTTACTTGCTGTTGTCAAAACCTTCAATTTGGTTATTTACCCGCGTCAAGAAGGGGATATCAATATTTTCAGGAACCTTGGGTGACATTTTGTGACGTGAAACGACATGGATTAATCGCTATGACTTACGATGGTGCAAAGTGATATTTTGAGGCGTCGCTTTCGTCGACGTCGCTGTGAGATAAGCACAAGCATAAAGCATAAGAAAAATCGTAAAATAAACATAAACACGAGCATAATTAAGCACAAGCACAAGAAAAGGATAATCTTGTGGTTGCGCTTATCTCACGCTTAGCTTATTTCACCAGTGGGAACCGGCGTGAGTTATAAGCATAAGCAAAAGCACGACGATTCGCACGCCATCTTGAATCTTACTACTGTAGATCTTCTCCGACGTTACTACACTTGCGTATTGCCTGATTTTCCTTGCTTGTTTCACGTGTGAGAACCTCCTGTGCTTATGCTGGTGCTTATTGCACAAGTAGGAACCGGGTTTTGGATCTTCAAGTATCTATTTTCTAAACCGACAGACGGCGAATCACTTGGTCAACTTGGTTGCAGTTTGAACCCTTTTTTTACGTTAACAGTAACGTTTTGTTGAGGATATTTTTTCTTGAGTTCCTGGGACTGCCAGGATATCACCGGGTACAAATGTTCTCTGGGAATTTAACAACGCCTGCGGAAAATAAAATTACAGTGGTATGTGAGTAAATCAATAATAGGGAGGCAAAAAGGCTCATCATCTTCAGTCAATTATCTTTCACTCATTTAAGAAAGGAACATAAATACGAGGCAAACGAAGTTTCACATAGAAGGGTGTGTCAGTATGGTGTGGGTGCTGGGTGGAGGAGTTGTCCTGACCAAGTTTGTAATTCAGATACATACGTGTACATTGCAAAGCCCGTAACTCTACAAAAAAATAAATTGATCATATTTTCCAAGCTTACCGAGACTATTTCTTGAGTGATTTTGTCCAGTTCATACAAGAAGTTTGTTGCAGACAGTGGTTGCTTACATAGAAACATCAAATGAAACATTTCAAGGTTAGACTGATTTCAATGATTGAAACACAAGTAACAAACCAACTAGTGCTTGTAATGAGTAAAGATCTTCGTTTTCTTTCCATTAATTTCAATTTTTTCCCGAGCATCCCCACGTCACCATCTTCATGGCTTGTATTTCTTCATAATTTCTTTGTGTTTTAATCATGAAACAAACAAAATTTCAGTAAAATTGAACTATGTTGAAAAACTTCTCACCTTAACTCGTTTTTCCTTCAAAAATTGAAATGTCTCTTGTTGTACTTTATCTAATGTTTACTTGAATACGTTTGTAACATTTTTTTTACATACTGATACAGTTGTACATACAACCTGTATTTCATTTACAATCAGAACAGTTTTGCACTTAA
>OX421445.1:2712029-2714529 GCA_949126865.1 Montipora capitata | reverse complement strand
GTATGATAATTATGGTAATGGTCACTGTAACATAGACTTTTCAGATAAGCTTTCTTTCATCTGTAACGACCAAAATGTCTGGTAATTTCCTCTTTCCCTCCCAAGAGTGCCACATAGAGACAGGTACGGTGAAGCCAGGGGGGCAGATAATTTGGCAGATATTATGGTGGATAATTTCCCCAGAACCCACTACAAGGCAACGTCTCCAGCGCTTGCTTGTTAGCCCCCCCCCCCCCCCCCCTTTCCCCCTCCCCCCTTCTAATACCAAATATGCTCTGCCGTCCCTGAGAGAGATTCCATCTGTTTTATACTAGACATTTATACTTATTAATGGGAAGCCGTCACTGGAATAAGAAAAATTAACCATGACCTCTTAAACCCTTTCCCAAAGGGGAAACCCTTTCCCTCTTACAGCGTTCCAGTTACTTTTTTTAGGCTGGGGTCATGTACAGTGTAGGCCATTTGAGGGGTCACCCAGACAGCGCTAGCATGCCAGCAGTGGCCCTTGGGGATGGAAGAGGGGGTAAGGAGGCCTCACATCTTCAGACGTTGAATCACATGTTCCTCGTACAATTTTGTTGTCCCGTTTTGAGGTCTTTTACTTTTCTGCTGTGGTAACAAAACCAGTTCAAAGATAAAGAGATGGTTTCCATGTGCAAAACACAGACTTAAGTAAAATTGATAAAGGGTTTTTTCTTTAAGTTAAATTTTCTGCTAAAGAAAACTTACTACAAATTGCTCTTACAGAGATTTTCCTGCATGTCGGGCATGTTTTGCAGTTGCACTACTTATCCCATATACTACAGCTAGGCAAGGACTGCTGTTGTTTCAGCTTGGAACACAATTCCTCTTTGTTTCAGTCTAATCTGATGCCAGGTCAAAAATTTGTTTTTGCCTTATGCTTGCACTAAAAAGTACCGCAAAAGCCGGGAGTTGACAGTAAAAGGCAAGACAAAAGACAAAGGAAGAAAAAAATACCCAAGTTTTGTAAAAGTCTGATTTCCAAATTCACAGCTAAAGATTCATCACATCCATTGAAAAAACACTACAGTATTAAACTGTAACAATTTCTGCTTTCTCAGACTCACATTGTGTCAAGGGTTAAGTTCTTTTCTGTCAAAAGGAAGAAATTGATTATGTGCTTGGCAATTACAAAGGTGCACACAATCACCTTGTGTCAAAGTGGAAGAATTTGATTACAAAATGTACATGTTCACTAATTGTTTGTTGCTTTGAATTCATAGTTAAACAAATTGAATGTACTTTTTATTCAGGAAACTTCTGTCTTTTGTTTTTTAATTTTGTTGTAATAATTTAACTACCGTAATTATACCGGTAAATTTCATTCGTCAGGTCAGGAAGCCTTCTTTATTCAGGGTTATTGACCCGAGACCGATCTCTTATCTGGAACTCTGGAAATAGAGCAGCACGGATTATTATTAGGGCTCATTGTGCTAAATTCTCTATCTAGAGTGGTCTTAAACTTAGAAGAAAGAGAGAAAAGGCACAATATATTTGTTAATAGTATTACGATGTTTAAAGTATTCAGACAATAATAATTGTCCAACGTATCTTCAGGAGCATTTTCATAGAACCTCTGAAGTTCACAATAATTATTATAACTTAAGAGGTTCGAACTATGACCTCCATTTACCGCTACCTAAAGGTGCAATGGCTTGGAACCAACTGTCAAATCAAATACATGAGATAAGGGATCTTGCAAGTTTTAAACATGCAATATCCTAAGACACATTTTACATTGCTAAGGTGCATTTTTACATGGCTTTATTACATAGTAAATTATGATTGTTACTAATTGTTACTATTGCTTAAATTTGCTTGACATTAAATAATTTTTAGCACTAATTTATACCTAGTTTATTAGTCGTTTTAACATTTGTATCTTGTAATTCTTGTAATTCTTAACATTTATATCTTGTAATTCTTACATGGCATGTTGATTGATTGATTGATTGATTGATTGACTGATTAATTGAACACTGCTCTTTATCTATTGACTCATTAGGCACCCTAGGATGCCGCCAGTTGATGAACAAAATCCTCTGGCGTTGGGCAGAGTAAAGTTTCTTTAATAATTCTCAGTGGGTTAATGGAGGCGACTTAAACATTTACTTTCAATTGTTTAACACCAGAATTACTTATCAATAAGGAACCCCTCAGGAGTGAAAGGGATTATGTTGTTTCAGTAAGCTCAGTACATAGCTTTTATAGCAGGACTAGACTTTTTAGGAATAGTTACTTTTGCTGGCATAATTAAAGATGGAATCATTTAAGTGAGTAACGTAATCTGGCAACCAGTGTCTCGAACTTTAAGTCAGATTTAGGTTAGGTTGTTCTAATGTTGTTGTTGTACATGTAGCATCAGTGGTTCGTTCTTAGTATGATGCCTTGGGCACTTTTTGGATGCTGCCCTCTCTGTCTATAAGTTTTTGTCTTATAATTTGCACTTTTATCTTGTTGACTTAAATGGAATAAAGAA
>OX421445.1:2677029-2702029 GCA_949126865.1 Montipora capitata | reverse complement strand
CTCCCCTTTCATTCATAAACGAACGTCATATTCAGTACGCAAGCACTATGACAACGACCACGCGGGTGCGGTCCCTGAGGACCTCCTTAGAAATGAATGAACAAATTCGATTGTCTTGTCAACGAGATGCTTTACATCAAACAATTAACACCGAGGGGTGCAAACGGATTCTATCCTTGCTAAAGTATTTGTGTAGCCACCTCCGCTATGTAAATTAGTTGTAACTCTTGAACTCGCATTTGTTAATTTTACTCTCATTTGTACCCTTGATAATGGCGTCATGAAGTCGCCGAAACGTCGGGAGACTATATCACTTGTTTTTACTTGTCTATGTATTAGTAAATCACTGTTATTACGAACATCAATATTGCAGAATTATTCCATGATACCCTATTGTGCAATAACTCTGCTTACTCTGGCTAGAGCAAACACAATGTTGCGAAAATGTTGAGAAACCCATCTTGCCGAATCTAATTCAAAAACGGTTTTGGTAAAAATCAGAATCATTTTCTTGTTTTCCGAAACACAAAATTTGTGTTTGCAACATGTTTCTCGCGTGGCTATTTCTTGACAACGTTCAATTCTTTACGCAGCAATGTTGCTCGGGCCCGGCCGTAAGTCTGCTGTCATTTTGGTCTCTCAAAAATGTTCTTTGGTCTGTTTGTATTTTTTCATATTTCAGGGACATCTTCGTTGAAGATCTTATGGGCGATGTTAAGGTACTTTCAAAACATAAAGTTCAAATTCAAAAATATCATATCATATCATATCATATCATATCACATTTGTAGACTTTTGCTCGAAAATCCGCCGAGAACCGAAAACAACTTACCGAACGACTAAGGCGATCTGCGAGTGGTGAAGCAGTGAGCCGCTGTTGGCGGATTTTTGGGCAAAAGCGGTCTCACGCGTGCGTCGGCGCCCGCGGTATTTGCGGCCTGCAGCTGCAGCCATTTTGACGTTCCTTTCAACTATTTAAGAGAAAAAGAGAGACTGCTCGTAGTATCACATTTGCAGCGAAGGTTAGCGGACCGTTAAAAATGGTAGCGAAAAGAGTGGGTTGCCTGCTATTGTTATTGCGCATACGTTCTGCGCATCTCGAGATACTAGGGTTTCCTATCGGTGATGCATACTAATCAATACGGGGATATTTTTGCGCGGTTTAAAACTGTCTAGACTTGCCACAAGTCGACCTCACGAAAATCCCAGGAGAAAATGTTTTGGCGAGGGAAGCGTGATTTTTCGTACGCGAAGCGGATGAGCGAGCGACGAAGTCTCGAGAGGTCGACTTGTCTCGCTTGCAAGGTTTTCATATGCGTTTCGCGCCAAAAAGGGGATGACGTTATTCGCATTTCCTGCACTTGATGGCGCAATCCGACGAAAACAATCAAGCATGTTTGTTTCTCCGAAATCGAAAGAAAATAATTATTTCAATCTCGAGTCGCTGCTTGGAAAGGAGATCTCTAGTGATACTTCTTTGGATCAGCACTTCGTGCCGTAAATTGTGCTGATAGAAACGAACACTAGTTCGAAAGATTGACAAGTAAGGCAAAAGCTTCGAATCGTCATGAAAGATCAGGTAGGCTTCAGGTGTAGGAGACGTGCTAGACCGGGAACAAAAGTAGAGATAAGCTTACATCTTAGTGATGCAACGACTCTCGTCGATGAAGACACATTTTAATTTATTTTGTTTCAGTCGATGAAAAATGTATCGGTAGTTGTTGAGAATCGCCTCGGGAATTCCAACCACCACTTTATACCTAAGATTTAAAAATATGTTGTGTCTTATAGCTACAAATGACGCTGTGATGCCACAAAATCAGTGGAACAATTACGAAGACGATAGCATTGCAATTCTTTCCAAGTAAACGATCAAAAGCGTACGGGGCTAGCTCAAAGGTCGCACTTTTCCCAGCTCCGGTTGGACAGACACAGACACGTCTCTGCAAGACAGATATGCTTGAATTGTTTTCCCCTGCTAGTCGCGCAGTTCGGAATATCCTGTGGCCTGAGTAGGATTCGCTCTGACGAAGGGCTAACGCTCGAAACGTCAGCTTTTAGAATCTCTGTACGGTGGCCAATTTACATTATCAACTCCGTTTTTAGAAGCCTTACGTTTGAAAGTCACGCTTTACTGCATATGGCATATTTTGATTGACAACTCTATCCCCTGGGGTCCACGAGGACTACTCTGATTGGTCGAGCTCAGCGGCCCGTTTTTGGGTCGCTGTAAATTGGCGCCAATCAAGTATGAAAAGACCTTCGTCCCGCGCGCCATCTACATGAGACTTTTCGAAAGTCTCTCCGGAGAAAGTGCATCTTAGTAAATACTCTTGGTATCCAAAAAGAAAAATGGGAGTAACCATGCATTTGTTAGAGATAATTAAGGTTCAATTTTAGAAAGAACGCCAAACATTGCCTTGTATTTTAAAGCTTTTTACAAATATTATTCATAAATTATCTTTGAAAACTGCGTGGTCACCGCCAATTTTCTCTTTGGATTTCAATAACACTTGTTAAGATCTACATTTCCTGCATAATCATAAACCGGGGCAAAAATACCTTTGAATTAGTAGCACCGTCCTTAATGTGACCTGTTAACCCGTTCCGCTGCAATTATTTGACGACAGCGGAAAACGAAACCCTCGATTGGGATTTGAGCCTTTGAGTTTCAAAGGCACCGCATGAAGATCGAAAAGATTCCTCACGCCCCCGCAATCGGAAGGAACCTAATAAAAGGAGCGGACTTTGAGAATGAATGTGTCGCTGCTGTAGGTTAATTCTTTATCGAACTTTCTGCCTTGAAAGCAAGAGCACTTGAAAACTGTTTGCTACATGGACGCGAGGAAAGCGCGTTTGTCGCATGATTGGAAAGTTTTGTTTTCTTAGAAGTTTGTTTCGTGCTACGTGTAGTGTAGTCAAGCAGCGAGGGGTCCTCTCGAATTGAAGGAACATTTTCGTGCCGTAACTGAGTATGTACAAACGATTGATTGTACTAAGGGTTGATTAGTAGAAATGTTAGAGTCCTCTACTTACATATACTGTGTCAAAACCGATTTTGGTTGTACTGACGAAGTGACTTTGGATTAAACCAGTTGTTTTCAGCATTCTTTTCAAACCTTGTAAACTCCTTAGCATTTGGAGGGAATCCTTCTCCAGTCTATACTGGTTTCGTGACTAAAAGCTTTTAGCCATTTCATTTTTTCTTATTCTTTGTCTTCGTTTCGGTCCCTTAGTCTATCATCTAATACTATGACTAGTTTTTAATTCTAGAAATTTCGTCACCTCGTTAGCTACTGGGGAGTTCGGATTTAAAGTTTTCAAAGAGGTGCTACCGTTTAAGCTTTTGTCACAATTCACTGCACGTTAGGTCTTTATCGCGAAGTCAATTTTAAGTTTTATTCAAATACTGGTAATTCTTGGAGTAAAGAGAAAAAGGAAAACAGCCCCCGGCTAAGCAATAAAAAGGCAATTAATTCTTTGATTTCAATATCATGCACCTTGAATCATTGACTAGAAGCTTCTTCAGAACATAGGCGAATATTATGCGCTTTTTCCAAAACGCATTTTCTGTCTCCATACAGTAGGGAATTTGTTCCTTACTTATTTTATTTTTAATCTCAGTGCAATACCTTGCCTAAACGGATGAATTACGAAAACAATGGCATGAAAGCTAACACAAAATGAAGCGGAAAAAAACAAACAAACATTTCGAATTCCTTTTAATCAATTTTGTAGCATCACACCGTTGTTTTGTTTATTGCGCAACGAAAATTCGGTTTTCATGGTATTAGAATATTAAGGTGTCACATAATTGGAGCGTTCAGTTAAGGGAATCTGAAACATTCCGCGTTTGAACGACCCACGAGTGTATCATCGAGTGATTGTTGAATGTAAAACATACGTCTTATTTCCCATTATTCCGTATAATTTTTTTTCCTTTTTGCCTTTCCCAACAGCATATGATTCACCTGAGAAAAAACGCAGCAGCTGTTATTTTCCTTGCGGGAATTTTGTTTGGTTTGATGTTAACTCCTGTACTGAGGCTGTTGACTGAGTTTCTAATAAACTCCTTCACACAAGAACCTGAACAGGAAGATGAAGGTTTGGGCAAAGATGAAGTAGATGAAGAAGTTGATGAAAATGAAGATGAAGAAAAAAAGAAGAGATAGAAAGGCAAAACCAAAACAAAAAAAAATAAAGATGCATGTTTATATGTAATAATTGTTAAGTAATATATATCATGATGAGTCAGAAAAACATTTGTATGTTGTTTCAAGTCTCTTCTGAAGAACCAAAATTGTCCATTGAGCTTTGTTGGCAGAGGCAAATCTTATAAATTTGTCATTGTTATGTGACAAAAGTGCTTTGTGGTGTGGATGGAACAGCAAAAATTTGTCCAAAGTGCTCTTGTTTGTTCGCCAGCTTTGATTTATGACAGGAGACACTCGACAAAGAGCAGAAAGCGTCTCCTGAATATTTACCTCATTTCATACATTACATGTAATCTGGTGCATCAGCTTTTCAGATAACATTTCCCTCGTACAACCTAGAAGATTTTGCCATCACCATTAGAAAATGAAAGTTGTGAATCAAGACTCAAATAAACATTTTGAATAAGGTTGTTGATGTTTCTATAATTCAGTTGAACCTGTTTCATTAAATGTTCATACAATCCAAGTTTCAGGGTTATAAGTTTCGATTTTATTTGGTTAAATTCATTAGAACATATTTAGTAGAGGGAGACTGGTTATGAAACTCGGCGAACTTAAAAAAAAACACATCTTTGTTTGCGATTTGAAAGTCACGTGTCAATGACCCGATGATTTGAATTGTCAGGTGACAGTAACCCTGCACAACTATGGGTTCCTTTCATCATGCCTGACCATCAGGTCGGAGACC
The DNA here is from genome assembly GCA_949126865.1 of Montipora capitata. NCBI lineage: Eukaryota > Metazoa > Cnidaria > Anthozoa > Scleractinia > Acroporidae > Montipora > Montipora capitata. The sequence goes on along the minus strand of OX421445.1, from coordinate 2,697,127 downwards.
AGTGGCAGTAGTGTAGCAGCTCACGTATAACGTAATTTGATTGGCTCGATACCCAAGCTTAAAACAAAGCAGTAATTCAGTGGAACTAACCAAGGAAAAATGGAACGACAGTTTTCATCAAAAGTCAATTTCCAACCGGACCGAAGCGTTCCATTAACGTTTCGACCGGAATTTCGGTTACGTCACAGTGAAGTGGGACTGGAAAAGAGAATTTTTGTAAATGGAACTGCACGACCGACCGACCGTTCAAAAAGGACCACCTCCAGAGGTGGTCCCAAATATTCCGGTCGGACCGAACTGAAACGGACCATTCCCTTTGACTTCAGCCCGAAATTTCCGGAAATTATGACTTAATGGAAAGCACCAGTATATGAAGTGTTACTGAGAAAGGTATTTCAGGTTAGCGCGTTTATGATTTATTTAGTTTTGGTTACCACGCTTGTTAAACGTGAGGTTAAAAAGTTAGTTTTGCCAAAAATCAGAGACACGTATTTGATTGTGAGCAATTTCTTGCCTGTTATTCACAGGTATTGAGCACCTTCTCAAAACAGAACTTAATTTTGTCAATGGTGGAGCTGGGAAAAGGAAAAAGGCGCTGAAGAATGTCTACTCTTCTGTCCCGAATAGGCCTTGTCAGAACTTTCAGTTACTTCGTAAATCAACGAGTTTTAAAAGGAACTTTCACTCCTACTGAATTTTTCTTGAAAAACCCTTCGCAAATTTAAAGATTATTTTAGCATCACTTATTTTCACTTTGAATTTTCACGGGCACAACCATCTTGATTATTTGTGACGTGTATGGGACACATGCATGTCACAATTATTGAAGATGGCAGCGCCCGGTAACAACTGAAAACAACTGATAAGCGATTACCAAATTCATTCATTTCAGATGAAAGGGCTTCCCTGGAAAAAAAAAATTAGGGAATTTAATTGCAAAAGGGTCGAAGTTATCTTTCAATTCCAGTCGGAGCTGATGGATGCGAACTATTGGTACCCTACTTTGAGTGATCATTTTCTAATACCACTGATGCAAAGCTCGTATAGTCATTTTTTCAATATTTTTCTATATTCATACATGTTAAACAGAAACAGGGAAATCGTGCGCGTTGATTTGTTAAGAAACACAATACACCTTATTCCAAAATGGCCGCTGATTTATGCGCATACAAGTTGCCCCTTGTTGCCTCGTTCAAGATAAAATATTCTTTTGAATTTTAGGCTTAAGAACGAGACATCAAGGGATAATTTGAATTTAAAAAAAAAAGAATATTTAAATGGCGACCATTTTGGAATAAGGTGTATCCTTGGTTGGAAACGTTTCTGACGATAGACGGTCGAAGAAAACAATGACTCCAAAGGCAACTGATAAAATGCAAAGAAAGTTGTAGATGCTTGGAAAGAAGAAACACTCCTGGCACTATTAAGTCTCTTATAATTAGCATTCACGTTTGAATCGTTTTTGGAAATCATGATGTATATCCAGATATCACCAGTCATCTGGTAGGCCTTAAATTAATTAAAACCTTCTAGCATTACTCTGGCAAGGGCTAAGACTGCACCGCAAGGTTCGCAAGAGTTCATCTTCTTTTTCTTGCCGTTCGTCGAGTTTCGGCCCAGGCGCCAACGAAGGGAGAGGAAGATGAGAGGCCATTGGAGCCAGGTTGGTGGCTCTTCCCTATTGCGCACAAACTCTGAAGAACATGGCGTTTCCGCTCCGCAGGATCACCGACAACAAGGAGAGACGTATGTCACTGCCGATAAACAGAAGACTAATCAGTTGTGTTTCTGTGAAAAGAATGATTACAAAATAATGCTTACGACTTCATTTTTGCGTATAATAAGCTTCTGAGTTAATATTCTTGACTGAGGTATGTGTTTTTGCACTTTTCAGTGGAGAAAACATTTTTTTCCAGATGTCGTTACGCGACTCGATCCTCGACCGTAGGAAGGACTGTTAAAGGTCCGTAAATGTCCCTCCGGCAAAAATCGAACAAAATCGGATTATCTATCGATTTCTCGTGTTTGAAACATCTCAAAGATTGTTAAGAAAGCAAGAAGACACCCGACATCAGTTACTTTTGCAGATGACGTGTCACAAAGTTCTTTTTCGCTTTCCCAAGTTGATGTTTTGGAGCGTTGTGCAATGTTCATTGCAGAATTGGAGGCCTGCCAGGTGGGTCTTAACACTGGTCACGAGTCACAGCACCAAACTCCGTGGCGGATCTTAGGGGGTTCGGGGGGTCCCATCGAACCCCCTAAATTAAAACAGCTAACGCCAAAAACTTGTAAAAATATAAAATAAATACAGTCAATTTTAAATGCAATAAACTCATAACCATGCAACTAGTAAGACTGTCAGGCTTGGCTCTGATGAACATTCACTACGAAAAGCCTGTTGACAACCGTGACGATGCTGTGGTTCAGCTTTTTGCGGAAAGATACCCTCGAAGAATCCCGTCTTTGACAAAACACAAAATTGAAAAAAGATCAAGTGAAGTATATTTTTATCATAGTTTTATAAATGCAAATTTGAATCAGCAATAAAAGCAAGGTGACACACGCTAACGCAGCTTTGCTACATTTTGATGCAAAAAGAATGGCATTTTAACTTTTAAAAATGATATCAAAACACGCTGACTTTGCCTCAGAATGGCGGAAATCGCGTTTCCGAGGACATCTCCAGGGAAGGATGCCCCCGGATCCCCTCTTACAGGGGGGCCCGAAGGCGGACCCCTCTCATCGAACCGCCTCTGCTAAAAACCTGGTCCGCCCAAGAAACTGTGTCTTCTAGCCCAAATCACTCAGCAAAAATGTTGTTTTAGGTCTGGGGGAAGTTGTTCATCAGTCAAAGGGAGCAGGCACTTGTCAAGTTGTCTTGACCTGTTACCCGAGTCTTCTGTTTTAGACTCGCCTTTGCAGAATATATAAACAATATCGGTCAATGAAGAGAGGTAACATCATAAATACTACTGTTTCTCGGCCATTTTAACTTCTGATCAAAAACAATAAACAAACTGCGGTGATAAAAATGTTAAAATGTGTTGTGATATGTTTATCACCGCAGTTTGTTTATTGTTTTTGAGCAAATGTAGAGAGGGGTTTTGCCCGGTTCTTCCCACACCGAAACTGAAAATATTTTCTGATATCAGTCCTGCAAAATAAATGATAAGGCTGGTAAATGCCTTTCAGGGGCACCCAACGTCAATTTTCGGAAAATATCTGTTCGGAAGATGATTTGAGATCTATAATGTTCGGAACATTTTTATTGTAAAATTTCTTGCTTGCCTGCCTGTCCTAGGATTTTTGAACATCTAAAAAATGGTATAATTGCCCATTTTTGATAGATTTTTACCCTAAAAAGGTCACCTAGAATTTTCGCTAGCCTTTTTTTCTGGCTGAAATTTTTCGAAAAGGTAACTTTTGATCCCTATAATTTTCGGATCACTAGACTTTCAGCTAGGAAATCCGAACAGATGAAAAATTTTTAGGAGATACAAATATGCCTATATCTACCGTCTAAATACTAAAATACGTTTAACAATGCTATGTTTAGTGGTTTTGAACTATATTCTCGTTGGGTGCCCCTGGCCTTTGAAGTGATACATTTTATCAAAATAACTTGCCTAGGGAAATTTGTAGAGCACACTTTCCGTGATGAGATAATCAAAAGAAATGATTATAAACGTACAAGTAAGAACATAAACTATAAAATCTATGAAGAGCTCAGTATAAAATTATAAAAGCTTATGAAAAGTTGAAGCTGTCATAGCACAAGCAACTCTTAAACAAAGGTCACACTTGACATGGCACGAGTAAGACTGTGTACAGCCCTCAGGGGGGAAAAGAACTTTTAGGGGATGGACGAATGAAGGAGAGGAAATTGCTGTCTCTAAGTTGATTGGCTGAAGCAGTAAAAACAACCTCTGGTGGGTGCAGGCGAAGAAACAGAATTGATTATTTTCCGGCCTTCTTATCCATATTAGACAAATTTTAGAAACTAAAAATCGGTAAGTATCTTTTGTCGATAAACACTACCCTATATTTATCGGAAATTGCCGCAGTTCCGCTTATAAGAAGCGGAAATGTATCTCATATGTTTGTTAGTGTGAAGTTATTCAGTCCAGTCATTATGAGTTTTGCACAATTGCCTCATCAACAAATCCGGATTTAGTTGTTAAAATCTGGACTTACATAGTAAATCCGAAATCATGGATGATAGCCTCTCGGTAAATTAAATTCAAATGTTTATCAGACCGCGGAATAGGCCATGTGAAGTACCTTGGTTTGCTCGGAGTTAAGCTGTGGCAAAAAAATCTGATTGGCTTTCAGGAATTTTCAAGACGATTACCGTCTTTAATACTGTCCTTTGATAGTCTGCCACAAGAAATATCACAAGGTTTATTTAATTTTTAGACTTTCTAGCAACAAAGGCCGGGACTATGTAACTCATAAATTCATCGAGGGATCAGACCATATAAGATTGTCCAAAAACGTTTTGCATATAATAAACTACGGCTAACTTGATAAGCTCCACCGGATGGAGGGTTGACTTTTACGCTCCATGCCGGAACTTCGCCAGGCCCGTAGGGAAGGAGGGGGGGGGGGGGGGGGAACGGGGCGACAGTTGCCCCCCCCCCCCCCCACCCACAGGCTGTGGAGGTCCAGGTGTTGACCCACGATTTAAAAAAAAGTAAATTGACTGAAAGATCATGATGATTGAGGCAGCAAACCCAGTGAATAATACGGATTGTCAACTTTATTTCTATTTTTGCTCTTTTTAAATAGTGAAATTATTCTCTTAAAGTGTTAAATACGTACGTTAAGTAGTCTCTACGCCAAAAAATTCCATTTTGAAGTTCAAAAGTTTGAGTTCACGTTTAAATAACTTCGCTTTTGGTTGCCTGTTTTCATATCAAGCTGTATCATACTGCCTTCAAAACGCACGAAATGCGGTCTCAGACAACCTAATTTTCAAAATTTCCCCCTCACCCCCTAGACCCCCGGACCTACCCAGACCCCCGGACCTTCCTAGACGCTCGCGCCTCTGGCGCTCGTTTGGTCCGTCTCCACGTTGGATCGCACCCTCCCTCTTCGCTCATTAATTTATTTTAATCAAGTTACGGCACTTTTAGCAACTGTACAAACCTCGTTTGTCGGGCAACTTTTATGTGGTTTGAACAATGAGAGAACAGAACAAATCGTAGTACCTTCAAACGGTGTAAAACTGAATGGTTAAGATCCATTTATGCAGAAGAATGAGGTTCAAAGTCGAAAAAAACTGATTTATTTCAGGGCGTTAATGGTACAAGGAAACCGTTACTCCACAGCACTTGAGATAATCATCACAGTCATTTTCTGTCATAAAATAGTTACAAACATTATATGTTACCTCTTCGGAAAAAAAGTGTAAAATAATAGTATCAGACTGATCATGAGTTGCCCAAATATTGGATTGTTCTCAAACATGCCGCCATCTGTACATAATTTTTGGATGACTTGGTACTTTCCGTTTCGTTGGGAGACTGGTAAACATTATTCATATGTTAATTTCCGAGAGGCCTTCCGCAGGTCAGCTGACGACGTAGCTTAAAATAGACACTTCTTCGATAAATATCCCCCTGGAGAGAGCATAATTTCCCGCAATTCAGCAGTTTCTTTCGCTTGTTAAGCTCTTTCGGTTACTGCAACAGGAGCGAAACTGTTTGGCACTTCTAAAGCAATTTTCACATTGTCGAGAGACTTGCTTTAACTTCTTGTCTGTGTTTTTCTTCTGTGCACTTCACCGGAACATCACATGGCTATGAGCTTTGGTGCTTGTTTTGGGGCGAGATCAAGAGCAACAGAGCAGGTAATTGTTCATGCCAAGCTTTTATACAACTGCTAGTTTTTTACCCTTGTTTGTAACCTTACAATACGCAGTAAAAGTCATTCTGATGCATACTATTCTTGCATTAACCACGGTAAAAAATTATCCTCCTTCCTCCCAATGCAATGCTTTGGTTTTCCAAACGATGCGAATGGCCAACCACGCTGCATAACACAAATGTTAGCTACTTTATTTTCTTACAGTTTATAGATTGTAAGCTTATGCTATTAGCTTGTATTTATGTTATAGATATCATTCGGTGAGACATTAAAATCTTCACCAAATACTGCCATTGTCTTCGAGAAATTTACAGAGGAAATGATTTTGTTCAAGTACGTTTCTTGAAACAATTCCATGGAAAGCCTGGAATGTTGATTTTCTCTGACAACGAAGGGAAATGGTAATTGGAATTGTGGAAAGCATGTGAAGAAATTTTTCTTTTTCGGGACGCTAAAATTTGGGAAACTTTCCAGTGCAGTAAGCACCATTATCATTCCAGAAGTGTCTCGATTAGCTCTTCTTTAACAATAGCTCGCGGTCGTTTATGCTCCATTTCTTTCCAAGGAAAACAAGAATGTTGTGCGAAAGTAAGCATCTACATGTGATGTTGAAAAATTATATTTTCATCGAGATAACTTAAACATGAAGCTTCATGACAAGTTTTCTTTAGGAAATGCCGTTGTGGTGCCAATCCTTTCCCAAACAATTAATTTTCTGCCATCAGTGGGCAGCGATATCCGACCGAGTGATTGCAATCTACAGTTTCGAGATAATGTCTATACGTGAAATACCAGAAGGTTTTAGATTTATCACGAACACGTTCGTTATGACACCTGAGACTAATATAAGGAATTAAAAATGTATTTGCCTAACACATGCTCAACGGATGCATATTCAGCTGTTTCTTTGATTGTGGCTTTGATAGGACATTTGTGAGAAGTTCAAGTTCATATCCATTCCTGTTTTTGTTTTTTTGCTTATGTACAATAATTTTGTAGAGCTCTCCAGCTGCATGTGCACTTCAACAGGGAATAATCCTTTTTTTTTTGTTCTCCTTGGATACAGAGTGTTTTATTTTTGTTTCTGTCATTCCTTGCATAATGCTTCCTTAAGCACTTGTCCCCTCCTATGTTGGGAACATACTGTGCTTAACGTCTCAATGAAACTGTGCAGTCCTGATGATTTCCAAACCATTGCAAATTATAACGCAGTTCTTCTCAAATCAGCCTGGGGACTCAGTGGTTTGTTGCATTTTTGGTTTTTGGTTTTTGGTTGATAAGGAACTAAAAAACAAACAAACTCATAAAAACCGTAAAAGGAAGTCTTAGAAGAGTTAGATTTTTATGAAGGGACTTAGATTATTTTAATCTTGAAAAAAAAGTTATTTGTAGGCACTAGTTTCAAGTACCAAATTTTGCTCCATAGGATGAGATTTTGTGATGGAAATGGTAGTTTACATTAAGAGGATTAGGCCCATAGGATTGGTGGCGTCATCTAGTTTCCTTAACTGAGTGTTCCAACCTTCACTCAGGTTGATGATATATAGTTTTGTTGCCAAGATTGATTGATATGGATTCCACATTACAACTTGAATTTGTTTGCTCAGAAGCATATTAAAGATAAACTGTTTGAGTTTCAAATAGTGGTTAAAAACAGTAAGCATTGTATTGTCCTTTACATGTACAATACTGAACAGTTGCAGAGAAACATGAAAACTGTTTAAAAATAGAGGAAACAAAATTATGTTATCATCTGCAGTATTATACATCTTGTACATTTACCAAAGAACCAATCCAAATTAGAAAATAATTGATTCACCTCAACCTATGAAATGACTTAAATTTATCTTTTTCTTATCAATTTAGTTGTTACGAATTAAGAAAATTAATTTTATTTTTAATTTGATTCTAGTTACAGTTGTATTAGCTTTCATTTTTTTTTAATGATTAGATCTTTGGAAGTGTATGTAACAATAGGTGAACATTTTGATGTGTCTACAGAGTACCCTTTTAAATTCATCTGTTTCAAGTTTCTATTATGAAACGTTGTATAGATTAGTCTTCACTATTTGCAGGTCGAAGATTGCTGGTAAATATTTTCAAAGGTTGTTATTATGGAATTCCCTGGGTTGAGGGATCCCCTGACCTTTTTAACAACAAACATACACTCAAAACCATGTTCTCCCAAGTCCATCCCAAGAGTGCCACTGGTAATTTTTACTCTTTGTGACGATGGACCATGTTATTTTTTCAGTGGGTTAAAATCATTTTATCGCAATTCAAGAGATTAATCCTTTCACTCCTGTGGGGTTCCCCATTGATGAGTAAAATCGTCTGGCGTTAGACAGAGTAAAATCTATAAGTGTCACTCTTGGGAGTGAAAGGGTTAATGGGGACATAGTTTTTAAGTGAATCTAGCTGTTGTTAACCCTTTCACTCCTGTGGGGTTCCCCATTGACGAGTAAAATCGTCTGGCGTTAGACAGAGTAAAAATAATCCATAAGTGTCACTCTTGGGAGTGAAAGGGTTAAGGGATCATACTATTAATTTATATATAAATATCTTGTGATAGCAGCTTGGTTTTTCCACTCCAGCTTACAGACATTGCCTTTTTTCTATTAGCGAGCTTATGCAACAGGACAGCTGGAAGAGTCAGGATGGCAGAATGGTGAAAAAATGTCGTGCGAGACTGTGCATTCCCGATCTTACGCGACATTTTTTCGCCATTTTGTTGTCCTGTTGCGTAAGCTAGCTATTCACTGACAAGCCATACAATTTTTGTGAAAAGAAAATGTGGGATTTACACCAAGTGAACATGAACCATACAGATATATAGGTTATTCACCAAGCGTGAGGTCAAGGTGGCTGGATATTGGCCAAATTCTTTTTATGGACTGAGACGAAGTCGAGGTCCATAAACACGCAAAAGAAGAACAAGGCCAATATCCAGCCATCTTGACCAAACAAGCTTGGTCAATAAAGGATCTATTGTATGGGATAAATCACCAAAAATTGTTCTTTGTACTTGTTTATTTTCTTGCGAGACGAAGTGTCTGAGAAATCCTGAGTGGGTAAGATAGCCCCATCTTTCCTGCTCGGGTAGCCAATTACAGCCTGGGATTTGGTTTATCTTGCCTGATGGCGGAGCTAGTCATATAATAATTATGTTTTATTACACATAACGTGAGAATTTTATTCCATAAAGCTCATTTGTACAAATCTGTACGCTGTATTTTCACATGTGAAAAAAGCCTATACAGCCAATCAGAATGGCATACAGCTCTTTCATGTGTGGAAGTATAACCAATCAACGCTAGCGTAAAGGTCTTTCCAAACCAATCACTCATGCATCTTGTGCAACTCGTGCAAATCTTACTTTGTTATTGAATTAAATTAAATTTGCATTTGGTTCTATTGTTAGTGAGTTTTTGTTTCTAATTTGCGTTGAGAAAAACTTTTTCAAAGAAAATTCTCGTCTTACATGTAATAAACAGCTCACGACATAGAAAGTGCTTTGTACGGGGTTGTATTCACTCGTTGTTTGTGTCAAAAACCCTCACTCACTCGTACCTCGCTCGTTCGAGTTTTTGACACAAACAACTCGTGATTAAAACCGCCGCACTTTCTATGACAAACTATATTTATTACTTTTATTTTATTAATTTTTATTTTATTAATAAAATAAAATAAATACACATAACACGAGAATTTCATTCCATAAAGCTCATTTGTAGAAATCTATATGCTCTATTCTATTTTCACATGTGAAAAAAGTCTATACAGCCACTTAGAATGGCGTACAGCTCTTTCACGTGTTGAAGTATAACCAATCAACTATGGCGTTAAGGCCTTTCCAAGCCACTCGTGCATCTCGTGCAAATGGTACTTTGTTATTGAATCATTGACTAAATCAGACTTTATCCTATTTATTGATCGTTTTTTTTTCCATTCAGCACTTTATTTCCTTGATGTACATGTACTGCGATATTTTCCTTTGCTATTAAATTTGCATTTGGTTCTATTTTTAGTGAGTTTTTGTTTCTAATTTGAATTCAGAAAACTATTTCAATGAAAATTCTTTTCTCACTTGTTGTTTGTGTTAAAAACCCTCACTTGCTCGTAGCTCTCTTGTTTTTGACACAAACAACTCGTGAATAAAACCCTGTACACCGCACTTACTATGACCATAAACTATATACACAGCTAACCCTGTGGGTACATGTAATAAAGTGTTTGTTGAGGGGACTGCTATCATGTTCTGGTATGATATGATTACTGTCGCAGTCGTTTTAGTTTCTGTTGACAAGAATTGTAAATCCTAGTGGCACTCTACACGATTGTAACAATTAAGTGCATGCTTGTACTTGTAATGTGAAAATGTTGTGATGGGGAAGATAACAGTTGTGGCTTGCTTCAAAGTATTGTACATAAAGTGGCCATTTTGTTGTGAAACTGTACAGTAGATTTTTTTGACCTTTTTTACACTCTTTAGTCAATGTATTAATAATTTTGCTTGTGGTGGTGGTCTTTTTTTGCGTAGGCGCAACAAACTTGTAACATTCTCATTATTATTTAATTGCTCTACCAGCTTGTTTTAGCCCTTATTCCTTATTTGTTATGTTTAAAGCATTATACTGGAATAGACTTTTTGTACCGGTATTGCAAAATGAGTCCATGATGTCATAAGGATTTCCCTGTATTTGATTGTCAGAATTTCTGGTTTAATCTTATGCGACATGAAACATCTTGAACAGTTTTAGTGTTAGAATTCTGTATTTGTTTGTCATTTCTCCTTTTTATGGGTTGTTCTTACTGTAGGCCAGATCAATTTTTTTAAAGTGCCCCTAATCCTTCAACTTATTTTTTTTTTGGCAGATTTTGACATCTTTCAAGAACTTATTTTCGTAAAAAAAAATTCAAAAATATTGAATCCGGGCTTCTTTTACGAGCGCTGAAAGTGGAGGTGGTCTTGACTATTTTTTCACCTATCATTAGTCCCCTACTCGGCCAAATTATCGATCGTGACGTAAAAAAAGGACATCGTGCAAGCTTGAGTTGTTGGGATGTGTGAAGATTAGCGGAGAACACAGAGAAAATGGTTGAAAAGTGCGTGGTTTATGGATGCAGCAACTCTAACAATAAACAGAAAGGAATCGGCATGCATAAGATTCCTTCTGATAGCGATCCGAGGGCTGAATTTCGCTGGTTTCGTCTGCTAGCCGCTTCTTAAGAACTTCTTCTTGCTTGTTTTTTTCTTCTTTTTGTTGTCTTTAATTTTTGAGCCATTCTTCATCAGTGAGAGGCTCGTCCATATAGGCTTGCAATTCGCTGTCTGATTCTTTGTCGGCAGTCGAACTTTCTGATAAAAGTTCTTGATTTTCTCGTTGCCTCGTCTCTATTTCTTGAAAATCCAGGCATTCGGAATCGTCCGAAAGATACTCTTCCGTACTTGAGTTGGAAAACTCTTTGGAAGAGGACATATTATCAGACCAATTGTAAGTTTTCACAAATAACCTTCGAACTCTCACTCTTATGTTATGGAATGGTATCCTTTCCTTACGTCATAGCTAAAAAAAAGTGTTAGATATCAGACGCTTCTCATTGGCTTGTTCCTAACGAGCCCACGAGAGAATAATTTGTCCAGCGGGGCTTATAGCGCGCAGAAAATTACAAATTTCACTAACTTCAAGCGCTCGTAAAAAAATAAGGATTCAATATTTGTGAAAATTTTTTCCGAAAATGAGTTCTTGAAAGATGTCAAAATCTACCCCCAAAAAATAAGTTGAAGGGTTAAGGGCACTTTAAGTTAAACATTTGTGATTTCCTCATTAGGTTGAGGGAAATGCCATCATAAGTAATCCTTTTTACTGAGAATTGTTCTTTAATTATATGCTTGTTTTAACTCTAAGTTAAATTTCCTTTTTAGGTTTAATATTGATCCTTGGTATTTTTTGTGAAGCAAAATTTAGCACTCCAAATTTAACAGAGGGTGACATCATGGGATTTGTCCTATCTTGCTCCTTGAAAAGTTACCAAGTCTTAGTAAATATATCATTGTGGCTCCTTCTGATCATGATTTCTCTTGGAAAGTGAAAGAAATTAATTTTGTCAAGAATTAGGAGCAGCAAGTCTCCATGTGGTGTCTAAGTTTCCAAAGAAATTACATGTGTATGTTTTCACACAGCAACGCTTTGCATATTGATATGATTTGTTTTAAGGCTTAACATGGTCATTGTAATGCAAATTTCCTATATTAGCTTTGCTGTTGAAAATAACAAGACTGTTCTGCCTGAAGGCTTTCATGTGGTTTTTAAAGTAAAAGTTGATTTGAAATGTTGTGTACAAAACATAGATGTGTTTGCATTCAACCCATTTTACTGCCTATTTAGCTTTATTTTCCACAAATTGTTGAGGGAACGCCTCTATTTGCAAGATCATGTGCGCATCATGTGTCAAGCGGAAGTGATTTTTCTTTTTGGACTTCCGTTCACCCATCATGCTCTGCTTTTTGGGCCACACCTTCCTTGGAAGTGTGGGAAGAGATCCGAAACTCGAAACTCGTCAAATTCGCCATGATTTTGCGGCTTAAAATCAGATAAAGAAGGCTTTAGTTTGCGTTAGTATCGACAAAGGCTCTTCGATGAGCAAAATGAGCGAGTTATGGGTCTGTTTTCCTTGCTGTGTCGCGGAACAACCTCAACCGGTACGAGCGGATGTTGTCTGGCAAGTCGAATTAAGCGAAGATACATTTTTAGTTTACTGATTCCTTCATCTTCTTTTGTTTTGCAGAGGAGAAGGAGGATCGATAGGTCGATGATTGGGATGCCAACGGATTTTAAAGTGAGTGAACTTGTCATGTTTTGTTTCTCACCATGAGATTATGTTGATAAGTTATTTTTTCGAGTTCTTAAATACTGTAAGCCTCAACTTTGATTTGTCAATTGTTGCAGCATACTGGACACATAGGCAGCGGAGACATGGCCTCAGGATCTGATGTAAGTGAAACTGTTTTTCACTTTCTGCCCATTAAAAAAGTTATGTTAATTAAAAACGAAAATGGTCGCGAGCAATTTATTTACTTAAAGGAAATTACCCTGAAATTGACTCGGTTGTTGGAGTTTTTACAATTGGCATTTGTCGCTCTCGTTGACCCCTCGTGTTATTTTTCTCACCTCCCGATAGCTTGGAGCCTTGTGTTGAAGGGTTTGTGGAAAAAAAAAGGAACAATCACATGCTTTAGTTGTGTACCGTTTTTATTTTCAGCTCGGTTCGATTCAAGGACAAATGCAATCAAAAGGAGGATACCAAGGAATAAGCGTACCGGTGACTTGCACTCCGGTCGGAATTCCAGTCGGCGGAGGAAATTAAACTTTCACAAATCTGTAGAGAAAGACAGTAAGTGAGCAAGTTGCCCTTTCCTCCTTGTTTTCATTTTTCTTTGCTTTAGTTCTAACGAACAACGAAATTGAAATTCTTTTTATCATATGTAATTTATTTCAGTTTAAATCATAAAATGGCTGATGTTGATGTAAATAGGATTGTTGTATATAAGCACTCAAGCGCAACCGGAATTTTCCTGTTTACCTAAAAACTGTGATTTGTAATTTTCTAGTAGCGTTCTTTAAAGAATTTTTAATTCACAGTATTGGGAAGTATGATTTTCTTAACTTAAAATGTGATTTTTTGTTGAAATTTTGCTCCTGCATCAGATGTCACCTGTTGCAAAACTAACTTTATTTTCTTAATTTAATAATTATTGGGTACGTAATTTTTAACTGGTTAACCCATTCACTCTTCAGCTCCTCTAGGAAACCCCCAGCTGACTTGTAAAATCATCTGGCGTAAGACAGAGTAAAATCTTTGAAGTCTCACTCCTAGGAGACACTGGGATAATGTCTACAAAAACCATTTTGTTGATTTTTATTTAGTCAAGGAGCTGACAGGTTTATGGAGAAAAGGGAGTCTTTTAAATGATAGTTACAATTCTCTCTCAAAAAAAGGAAAAAATAGTAAATTTTTTGTAGACTTTTCTTGAGCAAAAAAAGTTTTCACTTTAAATGCCACATGCAATCATGGAAACCTGGGTGAGTCTATGGAAAACTTGTTCTAGCACTTTTTACCTTCAACAAATTCTAGCATTAGACTTCTACATTGCTACACTGTAGGTATAATGTTGTAATAAACATTTAACTTTTTTTCGGGGTGTTGGGTGAGCCTTGCTTGTATGTGTTGTAGAGCATCTCCTTATGGCCAAATTTTGCTGTTTATTTATTTTTTGATGAGAAACATGACTTTTTTAATGTAATGCCATCTTAGCTTACCTGTGATGGCATGTGAGTGATCAAAGGGCAGCTAATTTCTTTGATTTTGTAACCCCTAAGTGAAAACAACCAGTATAAGTTCTGTAGAGCCCTACGGACTAAAGTATTGTTTATCCAAGGATATTAATACAGTGTAATAGGATTATTTTATTTTATCAAGTCATACAGTTGTGTCAAGGCAATTATAGCCATTTTGCAGACAGCAATCTTAAACCATTGTGACATGGGTAGTTTGAATTACAGCTCATTTTAGTTACACTTTGAATCAATTAAAACACACCAATTAATAAAATAGTTAAGACCAAAACCCAACCAGTCAAGTGAGCGGTCAGGCTGGGAGTTCATTCCAGTATCTTAAAAAGGACATCTTAAACAAAGAACAAGCCTTGTTTATTGAGGGTAACACACAACAGTGCAACTGAACTTTTGGCCCATCTTATGATATTTATATGAAACAAATTCACTCAAATCAGTTTATACAAGACAATACCCTGCGAGAGTTGGTTTTTCCTACGCTTCTTGAGAGAGAAACCACTGCGAGCAACTGTTCGATTTTCCATTGACCATGTGCAAAGTACGCAACAACAACAACCTTTATTCACACTATTCAGGAAGAAGAAAAAAAAATACAGAAAACAAAATAGAAGATATATAATTATGCATACAATTTTTGAATTAGTGTGCAAACAGCTAAAGTAACAAAGCTTTCGAGTTGGCTGCTGCTTATTTCCAAGTAAAGAAAGGAACGAAGGAAACAAATAATACTTTAGACTAAACTAATTCACAAGGCAAGAAGTGTTATGAAGACGGAATGGAGATGTTATATCAAAAATTACTTACAGAAAAGTCAGAAGACAATTTGACATTTGAGGAGATGATTTTTATACCGCTTTTTAAACACGAAGGCGTGCTATATAAGGAAGTCTTCCCTTGGAAGATCGAGGCTCGTTTGTCAGTCACCGTTGATGTGCGCGGGACTATAAAACGTGTGGTGCCTTAGGTACATGCAAATGATTTGTCAATCAACCACGGACACAATCGAGAGCTCTGGTAATTTCTTCAATAAAAAAGCCCCTTATGGCAATGTGTCTGTAATATGCCATAAAATGTTATCCGTCGTTCTTTTTTCAAATTCCCAGTCGCATTTTTTTTCGCACTAGAAATATCTCTTCGGGCTTCCGTCTCTGTGTTGCTCTTTGTTTATCACCATCTTGGATAATTAATCAGTCGTGCTTGAATGAATTCGAACAAAAGCAGTGCGTGAAGCGCCCCCTTTTATAGTGCGTCTTCGTGTTTAAAGCTAGTAATAGAGAACTGTTTCAAGTTTGTTGGTACCTTTTCCCATAATTTAGAGGCAACATACAAGGGTAAATTTGCCAGTGTTGGTCCTTACTTAGGAATCCCAGGTGTAAATTTGGACAGGGAACCTTTCAAGTCTTTGTCTTTTAGCCTGTGTAGTTGTCATGACCTGTTTCTGGCGCTTGATCATGGTTCTGAACTTACTTCCTTATTTGGCATGCATAAAGTAATGCATTGGTTTTGGGACATTGAAGAACCCACACATTGTTCATGAAGAGTAGAGGAAGACCCCCTGGTGTTATGGTTTGTCCTCCTTTCACATACATGCGTGGGTTGAGATCAAGTATGTACTGATAGCAGCAGCCAGAGGTGCCTTTACAAGCTGACATCCGATCTCACCCTTGCTGGTTTATAAATCCTAAACCATAAACCATTTTGCTGCTCTTTTTTTGCAGATGGTAGTTTATATATTGAGGAATCAACAAGCAAGCCTTCAGAAGAAGAAATTATAGGACAAAATACAAAGACAACAAACTTAGGATCACTTAGGAAAATAGTGATTGTGTTGTTGATTCCACTTTGTAAATAACTTAACAATTGTATGTTTTATATCCATTAGAATTAGTTTCATAGCATTCAACTGTTTAAATCAAGAATTTTACTAGCTGTGTATCATAGCTAGGTTACGTTGCTTGGTTTTTGCGAAGTGTTTGATGAAAAAAAATTACTGTTAATTCCACCCTCTTCCTTCATAAAACATCTGGTCCTAAATTCACTGCATATATGGTTTAATCTTTGCCACCTGTGACACTCAAGAAGGCCTTTTTTGAATGACCCTGTCTAAACCTATTTGTAGAGTCTAGTAACAAAGCCAGCAGCAATTCCAGCTTGGAAGTGCCACCCATCAAAATGGACAGACGCCAACAATTTGTGATCTGAGATTTTATGCTGGATAAGAGAGACTTGATCAAAACTGTTTTTTTTAATCTGACTATTTTTCTTGTATTAGTACAAAAGTGTGGAAATCCCTGTCATGCATTTTAATGTTTAAATCGCTATTGTACAAAACCATCTCTTGTTCTCTTGATTTTGTTATAAATCTCACTTCTTTGGAGTCATCTCCAAGGATTTACTTTTTTTTTTTTGCCATCAACTCTTGGAAAAAAAAGTGTAATCACTTTAGCTGTAATCATTATATGATGTACAGTTGATGCATCTTCGAGTTTGTTAGGATTAAAAAACGAACAAAATGATGCCAGGAATTTATACACAGTAGTTGAATATTGACCTTGTCGCGTAAGTCAGAAACTGGAACATCAATGGAGTGTGTAGTTTTACTTAAGCACTTTTCAGTCGCATTGCTGTCAATCTCGAATTTCTTGTTTAAACTTGCCATTGCATTATCATCATGAAATATGCTTTAGTTGTCTGGATTCTCATATGGTGCGGGACGCCTGAATAGAAGATCAGGCTATTGAGTGTATTTCGTGTATTCAGACTTCTCTAGTTGCTAAAGCAATTTCTGGATCCTTTATTCATTGATGGTCAAAGAACCCCAGTATGTTAACAGCGTTTCTTTCTGCAGATCTATAGTGTGCAATTATATATATTGTTGATCAATATTTTGCGTTTCTGCTTCTATGCTTTTTAACTTCTCAGTTTTTGAAAATTTGTGATCAGTGTTGAGACTGAAAAGTGAAGAAGGTATACTTCTTGGCAGGTTACAAGAATCCTTTAAAGGACAATATTGATTTTGGTTTTATCTCCAGCGTACTGTGTTTCACTGTACACAATTCGTATTAAAAGAACTTCAATGAAGCTGCACATAGATCTTCGTGTTTGTCTGAAAAGATAACTTTTTGTACGCTTACATTAGCACTGAACGAATTACATGAAGGTTCAGCGCGATGGGTGGCTCACGAAACAAAGAAAGTCATAAAGTTTGATGGACTTCCTGACCTTGCCCCAGTTGTTGAAACGATTGATAGCGCTATCCTCCGGATAAATCACTATCCAGTGGATAATTCAATTGGTTTTGCTAGGGTTTATCCGCTGGGTAGTGCATGATTTATCCGGTGGCTAGCGCTATCCATCGTTTGAACAAGTGGATCCTGTACTCACGTGAAATTTGGTAGTATAATATGTCATACTGGAAAGTAATACTCTAGTGCTAAGGAAGGAGGGGTATTTGTTTTCTTCCGCCGTTAAGGGAGAGTTTTTTTCGGTCGGTCTAGGACAAGCTTTTACAGTTAAAGTGAGCAACTATCACGTACGGGTTATTGACCAAGCGTGAGGTCAAGATGGCTGGTTATTGGCCCAGTTAATATATATATATATATATATATATATATTTCTTTTTTTTTTTGTGCGTGCTTATTCGTCGAGGTCCATAAACACGCAAAAACAGGACGAGGCTAATATTCAGCCGTCTTGACCGAACACGCTTGGTCAATAAAGGATTTATTGTATGGGATAAAACAAAAAATGACCTTTGGTCTTGCGGGACCAATAGAGACATCTCGAGCGAGCAAGATAGCTCCATCTTTGTTGGGTGTCGCGGGTCCGGTGTAAGCTGTCCTGAATTCAAGATTTTGGAAAGCCAAAATCCTGCATTCAGATATACAGAAAGTATCCTAAACATCCATAAAAGCTAACCTTAGGCCTAAACAAAAGTTGTAACCAAGGTTAGCTTTTATGATTATGAATACGAATATGTACCCGCGACACGCGACAGTTTTCCCACGACACGCGCCAGTGAGACTATCTCGTCGTTGTTTTTGAAAACAGTTTAGGGGAATTGTTGCAGATTTATAAGTCACACGCATACTAGATTTTTAGGCGATTTTTATGAATTGGGACGCGAATCCAATCAGAATCGCAACCTAATCGACGTCAAAAAAAAATGTTTGTTTGTACCCACTGAGGGCAAAAAGCTACTTGTGTAACACAACCATTACTTCAGAAACTCCTTCCTAACAAAGAGCTCAACAATTGCAAAGAAAGGTTAACAAAATATACCTGCATGTCGACATTTTATGACAGACAACTGATTATGATTTTATTCAAATTACGTGGGCCGAATTTATTGAGCACCAACTTGCAACTAATTATAATTCTTATGATAAATGATTCTGCTCTCTAAAGAAAAAGAATTCTGGTCTTCGGACATATTTTAAAGAACATAATTCACACACCATAGTCAAAGCAGGCCTTAAGTAGAGATTCATGAGAGACTGAGTCTTATTTATCTTAATCAAACAATACTTGTATTTATTATGAAGGAAACACGTGGACCATTGAAATATCAACAAACGACAACGGTGACATGACGAATTTACGCCAAGCGCTCAATTCACACAAACTAAAACCGTGTTTTACTTTGATAATCTTTTCTTTCATGGTATCTTTCACACTATCAATTCTTGATTTAGTCATGGGACTAGCATATCTTCATTTACCAGTACTTACGATGTGGATTATTACAGTTTCCTCGATTCTTCTCACAGTGGTTTTCTGGTATTGCGATTTTCCAAGTGCGAATTACATCATGTTCAAAAGCTCTAAAAATGAAAGCGCAACCAAAGGACTTGGACTCGACAAAGATCCTGAAAAAAATTGGCTTTCAAAGGGAAGGAGTGGAGGAACTGAACGCGAAACAAAGACTTACGGAGCAGAGAGTACATCGACGACCAATCTGGCAAAGTAAGCGACAGCCGCCTTTGATTTGGACTATAAGCTGTTTTACATACACTTCGGAACATCAATTCAGTCATCAAGCCCAACTTTATTGTTGGAATATGGGTCTTTATCCGATCGGTCTGAAAGTGATTGGGCCTAATTCGTCAGCTGCCGCCAATCAACATGTTCTCTACCTTGAATTGACGATTATCGTTAATTGTTAATTTGCTTTCAATTTACTATTATCGTTATTTCAGAACACTGTGTCCCAGGACTTGTGGTAGCAAATAAAAAGAAAAAAGTAAGAGCAGCCCCTGGTCAGGATTTGAACCCGGAGCACCCACTTCGAAAGAACTGTTTTTATCCACTTAACCACTAAAGATCAACTGACTAAAAATGTGCTGATTATTTATCAAAACTAATTAGTATATATATAAAATCATTGCTGAATAATGGTTAAGTATAAGCTTGATTTTAAAATGGTTAGCTTCCTCTTGAAGTTTGGTACGGACATTTTTCACTGTGTAAGCTTGCTTCTTAGCGGCTGTTAATACACGTTTACAGCGGCACTTTTGGAAGAAAAAATTATTGACATTAATAAAAAATGACATCTTCGCAGTTAGTGATGTGGTAGTCTAGTGGTTAAGTGAAGGGGTTATTAATTACACGTTCCCAGGTTCGAGTCCTGCGAGTCCAGACATAAGGGTTCTGCTTTTAAAAGAAATATGTTCATTTCCCATAATCCATATCAAACTTTCAGTGTTCTGAAATTACGATAATAGTAAATTGAAAGCAAATTAACAATTAACGATAATCGTCAATTCAAGGTAGAGAACATGCTGCGCCAATACAGCTTGTCTACAAATGCCACACCAAATCGCCAACGACACGACACTGAGTCCGATCGAAGAGTACGATCGAAGTGTTTTTAT
>OX421445.1:2644529-2667029 GCA_949126865.1 Montipora capitata | reverse complement strand
TTTGTTAACTGACTTTTAAGTGCTACAAGTAATAGGCTCTAGAGGATGGTCAAGCTTTATATCACACCATTTTTTTTTTTATTTCATCATAAACGTTAAGCTAAGTATTTGCATAACAAAGTCAACAACTGAAGTTTCCATTTTTTCTAAGAACCTAAAATGTAAGACAAGTTCCATTGGATGCGAGATGTACTTCTCATTTCAATGATTTGATTCTCTATATCTGATCTGGCCTCTTCTTCCAATGGAGGTTGAGAACAGTGCAGTGTAATGAACCCAAATGAAACGCGAATAAAATTTTCAACCTACCGAAAGGATTGCTTTGCATGCCAGAGAGACGGACCTTCCACGATATTTTCAAAGCGTTCAACAGCACTGTCACAAGCCAAACGAGTTCTCTCTGCATCAATAACTCTTTCTCTACCCAAAAACTCATCTGCAAAAGGTTCTCGCACCTTACCAGGACACTCACATGTACGTAAGTAACTGTACGAGGAGATCTTATGGATTCATATAATATACAGCGGCAATTTGAAGACTCGGTATGACTACATTTTAAAGACATAATTACTCAGTGAGAGACGATTCCATTCCATTAGATTTAATAGGTTTTCACTCTTTGCTTTGGCTCCAAACTAATCAACGAACCAATCCAAACAAGCATTAACGATCATACGGTGCTCTGTGAAACCCCTCGCGTCTCGCGAGTGACAGAGTATCCCAACTATAAATCGTAAGGTCGTAGGTTCCGTCCTGGTTCCGACTGCTGCAAAGGAGCACTCGGATTTTTTCCGAGAATCCCCGAGTCCTAGCTCCCACTAGTCTCCTATAACTCAGTGATAGAGCATCCGAAATATTCATCGGAAGGTCGTAGGTTTCGACTACTGCAAAGAACCACTCGGATTTTTTTCCGAATATCCCCGAGTCCTAGCTCCCACGAGTCTCCTATATCTCAGTGATAGAGCATCCGAACTAGTCATCGGAAGGTCGTAGGTTCCGACTCCTGCAAAGGACACTCGGATTTTTTCCGAGCATCCCCGAGTCCTAGCTCCCACGAGTCTCCTTTTGTTCAGTGGTAAAGCATCCGAATTAGACATTGGAAGATGTCACATACTTAGTTGACAGCCAATTGAAAGAAAGTCTTGTGGGTCTTGGGCAGGTTATCGTCCTGAATGAGATGTTGTGGCAAGCCGCGGAGTCATTAAGCGTATGTGAGGCAATTTCGGGCTGTTTTGTAGTTTAAACCCGAAATTGCCTCGCATCCACGTTAGATTACATTGTAATGCAAATGAAAAAAGTTAACCGTGAAAAGGGCTATTAACGAAATTAACAAAGTTCCGATTAAAATATTCAAACTTTTCGAAGTCTCGTCAAATTTGAATAGTGAATAGAGATTTTCTTATAGTGAATTGAATGATGCTATTGCCGTCATGATAGCTTAACCTAGCGACTGATAAAGCCTCTGATAAAGTTCTAAACATTGGTAACGTCGTTTCAATAGCTTTTAAGCGGCAGGTACAAAACACAGGTCACAGGTCACGTCACAGGTCATTGTTTTCCCAATACAGAAAGTATCCTAAACATTCATAAAGGCTAACCTTAGGCCTAAAAACTTAAAAATTGAGAATGTTTAGGATACTTTCTGCATTGGTATATAAAACAATGACCTTTGACCTGTGTTTTGTACCTGCCGGCTTTTAAGAAAGTCGCGATGCATGCTGTATCGTAAACAAAGTAGATTCACATGTGCCAGAGCCCTTGAAAATTTGTGGGGCTAACATGCTTTGAACACGAGATATGGGCACCGGAAGCCACTGAAGTACAGCGTTTTACGATTGTTTTCGTTTCACCTAAACTGAATAATACATTTCACTCGACTCTGAAGTGTACTTACTAAAATTTTGAACTATAAAGTTCTTACGGTGTTCACTGCATTGTAGGTTATTTGTGGCACTCCATACAGACAGTAATCGGCGTAAACTATTGATCGGTGAATCGATCTATTTAGCGTGTATAAGCTAAAGATCATATGGTGAAGAGAACTAACGAAACCTAGACGAGTTCACGCTCTTGATTGCAGCATCATGGGTAATAATCAAGGCAACATGACTGGAAATTTAAAGGTCTGTATGGAAATTCGAAGCAAAATAGACTGCACATGACTCTACCTTATAGACTTTCACCTTCATAAACGAAACAAATAAGTTCATGTTCACAACTGAGATGAACTAGACTTGGTATCCGTTCTTCGGAATTCCTAAATATTGGTTTTTTTGTCTCCATACATTCTCTGTAATTTTGTGCCTTTGGAATTACAGGAAATGTATGGCAGAAACTCCTTTTAATAAAATAATTTATACAATAGCCATTCTCTCCAAATTTATTACATTTATTATTTATTCTGCCGCACCTTTGAACGCATATCTTCTGTTTTGGAAAATAAAAAACCCAAAATTGCATATCATCGATACTTTTCATCGTTTTGAACTTCCTTACAAACCTTTGAATTTCTCTCCATCTTGCCCCGATTACCCATGATGCACTTAAGAGCGTGAACTCGTCTATTGAATTACAGTGAAAATTTATCTCAAGGGTCATTTTGTTTGTTGTGAACTTGCCATTGCAAAACAGTGTGTCAAATAATAGTTTAGTACTTCAAACTGTATTTTTATTTTAATTACACTCAAAATTATGTCAAGAGCCATTTTGCTTCCTGTGAAGCTACAATCATAGACTAAACTGTTTGGAAGGATAGCACTTTTGACGCCTTCATTGCTACAAAACGGAATGGTTTTAGTGGAAAATTGTGGTGTTACCTTCCAACATTGAATAGGGAGGAGGGGGGCTATATAAGAGAAGGTGAAACTAATTCTTTTGCGCTTTAACAGAAGTGGGTTGAAATACAGCTTTGTTGTGGTTCATTTACATAACCTTTTCAACTACTTTTGTTTATGATTGTAGCATTGCAGTTTATTTATAATTTTGTACTCCAATACTGTATTTAGTATCGTGCATTATTAAACAGCAGCAACTTGAAAATGGTATGCATGACGTATTTTTAGCTCAGTGTATTCAATTCTGACCAACCTTGAAATGCTTGATACAACTAAAATTTTGTGCTGCAATATTCACACACTGCACCCCTACTTGAGAGAATGTCAAATGTTGTCGAGGCGAACCCTGGGCCTAGAGTGTTTGATCCAGCAAAGCAGTTATAATTAGTGCAGATATTAGCCAAGGGACTGATGTGAACAAGCATCAAGGTTCTATCACTTTTAACGAACTAGTTAAACCTACTCATACAGTTTCTGCAGACTTAAAGGGGCTAGGTCACGCTGTTTTAGGTAATTTTGTTTAAAATTGTTAGTTATGAGCTCTCAACGTCAAATTGGCAGAGCAAGAGTCTTTCATTTGCAAAATCACGGCCACATAACAATTGAGAATGATTTTCCAGCTGTTTAAATGACATTTTGATATAAACTGATATAAATTTGAAAAAAGGTGGGCCGACGTTTTTCAAATTTACCCAAGTGCAATCCACTTCAATCCTCCCCAGTTTTGTCCATCTTTGTCCCTTCTTAGCTTTCCTGTGTTTTGTTTGAGTTCTTCTATAGTTTTGAGCCATTATTTTGTTATTTCAGTTAATTCTATGACCATTTGATCAATGCTGAAATTGCCTAAAATTGCGTGACCTAGCCCCTTTAAATTAAAGAAATAAATCTGAGTTTGGATCAAATTCAGAAAACAATGGGTCTTACAGACTTATATATTAGTCAGTAAATTGACCTTTTCACGATCCCTACCGCCATCTTGACTCGTGATGCATTGTGGTCTATCCAGGCTAACAAGTCCATAGATTGTGCCAAACACGAAATCCAAGATGGTGTTGCTAATGCTTTAAACGTTTCATAGTTTTTTTCATCAGCGTAGAGCCACCCAGTTCTGCCAGCAAAATACCGCATCGATTGAAGTTTTTAGATTTCAAAACTTGCCCAAATTGTATCGGTAGGTTCTGGAATTCGTCCACAGAAAGGCCAGAGAGACAACTTCACTCGTGAACCGCCATGTTTACAACAGAGCATTTTTGGCGTCCCAGTCTCCATGAAACCGTCTCTCACCTCTGTCTCGAGAACACCGGACACCACGCACGCACGCCTCTTACGTTACGTTCAGTTTTTGCCTGTAGAATCAACTCAAATATCAATTCCTTGGAAAAACCAGCACGTTAATTTTTTTGGTAGGCAAGGTATCGGAGAGCCAGAACATTTACGCATGCACTGACGGAATGTTTCAAAAAGAGAGAAAAATGCAGTACCTCCAGACATGGCGCTGGAGCGTAGTACCAAACGAGTCATCCCGAGATTTCGGCCCGTGCGATCGCTTTTGGACGCAGTTGGCCCTTCGCTGCTTTCTGCTACCGACCTCGCCTCCCGGTACGGCATTGAGGGAGAGATATGTCGGCCCCTAAACCATATAAGACAAATCCCACGCCTACTCACAGCTCCAGACCTCCCTTGTCATTACAATTTAGCATAAGATTTCAATCGCTTATATATTTAAGGGAAAAGTCATTTTATCTGCCATATGGTAAGCACTGGAGTCGCAGATTACGAAGTGTACGCACACGCCCTGCTAAAGGTAACATGCATAAACTTTATCTCATCTCGAATTTCAGAATATCTACAAGAGCTAATATCTTCGAGACATTACATTTACGGCGAAAATACATAGCATATACTGAGATACATAACTAAATATATAATATTTAAAGAGATATTAATTAAAACGAAAAGCAGCTATACAAAATGAGGCCCTGGATTCTCATTTTAAACACCTGTTGACTCGGTGGTTCGGATAAAAACGGGTAGCGCATTCCACAACTTAGCCGATAGAAAAGAAAAAAGAATTAAGACCAGGGGCCCGTATCTCGAAAATCCCGGAACTTTTCGGGCATGTTTTCTCTGATAACGATAACATCTTAACAGATCATCTTTTCAGGATAGGTGGATCGTAGTTTTTCAAATTGCTTTTCGGGCCCGAAAGGTCTAACGGGGCATTCGAGAAACGGGCCCCAGAACTGGTTATGCTAGGTTTATTGAGGGACAGAATGTTATTTTCGTGACGAACATGGGAAAACGAACAAAGGGAAAACTCGGTTATATTTCATATACAGTAGCAGGAAAATCATTTAAAAAAAGAGTTTTGAAGCAAGCAACCGTGACAATCTTCCTGTCGGTGTACATTGGATCAGTGGCTGGATCTGATCGGCTTAATTACAAGTTGAGAAACTAAATATTTTAAGAGCCAAACCAGCCTTCTTCAGGTACAATGAGAGTTTTGTCCCTGAAGAAGGTTTGGCCAGCTGAAATATAGTACACCACTAAAATATCAAATCTAAGTTGTATCGGCTCTTGCTTCAAATATTAGAAAAACATACTTTTATACAGTTATGTGAGGAAATTCTGAATGCGCTTGTTGCATAGAGATGTAGAGTTTGATTTAGTGGTAAGAGGACAGGTAATCTGCAAATATAAACTTAAGTATTCTCTTACTTACATTATACCGTCCGTTCCTTTGACAAGAAATCGCGAAAGGCCAACTTTTTTGTTTGTTTGTTTCTTTTTTTTTTGGGGCTACGAGGATAACAGCAAAAAAAGCGCAACTTTGCCGCGAATTTTCTATGATAAAAACATGTTCAGAAATCAAATGTCTACGTCAACAGCACACACCAGGGCTACTCCTTAGTTTCTGGTTAGACATCTTGTTCTCACTACTTTTACCTCCGGCCGTGCTTTAGCCCAGGGAGAATTCTGGGTAATTCAGCCATTCCATGATAAGGGAAGGCTCCCGATTTTCATTAAGGTCATTTGGTGATTTGAAACAACATAAGCAAGAAACAAGTAAATGAAATAAAATCAAAATTGGAGAGAGAAGTATTAGACAGCTTTTCATCCTCTTTCCAAAGACTATGTTGCAGACGACCCATACACATTTTTTTTTTTCAAGTTTAATGTGCTTTATTGGCTTCCTGCATTACAATGGATTACAAAAACGGTTACCTATATAGCTTAATGTACTTTACATCGGTTTCAGAAGCACGTTAACATTTCTCTTATACATGATTAAGTAATTTCATGTATGGTTTTGCGCTTAAACTGGGAGGAGCATTTATTGTAGCTAATATCTAAAGCTTTCTATTCTGTACTTAAATGAAACTTTATTGACAAAGACAGAAAGGTGAATAGCTTGGTTTTGCATCTTACTGGTGTATATGTAGTATTTCATAAATAGGATTGTGTAATTAAATTTCTTCAGTATTTCTTTTTCATATGGGCCCGATGTGATACCAAATAGTTTCTCTTCAATTGTTGGAGCAAATTTTGAGTTGTTGGCGGCGTTAAACCATTCAATTACGTTGTTTACGAAAATCTTTACGAACCGGCAGTTAAAAAAAGTAAGGTCAATTGAATCCTTCTCACCACAGTAGAGACATTCATCGTCCGTTTTAATACCATATCGATGAAGCTCCTTTTTAGTAACTACAATCCTATGAATTAATTTAAACTGGAATTCTTTCAATTTTGTCTCCTTACAGACGCTCTTTAGGGAGGTGAAAATTTTTTTCCAGGCATTTTCATCAAGTCTTATTATACTGTTCCACTTCATTGGGCCAGTCTGACTGACAGTGTGAATTTTCTGGTTTAGTAAACCGTAGAAGTCTCTAGTTTTGGCCTTTTCCAATTGTATTTGTGTAGAGTCGTCTAACTCAAACAGGAAGTTATTTCTTATATAAGGTTCATTTGTCAAAGGCTCTGTATTTCTTGCTTTGATTACTAAGTATTTTGGGATTGCGCTGGTAACTTGATAAAATTGGAGAAAATTCGTATTGCAGTTATACTTGTTATGAAATTCTTGGAAAGACAGTAGCTGACCATCACTGTTCAGTAGGTCTCGGATGGACAAAATATTGTTGTCAAACCATTCTTTAATAAAAACAGGTCTTCCTCCGACGAGAATTTCCTTATTATTAAATAGGACCATATCTTGCATACCATCGTAGCTGTAGAGATTTTTTAGTTCATTGAAAAAAGTAAGAATATCTTTGTAAAACAGGGGGAGACCACTGTCTGTATATTTTACGTCATAATTACATCTCAATAGAAAGTTCAAACCTCCAATTTTGCTAAGGTAATAAGTTGGAATCGTTTTCCAATTAATTATTTCTGGGGTCAATAGCCTTGGGATCCAAGCGAGCCTCAGAGCTTTAACCATGTCTGTCATACGTATGCCACCTTTTTCTCGATCTTGATAAAGCCCAGCTCTTTTGATTTTATCTCTTTTATTTTTCCATAGGAAGTTGAACACCTTTGTCTTAATTATCGGAGTTATTTCTTGAGGAACATTGAGGTTGGAGGCTGAATAAACGAGTTGTGATAGACCCAAGGATTTTATTATAAGTACTCTCCCAAATAGTGTAAGATCACGTGCCCTCCACATGTCAAGATTAGTTTGCAATTTCCGTAGTTTAAGGTTAAAATTCATTTGCTTATTTTCATTTTCATCGGGTATGAGACATAAATGCCTATGATTTTAACCGGACTATGCGACCATTTCAATTGCAAAGGGTTACTTTTGTTTTTTTCCCATCTTCCCAGCCAGATCGCTTTTGTTTTTTTACGGTTCAGTTTTAAGCCTGCCAGATTACCAAAGTTTTCTACTACCTCCAAGGCTTTTTCGACAGAAACCAAGTCCGCGCATAAGAGGTTTGTATCGTCTGCGTATTGACTCATTTTCAATTCGTTCCCTAATATTTTGATCCCTTTGATGTTGGGTTCTTGTCGAAGCTTGTTAGCCATTATCTCTGCTGAGAGAATGAACAGATACGGTGACAGGACACCTCTGGACGGTCTAAACCATTTTGTTAGAAAACCATTATTTAATGCAGCGCTTTCTATGTTCGTGTAAAAGGTGCAAACCCATTTTTTAATGCTCGTTCCAAAATTGAAGACGTCCAGTGTTCTCATTATAAAAGGCCATTCTAGGGAGTCAAATGCTTTTCGGAAGTCCAGGGATACCAAATGCATTTTAAGAATTGTGGTGAACTTCTTTCTCTGCACATCCAGTATCGCTCTCAAATTTTTCGATTTTAATTAAGCATAGCTCAGCACCCTTGTTTCCAGCACCTCATCTTCTGCCTTAGTAGCTTGCTACATGTACGCATTGCGTATCAATTTTTTTCCCCGATGACCGCGGGGACCAATCATCTCGCAGCTTGGTCGATGTATTATTCTACGATTTTGAGCGTGGCAACTTATAAAACTCGCTCGCTGATTTTGAGGAGAAAATATGTTCTGTTGAAAAAAAAAAAAAAACCCCGGCATTTCACAAATGGAAGAGAAGAAAACTCACGCACTTTAATCGGCAAATTAATACTGTCAAAGCTAGCGTTAGGTCTGTCTAACTTATTTCCTGTAGTTCCTTATTGACAGTGCCGAAACCTATAGTAGATACTAAAACCAACAAAAAACATTTTCAAGCTCTTAGCAAGCAGAATCCTGTTGAAGATCGTATAATTTGGAATAGCCCCAATATGAGCAATACTCGTGCACTAGCTGTATTCTTTCAGAAGGAAAGTCAATTTTTATAATACTAGGTGTTGGTACGTGAGATTACTCCCCTCCAACCAATGTGGCCCGAGTTCGATTCCCAGACTTGAAGTCACCTGTTGGTTGAATTTGTTGGTTACCTACACCGCTCTGAGAGTGTTTTCTCCGAGTACTCCGGTTTTCCCCTGATGAATTGACTTGATTGATTTGATTTCTGTTCAAAGAGTCCCCAATTAGTGCTTCTGCGCTAAATACACTTGACTTTTAAATAAAGTTCATTATTATCATTACCGACGCAATCCAGCTTATTTCGTACGGAATAATACATTACTGCGATTTTCATGATTCTGTGGAATTTCCTATTCAAGCGATAAGCGCCAATCTACGTTTTGGCTCAGTTTCATCAATCAAATTTCCGTACATAGCCGGGAAGTTCTGCTAAGCCGCCTCCGGAAAGTGAATTGGTGTTTTTTTTTGTTTAGTTCACAGCTCGAATACCATTATGATTTGTTTTTAGAAATTCTTCGGTAAAAAGATTCGTACAGATTCCGTCGATTTCTATCGGCGTCGAGTTCGAATGTTCAAATGTACCGTGGGGACCAAAGATGTTGATTGGTGGGTTACGCAACAATTGATTTCCTCATCTTTGGTTGGCGTCGGAAATTTGATTGATGGAAGCCAAAACGCAGTTTGGCCGTTGGCGCTAGAAAACAAGATTTCGTAGAATTATGAAAATCGCAGTAACAAGCAAAGAAATTGCTCTTTATGTAACCTTGAAAACTAAGCACCAAACCTCACGCTACAACAACAACAAAAACAACAACAACAACAACAACAAAACGCTGATAGCATGCAATGCGCTTTCTCGTCGTTTTGGAATCGACTTTCTATTTGGTGGCACGGGAAATGCAATCAAGAGGTAGTTTTAGCGGAAAGCGTTATCTTGTATGGTTGGCATCAGAAAGTCAGAAACCTGGGAAGCTCTTAACTATTCTCTGATTGTTGCCAAATACCACATTTTTTCTACAAGTGTATGCGGCGACATTCTGGAATTTAATAATTTTCTCTTGCGCTTTATGCAATAAGATCGCAATTCTCCTTAGTTTTGCACCGTGTACTGAGATCAACCACATCCCGTGCCAAGCTGTAGAACTTTGTTTTGTATTTTGTTTTTGCTAAATTGGAGTAACAGTAGATAAAAATTTGTAGTGGTTTTGGCGCCGTGGTAACGTTCTCTTTCGTGAGCGGTCTTTGTTTTCTGGAAATAAATTAACATTAAAAGATAGGGGAGGGGTTCTTGGTGCTTGGTAGTAAAACGCTAAAAGAATGCGCCGATCAACTCGAAACTTCAACATCCCCCCCACCCCCCCTCCCTCCACCCCTGGGCAAAGCCCGGACATTTGAACTTTTGAAGATTGGATCGTTCAAATTCCTGCCCCCTCGAGCCAAAATGGTGTTCAAATGCCCTACCGAAGTTAAGTATCGGGAGGAAATTAAACCTCTCGGTGCAGAAAGAAAACCAACAAACCAAACCTACATCTGAGATGCGACGCAGGACTTCAACGGGGTTTGAACCCGTGACCTCGCGAGGTCACGGGTTCAAACCCCGTCCTGAAGTCAGGCTTCTTTACGCAATTGTAAAAATTGCGTTCATAACTGCGAAGATCATAGCTTCACTTGACTGTATCATTTATTAGCAATATTGTGGTACTAAATGAAACATGGATTTTTACTGAACAACATGCAGTCATTATTGTGACGTATTATGTTACTGTGGCAACGGACAAGCCCTGTAAAGACACCCTTTATTTTGTCTTTAGTTGCTTATATCTCAAAAACGAACTCGGTGACCCCTATTTTTTATTTCTGAAAAGTAATAGAAAGAAATTATTCTGTCTGGCGGATTCAGAGCCACCTTAATTCTGTGATTTTTTAAAAGGTGGCTCTAAATCTGCTAGACAGAATATTTTCAAACTTTTGCCGAAAGTTTCATCGTGGCCTTCTAATCACTCAGCTGTGCCTCGTTAGTCCACAACATTTTGACCACTGTGATGACGAATATCGTTGTCGATAAGAGTACAGACAACGCTAAACCAATTTTCACAAGTTGGCGGTTGGGGCGCAATCCAAGAAATTAACACAAAAATTCACAATAGGAGACATGATGGAGTGCGAGATCCCTTAGTTTATTTCACGTTTTACAATGTTGCGTCATAAACTGATTCTTCACGCATGCGCATATTTAACAGTCGTATATCTTGATATCATCAATCGCAGCATCTCCTTTGTAACTCTGTCCTCTAATTCCCTCGAAAACGAGCTGTAATAAACGAAGCGTTATTGTTTGTAATATGTTGCAACAACAACATCGCTTAGTTATGGTATAAAATACAATAAATTAGAAAATACTTCAATAAACATAAAATAGACAACTCACGACAACCTATTTATAGTTTCATGGTGCGCTTTGACGGCTGAAAAGAAATGTTATTCTAATTTTCTACAAAGATCACATCAAATTGTGGGCCCCGAAAGCAATCTCCTAGGGCTCTTTAGTCAGAAGACGGTTGCCTGGCGATCAACCGCTCACCAAAGAGCCCAAAGACTCTGGGTACGAGATTGCTGGAAAGATCGAGACTCTCAGTGGTTACTACATACAATTTTGGTTCTCGAGTAGCGCACGGTCTACCCAAGATCCACCCAAACCACTTGCTCCTCCAATCTGTCTCGCATAATACTATCACCTAATGAAGCCTACGACCACTACCTTTCTCATTGGAAAGGTTATTGTCTTACTGCTGGACTAAATCATTTCCTTTTCAGTACAACTGCATTGACACAGTTATTAACCATCTATTTAAGTGAGGCAGTAATGTTAGCGGTTCAGTACTACTTTAATATCAGCATTACTCACTTTTTTAGACCCAGAGCCTTGTAGTCGCTGTTCTTTCATTTGCCACAGAGGGCCTTGATTTCCTGATTTCTCAAAAATCACTTTATCATTCAGTTTAACTTTGAGGGTTCCCATGCCATCTCCTTTCATGTGGTAGAAAAACCTCAAGCAGGACTTTCCCGTGAGCTGCACCCAGCGTGAAATTCTAGCCTTATCGCCGGGTTTTCGGGGAGAAGAAGCCTCTATGTATATATAGAAACCTATCGATGGTAAACAAGACGTTCAATGAACATTAAGCCAAAATTTGATGATAAGAAAAAGAAATTAAAAATTGAATCGCAGAATAGTCGACTGAGAAGGACTCAGAGTCGGTTTTGATGACATTGACTGACGTATCGACAACCTGACTCTGACAATGAAGATGACTTCCGCTTAGGTTGTTGAAATGTCAGTCAATGTCACCCAGAACAGTCCTTGTCAGGACTACACTCACCCGGACATCTAACTTCACCTAGTTAACAAGGGTGTAGTACCCCTACTAACTTACAGCCCCACCCCCCCACCCCTGATATGTGTAATGTAGCATGCGTCATGAACATGCGCAGTAAGAAAATGCTAAAAGTAGCTATGCTATGATTCAATCTGAGTCTTGTGGTAAATCATGCTTCATCGTGGTTAAATCCAGTGACATTCTGCGGTTTATCCTCCTTATCCGAAAAGACTAGAAGCTGTAGCCTTTCCAAGCAGATGAAATTACAAAGGCAACACTTTCTCCTTAGTTCGGTGTTTTACGACCTTAAGTGTTGGTTCAAGGGAATTGAACCCATGACCACAGTAGCGAATCTCTTGGTTCATACTGAGAAAAGGGAAAAGTAGTCGATCTTTTCAGCACCTTGAGTCAGTACAACTTAATGGCAGGTGGATGCAAACTGCGATAACTGAAGAGGCGTCCGTGCACTTCACCTATCGCACAGTGATGGGTCGCATAGACCGAGTCATTCTTTTAAGCCAATGTACTGTCATTTCACTTTATACGTTGTTTTTTTGTATTAAGGTCATTGGATTACGTCTTCGATCGGCACTCACCACCGCCAGTATGATCGCCATCTGGTCCAGTGTTACGTGATCGTGTTCGTCCTTTGATTTTTCTCCAATCGAATTCGTCATCAGTCGCTTGGTTGAATCCACACAGGGCACTAACTGTGTCAAAATTGCAGTTGAAAGCTGCAGAATAGGAACAGATCGTTACAGTATGCTGTGTAAAACCCTAAATTTGACTACGCAATCCAAGGAAGCTCGTTTTGTCAGCACTTTTTGTACTTGATCAAAGGAAAATGATGAGTCTTTCCGCAAAGTTGAAAACTGCTCTATGGAGAAAAGCGCTCTTTTTAATTAGAGAGAAAAATATAACATGTTTGAGATGGCTTTCGTGTTGTCATGGTAACCACTTACGGAACAATGTTGAGCGCATTTTGTTGAGCAATAATTGTTGTCTCCGCACGTAGTACTGTAACAAAACTGTTTGGTGATACAGTTAATGTTGAGCCACCTCAAGTCTATAGAAACGAGACACTATCAATGCGCACTGACTTACTTCCTGGACGTGGTGGAATGGTAACTGGAGGCCGAGCTGAAAAAACAAAGGTACAATAACAACATGGTCAAAGTGATTTTATCAATACCATTTACCATTCTATTATTTTCTGTTAATTACAGTGAACTTAGTTTAAACATATTTAGGTTTGAAAGTCATTGCCCGTCTTCTTTAAACACTTCAACACACACTGCACTAGAATCATATAGAATTTAAATAAGTTTATAAATATGAATAATTTTACTTATAATATTAACTTGACTTGCAATTAACAACCTGAGAAAACTCAAGAATATGAATATAAGAATAATTTGCAAATAAGTGAAAAAGATATATGTATATATATTTACTGACACAAAAAAGCAAGTACTGTTCTGCATTGATCAAAGGCAGCATTCTCTGATCTCTTAGCTCGTATTTATGGTTTATGCGTTCAGGTAGCAAGTCATGCAGTTCGCTGTCTGCGTCGCAATTTGCTTTATAAAAGGATTTACACAGAGTTCCCTCCAAACAAATAGCGTTGGCAGATTTAGTACAGTGAGACCCTCATCATACGTCAGGTGTGGTTGTATGACCCGAACGGCATCGTGCCATACCTGGACCTCATCAATTTACCGCAACAGTTGTGAATTAAACTGAAGTGCGACCGGACTGGAATATGAAAACTATACACAAGCTATTGATTACAGGGAACTTGTATTGTATAAGTGCGGCGGTGTTCATTAAAACGGTCTTTTAAACGTCGTTTAGTTTCTCCTATGTACTGTAGATGGCATCTGTTGTATTGAATCATGTAGATAAGGTTTTTAGTTTCGCCGCACTTTAGATAACGCGAACACCAAATCCAAACCTACTACAGTCGCAGAACATTTCCTCTCCTCTCCCCACAACATCTCCAAGGACATGCAATTAATTCCTATCGAAAAAATATTTTCCAACAGAGACTCGATCCGTAAGGCCAGGGAAGCTTTTTACTGGGTTGCCCTATGGCAAACCCAGTCGGAAAATAGGTAGATTTCCGTTTTTTCTTTTTAGTATTTTTTTCCGTGTTGGTAAAAGTCTTGCCTGTCACTCCCCTGGTAAGTGGTGTCTTTGTGCATAGAGCCTTCTGCGCGTATTTTCTTAGGATGGAGAGGGTAGTGGAACTGCGTAGATTTCTCTGGTGGACACAGTAGAATCATTAACTTAGCCAGCAATGGCGTCGAAAGTCATGTAACGCGAATGGCGTTTTAGTGGATCCTTAAACAAAATATACCCTTATGGAGCTCAATAATGGAAAGTCGGTTGGATAAACTAGGCAGGAATCTCAAAAGCAACGAGTAATGAACTTCGACAACAATCTATCGCCCATCGAGACGAAATCAAAGTGAGCTGTATTTACCTGAAGTACATGGTAATTTGACACGATTGAGTTTCTTGTCTTCACGCACGCAATGAAATAGGAAGAGGTTTTCGCCTCTAAGAGCAAATATGTTGTTTGTTTCAATAAAATTTTCGCTGGAAAAGGATTCTGTGGTATTTTCTGCCTTTGTGAATTATAATATCATGTTGTGTATTGAATTTTCGAGCTTAAGGTTGAAACGTGATATGGGAGAAGTTTTTTAGTATTGCTCTGTAAGCAGGAAGGGTTCACAGCCCTGTTGGAAGCGTGCTTGAGTTTCAACAAAATGAGCCCCAAAATCAGTGAAAAATTGTGACGCAGATGAATAATAAATAAAGTAGCTGCTATTTCCAAAATGATGGAATTACCTGGTGATAAATAATGTCGTACGCGTCTTGGACAGTAAATTTTGACTTTGCATAAACAAGAGTTGGGCGATTGTGATCTTTGTTTTGACTTCGCTCATTTCATTGTCAAACTTTATAACACTTGACAGAATAAGAAACTTTCAAAAACCCGGTATCTCGCCATCATTTGACACAGAGACTTCACTGTTTGGCGAGTAAACATGCCGCGGTAACTTAATCACGGCGCCCGCTGAATTCCGGCATGTCACTTTCGGTTTTGCGATTTATTTGAACGTAGCAAAAATCTCCCAAAATGTTTGTCGCTGATCGTAACTTTTTATATTCTATATTCACGGTTCAAAATTAACGTTGTTTTCATGTCGTAAATATTTTATTCTCGATCGACCGTCCCGGAAACTTCGTTCTGCTCTTTCTAAAAACTGTGTATCAATAGTTATTTGCTTTTGCATCAATATTTGTTTTGCATAAAGCAAGCTAACAGAATCTGTACCTTGCTGAGTTCGCATTTGTTAGCGTTAATAGTATTTTCGGTCCGATGCTTCTGTTTTATGAGGGGTGTATTGTTTTGGTCTCCCATCCAAACACTAACCCCGCCCGAAAGGGCTTAACTTCAGTGAATTTTAGTATTACAAAGCTGTCAGATGCTCAGAGGGCACACTTGTGGTGAAAAGAAGTTGTGAGGGAACTTGAAAATTATCAACATGTCAGCCCAGAAGCCAATGTTTCTCGCTTCTCTTTTATTTGTTATTCTTCGGAGACTGGAATGCTGTATTTCAATACCACACAATTCAGTGCCTTCTGATTTTCTGTAACAAGTACCACAGGCAACCCAGTGTATGCTTCACGGAAGCATCTCGTTTAATTTTAAAAGGCAGGACAATTGATCCCAACGGTCTTAATTTCGCCGCACTTTAGATAACGCGAACACCAATCCAAACCTACTACAGTCGCAGAACATTTCGTCTCCTCTCGTATTAGATTTCAGTTTATTATTACTGGGTTGCCCTATGGCAAACCCAGTCGGAAAATAGGTAGATTTCCGTTTTTTTTTTTTAGTATTTTTTCCGTGTCGGTAAAAGTCTTGCCTGTCACTCCCCTGGTAAGTGGTGTCTTTGTGCATAGAGCCTTCTGAGCGTATTTTCTTAGGATGGAGAGGGTAGTGGAACTGCGTAGATTTCTCCGGTGGACACAGTAGAATCATTAACCTTTTGTAGCCTGCAATGGCGTCGAAAGTCATGTAACGCGAATGGCGTTTTAGTGGATCCTTAAACAAAATATACCCTTATGGAGCTCAATAATGGAAAGTCAGTTGGATAAACTACGCAGGCGGTGAAAACCAACACCTGGAATCTCAAAAGCGACGAGTAATGGACTTCGACAACAATCTGTCGCCCGTCGAGCAGAAATCAAAGTGAGCTGCATTTCTAAAATAATATTTACCAAGTGTGCTGTTGTGTAGAACACTGAAATCAAATGGAAAATTCTGATATGTGTGCTGGATAGTTTTTAGGGCAATAGTAAAGCATTTTCTTGTTATTCAAGGAAAATGTTCTTCAGGAAAGGGTTTGAACCTGAAGTACATGGTAATTTGACACGATTGAGTTTCTTGTCTTCACGCACGCAATGAAATAGGAAGAGGTTTTCGCCTCTAAGAGCAAATATGTTGTTTGTTTCAAAAAATTGTTCGCTGGAAAAGGTGGCCTTTATGAATTCATCATGTTTTATAATATGCGAGCTTCTTAACTGGATAGTTTTTATGGCAATAGTAAAGCATTTTCGTGTCAAAATGAGGTTAGCGTTTTTCTGTTGTGCTAACTTAATTAAATATAAATATACATTCTGCCTCGTGAGTTTGTTATTTTCGTTAACCACCAATGGAAAGTCATTGTAACGCGAATGGCGTTTTAGTGCATCTTATGTTGTTTGTTTCAATAAAATGTTTCGGTGGAAAAGGATTCTGTGATATTTTCTGCCTTTGTGATTTATGATATCATGTTGTGTATTGAATTTTCGAGCTTAAGGTTGAAACGTGATACGGGAGGATATTTTTAGTATTGTTGTGTAAGCAGGAAAGGTTTCATGAAAATAAACAGGTCTGTTGGAAGCGTGCTTGAGTTTCAACAAAATGAGCCCCAAAATCAGCAAAAAATTGTGACGCCGGTGAATAATAAAGTAGCTGCTATTTCCAAAATGATGGAATTACCTGGTGATAAATAACCTCGTCTTGGAGAGTAAATTTTTGACTTTGCAGAAACAATGGTGGGCGATTGTGATCTTTGTTTTGAATTCGCTCATTTATTGTCAAACTTTATAACACTTGACAGAAAAAGAAACTGATCATGACTAAAACACCACACGAGTACATACGAGTAACATACGAGTAACATACGGATACATACGAATACATACGACTAACATACGACTAACATACGAGTAACATACGAGTAACATACGAGTAACATACGGATACATACGACTAACATACGGATACATACGAATACATACGAGTAATACGAATGTTTTTCTCATAAAGGAAGCTCTAATTATAAGCCTTGCAGGCATTTTTCACGTCAGCAAACACGTACCCGGCTCAGTTTGATGGGGGAGGGAGGGGATGTTGATCGACCCCCCAAGGCTTTCGTTAAATTTAGTCACAGTAAAATAAATTCACATGGAGTGCAAAACCCTTAGCTTGCGCTACAAGATGACAATATATTTTGGATGTCGCTCATGTCGTATGACGTCATCAGATCCGCCATCTTGATTTCACTATTTCAGCTTAAGTTGCCTATGATAAATCAGTGCAAAAAATCAGTGCAAAATCAAGCCAGAAAGCTTAAATGGGGTAAAAGATTATGACAGACCTGCTCTGACTTCCTTACGTGTCTTAAATGTAAACTGGCCTGACAGTCATAATCATCTACGAGAGCAACGTCCAAAATATATTGTCATCTTGTTGCGCAAGCTAAAGGCGGCGAAATACGAGATACAAAAACCCTCAACTTGGCGCGCAACATTATTTCGTTGCAAGTTTGGGTCGATTTCTCCCATTTTTCACCTTGCATGATCAACTTGTCGCGCAACAAAAACATTTGTTGCGGGTTGAAGAAAGTTGTTGAGAAAAGTAGAGCGCGGATCTACTCTGAGCAACAAATTTTGGCTTTGTTGCTCGTTTTTCATCAAGCTCACAACTTGTCGCGCAACAAATGTGCTCTTGTACTAGCAAATCAACCACTCAGCGCCCTACATTTCTTCAACCCGCAACAAATGTTTTTCTTGCGGGTCAAGTTGATCACGCAAAGTGAAAAACGCGAAACATCGACCAGAACTTGCAACGAAACAATGTTGCGCCACAAGTTGAGGGTTTTTGTATCTCGTCTTTCGCCGCCTTAAGGGTTTTGTACTCCATGTGAATTTATTTTACTGTGACTAAATTTAACGAAAGCCTTGGAGGGTCTATCAACACCACTCCTACCCCCCCCCCCCCCCCCCCCATCCTCAAACTGAGCCGGGTACGTGTTTGCTGACGTGAAAAATGCTTGCAAGGCTTATAATTAGAGCTTCCTTTATGAGAAAAGCATTCGTATTAGTCGTATGTATTCGTATGTATCCGTATGTTAGTCGTATGTATCCGTATGTTACTCGTATGTTAGTCGTATGTCAGTCGTATGTATTCGTATGTATCCGTATGTTCCGTATGTTACTCGTATGTTACTCGTATGTTACCCGTATGTACTCGTGTGGTGTTTTAGTCATGATCAAAGAAACGTACTAAAACCCGGTATCTTGCCATCACTTGACACAGATGCTTCACTGTTTGGCAAGTAAACATGCCGCGGTAACTTAATCACGGCGCCCGCTGAATTCCGGCGATGTCACTTTCGATTTGCGATTTATTTGTGCAGCCAAAACGTACAATAACAAAATTGAACGTAGCAAAAATCTCCCAAAATGTTTGTCGCTGATCGTAACTGTTTATGTTCTATATTCACGGTTCAAAATTAATGTTGTTTTCATGTTGTAAATATGTTATTCTCGAGCGACCGTCCTGGAAACTTCCTTCTGCTCTTTCTAAAAACTGTGTATCAATATTTATTTACTTTTGCATCAATATTTGTTTTTGCATAAAGCAAGCTAACAAAATCTGTACCTTGCTGAATTTGCATTTGTTAACGTTAATAGTATTTTCGGTCCAATGCTTCTGTTTTACGAACGGGTATATGTCAGATGATCAGAGGGCACGCGTAAACTTGTGGTGAAAAGAAGTTTATCAACATGTTAGCCCAGAAGCCAATGTTTCTCACTTCCCATTTATTTTCTTCAATCTTTCTGGGTTCAGTAGTTTGCTAGTAACCACATGTCTTCTCAGGCTATTTACCCAAGGCTTCTACCATGGCACTAATAACTACAATGATAGACAATACCAAAACAATATCGTGCACTGTTAGAGCTACATATTGCTCAAGGACAGATCTGTTTTCTCGTACGAATGTGTTAGGACCTGTGAGCCAAAGGGCCTCTGCTGGTATGACTTCTGGGTGACCCCTTACATGGTCTTAATGACCCTCCAACTTGAAAAAAATTGTCTGGAACGGTTGACGTACCACAGGCAACCCAGTGTACCCTCACGGAGGGTCTAGTTGTGAGTGATTTCCGTTATTTTTCCGTGACTCTTAGTATTTGAATTCAAAATCTCTGTAACTGCCATGTTTTATCACATTTTTTCCAGTATTACGTCAACATCCATTTACTATATATATATATATGTACATAGAAGCAATTCAATATAAACTCTCATTGTACCTGATGAAGAAGGCTGGTTTGGCCAGCCGAAATATAGTACACCACTAAAATCAAATCAAATCTACGTTGTATCGGCTCTTGCTTAAAATATTTAGTTTGTCAAATCAGATCAGATCAAGCCACTGATCCAACGTACACCGACAGGAAAATTGTCCACGGTTGCTTGCTTCAAAACTCTCTAAATTTGTCTCCGTGCTACGCAATTTGGGTATTTATCGATGGTTTAATAATTTGTATTCGTTTTGCATCCAGCCAAGCACGGTTTTCTTTTTATTTTGAAAAATGTTCTTTTTAAAGACATAAACGATACTGAAATACCCATAACTTTTTCAAAAAAGATGATTTTAAAAAATCAATGCTAAGCTATATTCTGTATTTGGGGGTGAAACGTGCCATTTTAAAAAAACAATAATTCAATTTATCTCAAACCGGAAGTCAGTTCGCATGCGCAGTTAATCTGAGAACGAGCGCGAGGAAGGGCGAGGAAAAACCTTCGATGCAAACAACAGTTCGTGCAGTGACTTTTGCTTGTGAGTGGGTTTTCTTGTCAGCTCATGATATGATGACGTCGTCACCGGAATTAACATTTCACTTCCTTAGCAACGCGCGAAAAATCCGTCTTTGGGCCCTTAAACTTGATTCAACACGCTTTCAACAAGCTTTCAACATTATTTACGCTTTTCAACAATGGTTGACGACCTGTTCAGACGCACCGAACATTTGGTTCAAGAAAGTGTTGAATGCATGTTGAAGCAAATGTTGAAACCCTTTAAACAGGCCTTTCTGCTGAATAATTTCGTAGTCTTGATATTGCATCTTTACTTCCCATTATTATTATTATGACAGTATATACTTCTGGATGCCATACAAAAAGCAAGCCAAACCTGGGGCGACAAACGTAACCCAGGGGCCTTGAACGGGAAAAAAAAAAAAAAAAAAAAAAAAAAAAAAAAACCTAAAATAACTATATACATATCTATATACAGATAGTGATAAAAAAAAAAAAAATAAAAAAAAAAAATAACTATATACATATCTATATACAGTTAGTGACTCTTATCGCTTATTGTTATTATCATTATTATTATTATTATTATTATTATTATTATTATTATTATTATTATTGAGCTTAATTATATTAAGCACTCGACGTTTTCGAGACGCGGACGGCAATCGGGATCGAACATTTTGCATGCCAGGTCAGTTGTGTTTCCCAGGTCTTAAAACATATTGTCTCTAATGGAGAAAAGGGAAAACACCGCACTTCCGGTCGTATCAAAGACACCGCGTGCTTAAGCTCCCTATTATTATTATTATTATTATTATTATTACCATTATCATTATCATTATCATTATCATTATCATTACCATTACCATTACCATTACCATTACCATTACCATTATCATTATCATTATCATTATCATTATCATGATTATTATTATTATTATTATTATTATTATTATTATTATTATTAAGACCGACACTTACTTGATGATTCGCGACATTTGTAAAGCCGAATCATCTGTTCAACATCGATGGGACTTAGTGCTCTCCTGTTGCCAATGTAGACCTAGCAAGTAACAACAGACAACACTTTAATTTTGTCGTCTTTATTATCTTTATTACACCGGCCATTTTACCTTTTTAATTGACTATTTGTAAGCGTGTTGTCCATTGTTAATGGTGAATACATGCAGCTAGGTACGATTCCGGAATATTCTATTAAAATCATGGCTAGCAAACGAAACTCACGTTTGGCCCCCAAAAGAAAAAAAACAAAAACCAAAACACTGATATTTAAAATTATCGTCACCCCAAAAGAAATCAAAATACTTTCTTGCTTGCTTTCTTTTTTACGATTTCTTCACACACAAATATTTAAGATAGACGAGAATTTTATTACTGAAAAATTAATTATGAAAAACTTAACGAACTGCATCACTGAAAGCCCGGCAAACTCATCAAGGAAAACGTACTCCTGTCAATCAACTTACCCCTGTTTTTTTAGGAACAATTGTTGGCTGGCCATTCTTAGAGAAATACCTCTCACCGTAGTGCATGATGGAACTGTAGTCATAGGGTGTCCCAAGGGAGTTGAAGTTAAAATCTTTTCGAAAATTTCTTTCGGAACCTGCGGAATAAAAACCAAATGCACGTTCATGCTTAGATCGAAGGCCCGACGAGATATATGAAGAAATATTGTGAGGTTTCGTTTCTGTAGATTTCTCTTTTCTTGTGTTTTTTGAAACGGGCATAGAAAGAAACACTGAAAGAAACTGTTCATGTTTGCAAATTTGTTTGATCTTCTCGCCGTCACGAAACCTACCGATTAACTCAAGGAGAGGTGTGACAGGGATCTATTTGGTTTAATATGAAAAGAGGGATCAAATTGGATACCACGTGGATGTGATGGCTTCAAACATGATCAGGATATCTTAATGGGTATATTTTTAGCAAGTCTTTCTAAATAGCCACACCGATCTAATCCTGCCTTATCAAATTTATCATGTGGCTACCAATACAAATAGAGTGTTTTCGCTCATGTGACCAGCAGCCATATTTGCATACTAAAACAAAAGGAAGAATTTTGATAAAAATGGAGTTTTAATCCCAAAAGAATATTTTACCCCTCGAACATGGCCGCTGTTTCTTTGCTTTAGTCCTCCAATAAGGCCGCCGTGACGTCATGTGAACACACTTTAGAGACCTTTTAATATGAACGGCGACCATATCGGATTCTATGGTTTCCTTCGACACCTTATTGAGAATCAAAACAATAACAAAACTTTCATGAAATTCGCACCCATCCCGACTTTATTATTGACTTCACTTCTCTGTCCCCTAATTTTTCTCA
>OX421445.1:2634529-2639529 GCA_949126865.1 Montipora capitata | reverse complement strand
GATCGATAAAGAAAGCTATAGTGTGTTCATTCTTTACTTTCGAACGATTCAAATATTTTCTTAGTAAGTTCTGTTGTTCTTTTTTTTTATCCCCAGTCACTATTCACCCTGGTAATATCTTTTAGATGCTTCTTTGTTGCTGTTTTTTGATCGCCATATTGGATTACCAGCCGTGCTTGAATGGATTCGAACAAAAACAGAACTTGAAGCGACAGTGAGGCGACTCCCTTAACAGTGCGTCTTCATGTTTAAAGGGCAACGCCACCTTCAGCCGTTAGTTCCCGTGGGATAAGCTTAGAAGGCAGTAATTAAACGGCAGTCGACGAGACCGAAATTTAGCATCCCATCTCAACGAAACGGCTAACGGAAGCTTGTCATAAATTGATAAAACTTCTGTTATTTTAATTTGTCTCTTTTTTGAGAAGTTGCTCGGTCCGAATCAGTAGTAACCAGCCAAGAAATGAGCTTTTTGGCATGAATAGGCAAAATTTCAGTAAACGGAATGCCAAATTCTCTGTTATGTTCCCTCTTTCAGCCAGCTTTCCTTTTTCATAAGCTTCACGTATGATACAAAAATTTAAAACCGAAATTGAAACCATTGAGGATTGATCTTTAGCTACAAGGAAAAGTCACGTAATAGCTTATTCCGATTCTTCTGCTCCTATTCCGCAGTAAAATGGTTCTCATCCCTACGCAGTTTAAAAAGATCTTTCAACTGTATTGACTTAATATTATTATAATAATAATAATAATAATAATAATAATAATAATAATAATAATAATAATAAT
This sequence comes from Montipora capitata, assembly GCA_949126865.1. NCBI lineage: Eukaryota > Metazoa > Cnidaria > Anthozoa > Scleractinia > Acroporidae > Montipora > Montipora capitata. The sequence goes on along the minus strand of OX421445.1, from coordinate 2,638,740 downwards.
AATAATAATAATGTTTAATACTTATAGAACGCATAACTCTATATGAATATAATCTTATGCCCTAAATTTACAACAATATGAAAAAAAAAAAAAAAATACGATAATGATCACAAGAATAAATATACATGATTACAAGAATAAATACAAATGGAAGAATATATATGAATAATTGTGCTAACTAGTGTTAATCAAAGAAATTAAAATTAAGATAAAAGTAAAAGTCAATTATAAGCTTTTTTGAACAGAATTGTTTTAACAGAGAATTAAATTTCTTAAAATCTTGTTCTTACAAAACAAATGACATACACAAAGTAGCTATTTTGGCAATCAAGCTGCAGGGAAAACGACTGATTTTCAGGTACTGACCACAGTTATTTTGGCTTTGAGCTGTAATTAATTAAACGTAGTATTGAAAATGCTTGCCTACCTTCTGGGGAATATGCCACCACAGATGCTAGCCATAAAAAGTTGAGGAAGAAAATTGTCTTCATGTTGCGTCACACAAATGGTACCAGGACTCGAGTTACTGTGTTTTAAATAGAAGATAAAATCTTTACATCTACCTTGTAATAAGGCTGTGAAATCCCATCTGTTTTGTAGACGTGTGGTTTTTGTACATAAGGTGCATCCCCATTTAATGCCATTATCCTTGTACAAATAGTGCCTAGGTATCGAAGCGCAGCTGAATAATGATTCTTTAAGTTGAATTTCATTCCTCCTACTATCACTCAAGAAAATGGCCTGGATGTTAATTGAGTAGTGGCAAATCATTTTGTTCATTTGTCTTGTTCTGGGCGTTTACCTGCTCATCTGATCCTAACCTTTGGTTTGATTAATTGACCTAAACGTCAAGGGAAATTTAGATCTCCAAATATCAAAGCCTTCCTGGTGGGTTTCCATTTATGTGGTCGTGTTGCAATCGCACATTTAGTTGTGTTCCCTGGTTTTTAACTTGATCGAGAACTTGCTCTTACAATATAGTCTCTAAAGCTTACAATTGAAATTATAATGTAGTCTCTTTTCTCTAATTTACTAGTTGAAATCAATTTTGCCATTCGCCTCTCCCCAAACCCCTAAAGATCCTAAAGAATATAGAATTGGCTCAATTAACTTTCAGATATCACAATAATTGAACACAGAAAAATAAGAGATATTAGCCCAACCAAATCAAAACAGAAAAAAAAAAGAAACTCAAACAAATAAAATAACAAGGCATGAAAAGTCGAACAAAAAGAGTTAAACTGCAAGTTGACCGGCTACTTTTCATATGAATAGCGTGTATTGTTATATGCCTCGTTCTTCAAGCGATGCCGCTACAAGAACACAATAGTTGCCGCGTATTCTGCAGTTACTCTCAACAAATCTCTAAGAGATGAAAACTAAATAAATGATTAAGTCATGAAAAACATTGTTAAAAGAAAGCATTTCTTTGTCTTTTATTATCTTTTGTTATGCAGCAACAAACATGGGACAAAAAAGCCCGCACCTTGCATGGTACAGCTGTCAAATCGCTTTTTTTATCAATACTGATGTTGTTTGCTAAGCCAATCGCACCTGATTCTGCCTAAATTATTGCCAAATAACGATCACTTCAGTCGATTTCAAGGACCCAGAGTTCGGAATTGTATCGATGAATTCGTCAAATCTTCCAGCCTTAGACTATTGACTTTCTCGTCACTGATAACTTCGAAAAATCAATGTTTTTTTTTTTTTAATGTTCTTATTTCGTCAAGACTCAAGCTATTGGAAATGAAATTACATCATTTTAATGCTCTTTGAATGTATAGTGGAACCCCGCCTTACGACCACCCCTTTATTGCGACCACTTTTTAATGGTCCGAACTGAAAAGCCCACACATTCTCTTATCTGAAAACCTCGTTAATCCGACCACACCGTTATTACGACCAAAGCGGACCGCCTTTTGGAGTCCTCGGTCCTTATTTTCTTTAGAAAATTACCCCGTTATGGTCTTGGTAAAGGAAAATGAGGTGTCCGCGGAAAAATGAAATTGTCGCCCCGCTATTTTTTGTATATGGTCAAACTATAGTCTCGATTACGAGCCTAGAAAGGCCCATCAGGCCGGCGCTTATCTCCGGTTTCTTTAGCCTGGAGCGACTAGGAGCATTTCTACTCCCCCCTGGATGAGATGTTAGTCCATCGCAGGGTTACCCCCAGCATTTTCGCCGGTACCCATTTAACTAAACGCATGTAACTAAAATCTGTCATGCCGCATTTTATCACCTACTTAATATTAGAAGGATTAAGAAGTATTTTTCTCGCGATTCGTTATTAACACTTATTCATGCTTTTATCACTATCCGTTTAGACTATTGTAATGGACTTTTGTATGGCCTTCCTAAGTCGCAAATAGTTAAATTGCAACGTGTGCAGAATGCTGCGGCTAGACTGAACATAAGAAAGTACTCGCATATTTCTCCCGCGCTTTATGAACTTCATTGGTTACCAGTACAACATCGTGTTCCTTTTAACATCTTAATTTTAACATTTAAAACTATTCATGGATTGGCGCCCAAGTATATCATAGAATAGGCCACTTCGGAAAATACCATAATACTCTTTTTTTGTCCCCCCAAATTTTGCATAAGCATTGTTTTTGTTTTCTCTTGGGACAATTGTAAGTCCCAGGAGAAACTGGAAAGGATGCTTATGCAAAATTTGGGGTGACAAGCAAAGAGTATTATGGTATTTTCCGAAGTGGCCTATTAATTAACATTAGTATCACCCAACTAGTGGACTAATGTAAATCCTGCATTTTGATTGGCTAAGCTACAAGATGACCATTAGTAATAGTAAAATGTTTTAGTTTTCTGTAAATAAGTTGTATGAGGCCCTATGCGCCATCTTGGCTCCAGGGGACAGGTGAAGGTGAAATAAGTTGTATGTTTTTGGAAAGCTTATTTTCTTAGCTTAAAAATGATGTATTCCTTTGAAATATATTTTGAGAAAAAACGATTTTTGAATTTCGCGCGTTTTTACCGTGGAAGGGTTTGTAGGGAAAAGAATTAAAAATTAATTAAAGATGATAGGCTACAAATGTTTAAGGTGGTAATGACAACGAAGCCTACATAATGAATGACGATGGAAACTTATTTATCTAACTTACTACTGTAAAATCCATTGATTAGCTACTAGCGATAACTGCTCCTATGAATAATCATGCAGAAAGGTAAACTGCAGGACAGCTGACAGCATCATTCCTTCTTAATCTTAAAATAATGGGGAACCTCTTAATTAACCATTTGCAGCAGAACCCCCTCCCCCCCCCCCCCCCCCCCACTCCCAAATGATACGTTAAGCGATACGATAAGCAACTTAACAGACATTTCGAGGAATAAAAGTAAGGCCCTGTTTACAAGCAGGTAGGGTAACCCTACTGCTAGGGTTACCCTAGCAGGAGGGTCAAACATAGTCCGGGTTTACATGCAAAATTTCACAGGTAGGGTTTACCCTACCACCCGGGACAACTTTGCGAGCTTGGTAACCGCCAGCATCGTAAACACAATGGAAACCGCTAAAAAGTTGTCTCGGGTAGGCGAGTTGTCCCTAGCAGAGCGTTTACAAGGCAGCTAGGGTGAACCCCAGCACTCAGATAGGGTTACCCTAGCGCCAGGGTAACCCTAGCTGCCTTGTAAACACGTCGATGAAAAAAAAGAAGAAATGTTTGAGTGCTAGGGTAACCCTCTTGCTAGGGTAACCCTAGCACTAGGGCTTACCCTACCTGCTTGTAAACAGAGCCTAACTGATGATGAGAATCTAACTGTTTGTAGCATCACAAAAAATTAAAGCTACTCGTTTCGCAACCTATAGAGTGTTTTCATGCAATGTCCTTAAACAAAGGTGTCCTTAAACAAATGAACGGCAGCCATATTGGTGTCCTCAACTAATTCTCTGGGAATTATCATGGAAGTGTTTGCTTCCGTTGCCGTGGAAAAGACAAAGTTACTGATCACGTGAGTGAAAACACCCTTTTAATCCGGCTATAAAATATCAATGAAATAACTTCAAGCAAAAAGTGAATAACGCGCTTACTTGCTAATTGAAATAACCGCCAGTTTCTGGGGAGTAATTGACCCTAAAAAGTACACCACAACTGATCTTATTGACTCAAAGGTACTGAATTTATAGCTACAAAAAAACGTCATAGAATTCAGGAGCTTGAAAAAGCACTTATGTCCAGAAATGCACACGA
>OX421445.1:2627029-2632029 GCA_949126865.1 Montipora capitata | reverse complement strand
AAAGCTAAAATTCTACGAGAGTGCTTAGGCCTAATCACTGAAGCGAGTGTTTACTAGGCTTAATCAGTAAACGAATGCTTTCTTCTTCACACGATCTCGTGAAAAGTGCAGTTAACCGAGCCCAAAATGAAAGCTAAAATATTACGAGAGTGCTTAGGCCTAATCACTGAGACGAGCGCTTAGGCTTAATCAGTGAACGAGTGCTTTCTTCTTCACACGATGTCGTGAAAAAGTGTAGTTAACCGAAGCGTAAAATGAAAGATAAAAATCTACGAGAGTGCTTAGGCCTAATCACTGAAGCGAGTGTTTACAGCTTTTTTCTTCACACGATCTCGTGAAAAAGTGTAGTTAATCGAAGCGTAAAATGAAAGCTAAAATTCTACGAGAGTGCTTTGGCCGGTATCCGGATGTTTCGCCCGAAAGCCTGTTCGCCCGACGGAGATTCGCCCGGAACTACAGATGATTCGCCCGACGATATTTAATTGACTTAAACTGGTACATAACAATCATAACGTGAAACCAATAAATAAAGGAGAATTTAACACTACCTACCATAGTTCGAGAAATACACGCAACTTCGTAACGTTGACAATCTCAAACCATTCTGTAAAACTCGGAACTATTTCTCCGCCTCGGTGTAATTAGGCCGCCGAATTTAAACGGAGCCTGGCTGCAAGTTAGCATGCGTTTTGTGTCGGAGAGCACTTCGCAAATAAATGGCAAGAAATAAAGCACTTAAAATAGTAGTGTAAAATGGGTTTTACACTACGTCTATACATTGTAGCACGAAAAATGAATGTGAATTGCAATGGAAAACTTGAAAACGCGAGCAAATTTGAATTGCATTGTGATGCATTGTTTGTAGCGCGCGCTGCTTTACGTATAGGATGTGAAACAGTTTACAGGAAATTATGGATTGGTTGAGTGGACTAAAATAATGTAAACTAACAGAATTAAAAAAAAAAAAACTTGCAATCACGTTAAGGGTTACACTCGCGGCATTTTTTCACTGTGCTTTGAATTATGTAACAATGGAATCAGCATTCATTAAAAGATGTGATCTTTTTTATTGTTTTATGGTTTCAATGATAACAATGGATGGTAAGCAACATTAGCATTCACCAATAAAATGGTTGTAAGTCTGAGAAAAATCTATTGTTTTCGTTCATTTGCATTTGATTCGGCACATGTAAAATGCGACGTTTAAAACGGGCTCAGAAACCGCAGAAATTTTCGTGTTTTTGCGATCGATTGTCTTTCGATGAGAATTTGATTCAGAGTTATATATAAAACTATGTTAACTCCCGGCTTTTACGGTATTTTTTGGTGCAAACGTAAAGCCAACAATGTTTTGACCTGGCATCAGATTAGACTAACAAGAAGAAGAATTATGAAGCGGAAACAACATCTTCAGTCCTTTCTTAGTGTGTGCAATAAACGTTTGCTTAGTGCAACTGCAAGACATGCATGACATGCTGGAAAACGTCCGTCAGAGCAATTTGCAGTTGGTTTTTTGCAGACTTATAGTATTTATTTAAAGAAGAAACGAGTGAATTTTACTCAAGAGCGTGTTTTGTTATGTTTAAACTGAATTTATTACCAAAGCTTAAAAAACTAAAAGACCTCAAAATGGGACAGGACATTACAAAATATGGGGTGTGAACGTGAAGGGCCTCTGCTGGAGCGACGTGTAGGTGACCCTCAAATGGTCGTAGTGATCCCCCACTTGAAAAAAATTAACTGGAACGCTGCAGTGCCTTCTGTTTTTGTGTAACAGGTACCACAGGCAACCCAGTGTACGCTGCTTAATTCCATCGTCAGTCGCAGCTTAATTCCATCGTCAGTTGTGAATGCTGAAAACGTAGATTTAGCGTAATTACCGAAGGACCTCCACGGAACTAGCTTGGTATTGATAATATATTGATAATGAACCAAGACATCGCATGATCAGTTTGTAAGTTGTATGGAACCTTCGAAAAGCAACCTGTGGCCTTAACGGAAAGTAGGTTGGAGAACTTGTCCCCTCTGTTAGAAAGCGGACACCTGCAAAATTGACTACATAAGGTAGTTAATAAATGGAGATAAATATTGGAAGAAAATACTTTAAAAAAACAACTTCTTCTGATTCTAGAGGCTACTGAAACCGAGGAGCCGCTCTTTTTATTTTATCCCGGTCGGAGACTGGCACAAGCATTGTTGTTCTGTGGGGGCCTAGGCCGAGAAATTGTAGTACTGCGTATTGTGTTTACTCGCAATAAAGGTAAGTTGCTTGCCAAGCAAGCCGTAGGAGAATAAATTACTACGTTTTAAAGAGGTGAAAAGCAAGGATAAAGGACCCATGTTTGCCTAGCGACGGAAAACACGTACTTAAAACGTTCTGTACTTCGGTCCATTTCAAAAAACCGTAAAGAACACCATCACCAAACTAAAGATGAAAGCCGAAAACAACAGTGACTTTAGAGGTCTTTCTCGTGCTGTTTTTTTCTTTCTGGCTGTTTAATAATTATGACTTTCCTTGCATGCAAAGTAACATTTAAAATCATTGTTCTTACGTAAGTCATATATTAAGTAAGTTGGCGACCAAAATTTATGATCTGGCGACCAAATTTTTCCCATTAGTCGCCAGCTGGCACCTGAGCAAAAAAGTTAATTTCGATCAGGGCACCCAACGTCAAATTTCGGAAAATATCTGTTCGGAAGACGATTTGAGATCTAGAATTTTCGGAACATTTGTTGTAAAATTTCTTGCTTGCCTGTTTGTCCTGGGATTTTCGAACATCTGAAAATTGGTATAATTGCCCATTTTTAACGGATTTTTACCTTAAAAGTGGGGAGGCGCGGTGACCTCATGGTTAGTGCGCTCGACTCCGGATCGAGTGGTCCGGGTTCGGGGCCTGGCCGGGGACATTGCGTTGTGTTCTTGGGCAAGACACTTTACTCTCACGGTGCGTCTCTTCACCCAGGTGTATAATTGGGTACCGGCGTAATGCTGGGGGTAACCCTGCGATGGACTAGCATCCCATCCAGGGGGGAGTATAAATACTCCCAGTCGCTTAATGCTACTGAAACCGGAGATAAGCGCCGGCCTGATGGGCCTTCTGGCTCGTAAGCAGTGACTTTACCTTAAAAAGGTCACCAAGAAATTTCGAGAGCCTTTTTTCTGGCTGAAATCTTCGAAAAGGTAAGTTTTGATCCCTATAATTTTCTGATCACAAGACTTTCAGCTAGGAAATCCGAACAGATGAAAAATTTTTAGGGCATAAAAATGTGCCTATATCTACCGTTTAAATTCCAAAATACGTTTAACAATGCTATGTTTAAGTGGTTTTGAACTATATTCTCGTTGGGTGCCCCTGTTTCGAGCCCTGTTACTTCATCGGAACATTTGATGGCACTTCCTATCAAACCGGCGAAAAGTGAATAAGGAATCTTTCGCTTGGAATCGAAAAATTAACAAGCGACATTCACGTTCCTTGTCCTAATTTTGAATATCATTGATTGGTATCATCAGGCGAATCACTTTAGCTTCGGGCGAATCTGCGTCGGGCGAACAGGCTTTCGGGCGAAACAACCGTAATTCCTTTGGCCTAATCACTGAAAAGAGCGCTTAGGCTTAATCAGTAAACGAGTGCTTTCTTCTTCACACGATGTCGTGAAAAAGTGTAGTTAACCGAAGCGTAAAATGAAAGCTAAAATTCTACGAGAGTGCTTTGGCCTAATCACTGAAACAATACGTGAAATTTTTTCCACTGCGTGTCTGCGTATCCACATATCCATGCATATACTACAGAGCATTTTGAAGTATGTTACACGAAGTTGGTATCCAGTTCCCATGTGTGATGTCCGCGTATCCACGTATCCGGGTATCCATGTTTTCCACTGCGTATCCGCGTATCCGCGTATCCACTTCTCAAATATAGTTAAAAGTTTACCTGGGGAGGGGTGGTACTTTCGACTGCGTATCCGCGTATCCAGTCTTTTCAGAGGTGCAGCTTCAAAATGGCAGGGTATTCTGCAGTTAAGCCGCGCAAGATTTGAAAGGGAAGTGGCAGTAAACGAATGGTTTGTGCTATTAACTGTCATTTGATTTAGAAAATGAAGTAGAAGTGAAGCTATTGCTTAATTCATATATTTGTTTTACTTCTAAGCAAAGACTTACGGTATTTCTCGTCGACATGTGACTGGTCAAAGTTATGATCCAACTTTGTTGGGTGTTGTGCATACATAGGTGCATATGCAGAGAATGTGCAGTAGAACATTTGGCGGGAGCGCTAGAACACAGATGTTGTCGGGAAATCGCTCAAGCCAGCCAAAAGCTGATGTTTGATGGAAGCAAGTTGAGAGATTTTCCTGCATCACACAACATGATGATTTCTCGTCAATGACAAACAGATCTGTGTTGTTGCAAGTGGGTCCACTTCTAAGAGACAAAAACGGTAGAGGCTATCGTCGTCGTGATGGCCAAACTGAAAGCCATTAAGTAGCTTTTACGATAAGGTTTGTCATGTACCTCAGAATTAGAACTCAGGGCCATCTTGGTCTAACGCTTTGTAGTATAGTACAAGGCATAACTTACTGGATGCTATTCTTATTCACAAGCATATAAATTAGTGGTCCTTCATTCTGTAATTTAGACGCACAATCTGTGTATATTTTTAAAAAGTGGCCATTCATATACATGCTTACACTTTGGTTCCATGTTTCTAAACAGATATGATTATGCACATAATCATGAAAATTACAATTTCTTTTATTGTGAGTGCTTTGAAAAACTCCTACTTTCCACTAATTCACTTGCCAAGCTGTTATTGGACAGTTTGTTATTGAACAGTTTGTTATCAGACAGTTCAAGAAGCCATGAAATTCAAAGTTGTAGTTTAAATCAGTCAATCACATTTAAAGTGGTAGTGACATTAAACATTTTACAGCTCCTTTGCCAGTCTTTTAATGCAATTGTTTCCTTTCTTTCATAACTTGGTTATTCTTCTTGCCTTGTCCAA
>OX421445.1:2584529-2619529 GCA_949126865.1 Montipora capitata | reverse complement strand
AATTCCTGGCTGGGAACTAAATTTGATCAGCTGGCTGGGAAACCAACCAATTTTATCTAGCTGGCTGGGAAATTTCTTGTGTGTCTTGCTGGGAAAAAGGAACAGATAATGTTTTCCCAGCAACACTGAAAAACACCTGAAAATGCCTTAATAACATTTATTTTCATTAACTGGGGTATAATAATACTTTTTACAACAAATTGGTCGTTGGGTGCCCCCGTGTAGCCGTGAAAATCTCCTTAGGGTTGCGCGCGAAGAAATAATAAAGTGTATATTTACACTTTCATATTTCTTCACGCAGGTGAAAGTATTAGATGATAATGTCTTTGCCATCATTAGAAGTCGCTGTTTTTTTTTTTATTTTTCTGTGTTATGGATAATATGGTCTCTTTTAGGGGTCGAAAAACGCCTGGGCCACGCCAGATTGGTCTCCTTTAATTAAGGGTTTAATGTAAAATTTCCGACGAGAATCCCTCGCCTTTTTATATGGGAGTCCCCCCCGGAGGCGGTGAGGTTCAATATTCGACTCCTGTTTTAAGTACGTATCTGTTTATTACCATATTTAACCTTTGAGCAAGTTCCTGCTTCTTCAATGCAATCGCATGCATGTTTTAGACCAAGATTAAACATTCCATTCGAATCTCCAAACTGTCAGGTCTTAGTTATCAAATAGAAATTTTCAATTGGAGAGTTTTGATTGAAGTTTCGAGAGCTATAGCTTTTGCGATTGCAAAATTGGAATTTTAGAGAGGACTTGTGTGCAAATTCCCCTAAGTTAACTTGGCTGCATTACCAGCTGCTTTACGGAAAATGAGCCCACAAAGTCCGGGCTCGAGAGAGCGGCAGAAATAAAGCCTATGATTTTAGCAGATACTAAAAGATATGAAGGCTTTAGACAAGTCCATGACATTCACAAATACTTTGATGAAATAAAATTTTTAGTGTAGTTTGCTCTGTATGCCGCACTTGTCACCATTGTATCGTTTTTTTGACGGTTTTGTGTGCGGTTTTCGGTTTTGGCCGAATTTTTGCGGTTTTGGATGATTTTTTCTTCGGTTTTGCGGTTTCTAATACACCCCAATGTCCCCCTCCCTAAGCACTATTGTAAAATTTTAGCTTTCACTTTACGGTTTGAAGAAAGCACACGTTTACTGATTACGCCTAAGCGCTCATTTCAGTGATTAGGCTTTAGCACTCTCGTAAAATTGTAACTTTCATTTTGCGGTTCAGTTAACTACACTTTTCAAGAGATCGTCTTGCCCTTGAACAATTTTCAGTCATCGACTACGGGATTGTGGACCGCGTTGGCAGTTCATTATACTGCTTGCGACAACACATCGGATTGTTGTTTGTTAGTTTGCGTTTTTGTTTTCTTTCAGTGTCACAAAAGTGGACAAGAAATGTGCGAATTCAACACAAAGGTTGACCATTGTTTCTGCAAAGTCAAAAATTCACTCTCGTAGACGAGGTTACTTTTTTTAGTCTTTAATATCACCACGTAATTCTAGCTTTCATTTTGTGGTTCGCATAACGTACAACACTTTTCACTAGGTAGTGTGAAGAAGAAAGCACTCGTTTACTGTTTAAGCCTAAGCGCTCGTTTCAGTGATTAGGCCTAAGCACTCTCGTAAAATTTTAGCTTTCAGGTTCGGTTAACTACACTTCCCACGAGATCGTCTTGCCCTTGATTGCGGGGGTAGTTTCTAAAGAAACTATGGTGCTGCGTCGGTGGAGAGGTAATATACAAAAATTTGGTTTTATCAACGGAGTTGATAATGTAAACTGACCACCGTACAGAGAATCTCTATACGGTGTCCAATTTACATTATCAACTTCGTTGATAAAACCAAATTTTTGTATGCGGGATTGCGGCCGCGGTGGCAGTTCATTATAGCGAGATTACCAAATTAAATGAAGACTTATGCAGAATTAGTAACTGGACTTTTAGAAATCTACTCCTTATAAACCCTAGTAAAACTACTTTAATTATCTTTGGCACCAGAACGATGGTCAGCAAAGTAGAGGATTTTCGTCTAAATTTGTTGGGAAAAGAAATTACACCGGCTACCTTTGCTAAGGATCTGGGAGTTATCCTGGATCCCTGCTTGACATATAACGATCACATAGCTTCAACAGTGTCCGTTTGCATGGTGCGCCTAGGCCAGATTAATCGAGTTAAACATGCTTTTGACCCAACCACCTTAACTATTATAGTTAATGCCTTAGTTTTTAGCAAGCTATATTATTGTTAATGTTTAGAGCAACACCTCTGAGTACAACTTAAGTAGGATCCAGGCTGTACAGAATTTCGCGGCTCGTATCGTTAGCAGCTCAAGGAAATACGACCATATTTCCCCTATCCTTAAAGATCTAAAGTGGCTACCTGTAAGACAGCAGTTGTATTATCGCCACGCAATAATGGCCTTCAAATGTATGTCAGGGTGCGCTCCAGCCTCTTTATTTTCTAAATATATTCAAAGAGCCATGATCACAAGGCGTACAACGAGGAACTCCCAGATGTTAAATATGCCTTTGAACTTTCCACTTCAGGACAGTCAAACTCTGGAACTCACTAGATTCGACTCTTAAGTTGAAACCAACACTACAGGACTTCAAACGTTGCCTGAGGAGAAGCCTTCTCTCGAATTTTTTAGTGACTTAATTGCTCCACTTTTGTTTTTATTTCATTAATTAATTAAAAATTAATCGGTTCGATTATGTCATTTACTAGTTAATTAGTTAATTAATTTACTTGTATATAGCATTAGTTATAGGTAAAGTCACTGCTTACGAGCCAGAAGGCCCATCAGGCCGGCGCTTATCTCCGGTTTCAGTAGCATTAGGCGACTAGGAGTATTTATACTCCCCCCTGGATGGGATGCTAGTCCATCGCAGGGTTACCCCCAGCATTACGCCGATACCCAATTATACACCTGGGTGGAGAGAGGCACCGTGAGAGTAAAGTGTCTTGCCCAAGAACACAACGCAATGTCCCCGGCCAGGCCCCGAACCCGGACCACTCGATCCGAAGTCGAGCGCACTAACCATGAGGCCACCGCGCCTCCAGCATTAGTTACCCCTTGACTTTATTCTGAAAAGCCGATTTGGGACGAATAAAGTATTTATGTATGTATGTATGTATGTACTCAGACGACAAACGAGGAGACTTGGGGCTCAGTTAGCAGTTACACTACAGTGACTTAACACGACGTATATGTCAATTTCATAAGATGGCGTCTAAAAGAACGCTTCGGTATTTCCGGCGGATCACAATTCAGGAAATGTTTATCGTCTTGAGGAGAATTTTAATTTTGCGACTTCTGTTCTACTGGGTGTCGACATTCTTCTGCAGTTGTGGTAAAAGGATTTCAATTTCGACTGATGGCAAGATTCGTGAAAAGCTACTATAAAATTCACAGGCACGACATGCATCTTCACGCAATGCTTACTTTCAAGTAATGGATCATACGACAAGGACATATTTTGTGTGTGGTTTATTGAATCTAATTCCTTGCAAGCGGACATTGGTAAGATTCACATAACTGCTTTGAAACTCTTAGTACCCGTTGGTGAAGTCATTCTTACATGAATTGTCAGAGTACGAGGCAGTTATATATGTCAGTAATTAAATTGTTCCAGCGCAGTCACAAATGACAACCTTGCCATGACTTTGTTATTTGGAGCCACGTCCCGTTGCCATATCTCCCTATTTTGCCAAATTCCTCTTTCCCTTGTTCTTCATGCTGGTTGTTAATTTTCTAAAATCATTAAAATTCAAGAAATGAACTTTTGTAATTTGAGGTCAAACATTTGAAACAGCACTGGAGATCGAATTCTTCTTTCATTAATTTTGTTCGCCACATTCGCCAACTTTTATGAGCCCCCTCATTGCTTCATTGCTTTGTGCTTTGCCTCGTTGGCGATTGTGGCAAAATTGTCATTTTCGCCATATTTGCCAAATTCGCCGTTTTCGCCAACTTTTATGGGGCCCCTATACTGCTTTGTGCTTTGCCTCGTTGGCGATTGTGGCAATTGTCATTTTCGCCATATTTGCCAAATTCGCCGCTTTCGCCAACTTTTATGGGGCCCCTTCACTGCTTTGTGCTTTGCCTCGTTGGCGACTGTGGCAAAATTGTCATTTTCGCCATATTTGCCAAATTCGCCGCTTTCGCCAACTTTTATGGGCCCCCTTCACTGCTTTGTGTTTTGCCTCGTTGGCGATTGTGGCAAAATTGTCATTTTCGCCATATTTGCCAAATTCGCCGCTTTCGCCAACTTTTATGCACCCTGCGAGCAGAGCCGCCTTTTTCTCTTTTTCTTTACTGAGGAGGAGAAAAGTAGGCTCTGCCCGAATCGCGTCAACTCTTTGAAGCCGCCGCAGCCCGAACTTCTGGACTAGTCAATCTTGTTTTCTCTCGTTAAACCGGATTTTTCCAGTGCGAGCGTCCGTTTAGTGACAAAACCGATGGTTATAATTGAGCCCGCTGTACCATGAAAAACCAAGATGGCGGCAAGATCTGGCATATTAGGCTTGGGTTCGAGACTGTATCCTGGTAACATGCAGCGCATATTCAATAAAGATCTTACTCGATTCATGCAGAGCCTTTCTCCACAACGCCAAAATCGAGCAAGCAAAAGAAAGGTTCTGCTAGCAGGGTGACTTTTATGGGCCCCCTTCACTGCTTTGTGCTTTGCCTCGTTGGCGATTGTGGCAAAATTGTCATTTTCGCCATATTTGCCAAATTCGCCACTTTCGCCAACTTTTATGGGGCCCCTTCACTGCTTTGTGTTTTGCCTCGTTGGCGATTGTGGCAAAATTGTCATTTTCGTCATATTTGCCAAATTTGCCGCTTTCGCCAACTTTTATGGGCCCCCTTCACTGCTTTGTGCTTTGCCTCGTTGGCGATTGTGGCAAAATTGTCATTTTCGCCATATTTGCCAAATTCGCCAACATTTTCTCATTTTTGCCATTTTTGTTGTTGTGTGCATTTCTGGACATATCTCTGAAAAAGTGCATATTCCTTTCTACACGGATGTAGACGGTAGGAAGGCAATACACCAAGCGGGGCATATCACCTCGTTTGTCCCCCACTGGGACATTAAAACAGAGGCAAGTCAAGCTTGACTGGTTCAGGTCTCTTTGTTTTAATGTCCCAGTGCGGGAATAATAATGAGCTTGCCCTCCAGCATGGCGGATTTTGTACCATGTGATCGTTTGTTGCAAAAGGCCTATTTCCAAAATAACGCGCTAAAAATTAACGGATACCTCATTTCCGCATACCCCAACGTCCCCCTCCTTGAGAATAACTCCAAAAATAATAGGTGGATATTAAGCCCGCCGCACACTTGACTATTGACGTAAGCAAGTTCCCCCAGTGTGCGGTGGCGTTTTGAGCGCTAATGTTCACGCGTATTATCGGCGCCGAATATTCAACATGTTGAATAATTTTGTGCACGAGTGAACCTTTCCTCCAAGGGTGTGCGCGTGCAAGGCTATCAGCTTACAACTGTAAAATGGTCTATTAAGCCTCTCGAAAAATATTGGAGGGTCAACGGAATCAATATCGCCTTATTTCTCGACGGTGGTTGGTTCATAGAGTGAGTTAGACTTGCCACAAGTCGACCTCACGATAACCCCAGAACAAAATGTTTCGGCGAGCGAATCGTGATTTTTCGTACGCGAAGTGAATGAGCGAGCGACGAAGTCGCGAGAGGTCGGACCTTCGTTCCGCGCGTATCTAGACGAAGGACTTTTCGAAAGTCTAAGAGTGAGTAATCGGTGTTTGTTATAGATTGTTTTCATGTGACGTTACAGCAGCCATGTTGGTGCACAGAACAATAGAGAAAAACGTCTTTTGGGAATTTGAGTCTATTGTTTTGTGCACCAACATGGCCATCTCATCACGTGATTAAAAACCATCTATTAGGTAATCTAAATATGTTGGAAGTGACGTGCTCTCAAAGCGTTGAAAAACATAGAATGCGAAGGATACGGCCTCACGATTAAAGGAGCCCGACCCCTTGAGAGCCACAAACGTAAGGAAAAAATCTACACAAGTTACAGAAAATCATGCATTTGACACTAGTCATCGAGACTGAAATTTAAATGTGAAAGGTATCGTAGTATTTTCATCCACAAGGCAGAACTTCCTGTCTTAACAGTCAAGATTGGCTAGAGTCATGAGAATATATTATAGTCCTTCAAAAATTGCGAAGTATGTACGATTTTATCTTCTGTTTGCGTAACCTTTCACTCAATTGCCAGCGCTGTTAGCCTAAGGTGGAGGAGGTTTGGCTCTTCTTTGTGCACCTTATTTATGGGCACATTGCTTGGACCAAAACATTGAAGGATACCTCAGATTATAGGAAATGCTACACCTGGTCGCTCTAAGTTTTATTTAAATCATCACTGCTCAAGCAGCTTGCACATCGAAGAACGGACCCATCTCAAGTAGCATTTTTGAATGAATGATCCTAGTGAATGATCCTTTTTACTCTTATTTTAAGAGATTTCTTGCCGTTATATTTTGCCCTTGTATTCATTATCACCGATTCCACTTTATCAATATTGACTCTTTGGATATGGATTAAGGAAACGCCATTTCCATCATTGAAGCTGTACCTTCATGAGGTGAGAAGCTCCCTTCGAAGCTATCTTCCCGTTAAATACTCTACACCATCTCATTTTTTAGTTCAAGCGATTGGAATTGTACAATTTTGTGGAGGAATTTTGCTTGTGTCAAACCTTTGGCTGATACAAAAAGCAGTCACCTCTCATGGCTTGGAACATAACACTCAAGGGTTCTTTTCTTGTTCTTTTCTTCTTACTTGAATCCACGGCTAGTTTCATGTGATGGTGGGTAGAGCACAGTTTATAGCTTTTCCAGCAGCTTCAGTATTCTATCGTTTGGTTTTCATCATCTTTCCTTCGTGCGCTTTGTATCGTTGTGACCAAATTGACCCTTTTTTTTTGTTTATTTTACTTGGATCATTTGATTCTGGTTTTGCTTTAATAATCCTGGTGTCAATATTGGGAGTAGTCAGCATGAAACAAGAATTCAAGTTTTTAACAACAGGTGAGAAAAACAGGAAGATAGAAACATTCAAAACTTAACTGTTTAAAAGTTCGAAGACCATTAGCCTGAAATGTACCCTTTGTCTCCAAGGAGTGATCTACATGTAAATTCTCCTGGCAATTTCAATGAAATGTCAGTCAGATAGGTATTCAGAATGATGAATATTATCAGCTTAAATTAAAGGGTACGTACTATACGTATATAAAGGCAAATGTAACCTACCGACCATTTACAAACCTTGTCAGGGATGAAGTTAATTCTGCCCAACGTCACCCTGATCAAATTATCATTTTAAGACATTTTGAAAAGTAAGTAGTTTCCAGGTTCTTCAACCCCCTCGTGCTTGGGTAGACCGCCATTCGATGATTTTATTCAGTGTTAGTTAGGAACACACAAATTGTTTGTAAGTAGCCTTCTGTTACTTAATTTTCTTTTCTTTTGCTTAGTATAGTGTCTGTTTCACTGTGTATTTCCCGTCGTTTGCTTTTAGTTCGCCCAATTGTTTACAGTTGATAGTCTTAATGGTATTTCAGAAACATACATATACGTCGCGCCTTTTTCACTTTGAATTTAAAAATCTACAAACCTGATGATTTGGTGGCTACTCATTACATAATTGACGTATTAAATTTGCCCATAAATGACCCAAATATGTCGATGACCTAATTCCGTGAACCGGTGGCTCAGTTAGTTGAGAAACGGACCGCCATGCGGGAGGCCGTGAGTTCGACTCCGGCTGGACCAACACTAGGGTCTTTAAATGACTGAGGAGAAAGTGCTGCCTTTGTAATGACATCTGCAAATGGTTACACTCTCTAGTCCTCTCGGAACCGTAGGCCCTTCTCACAACCCTTCGATGTTCATAACCCTTCGGGACGTAAAGGAACCCAAACACTATTCGCAAAGAGTAAGGCATGGAGTTCCCGTTGTTATGATCTGTCCTCTGTGGTGTATCATGGTTGCGAAAGTAAATGCTCAGAGATATTATCTACATCAAGCCTCTCTAAAATCCGAGGGTAAACAAAGATATGATGATGATATGATAATGATTTTATCTTGATTAAAAGTAACGAAAACGAAAAGTTCTGGACGTAAAGAATATTTAAAATTAATAATTCATTACAGTCGGAAAAGAGCTCCGAAATTCTAACTACTTCCTTTGGTACGAATTCTTTCATTAGGCCAGTTTCGTATTCTAACGGTTGGATTGGATCGAGCATGAAATGGAGGCTAATGCGCACACACATGCAAATTATTTTCCCCGCATTAGCCTCCATTTCACGCTAGATTCAGTCTAACCGTGAGAATACGAAACTGACTTATTATGGTGTTTAGATTATCCGATAACTGAGTGAAAGATTGCTTTTCATGGCGTCTAATGATATTCGCACAAACGCACGGAAAAAGTTGTCAAACTATTAATGTTCTTGCTGTAATTACAAATGATTGTGTAGGAAACAGTTTTAGCTTACTCGTCACGATCTTGCTTAATTTCCGTCTATTTATCATGACTGGATAGCTGGTCCCAAACAGATTAGATCCGCAAACGGATTGCATCTGCATGGCTCCTAATATATAAATTTATCATGGTCACACTCTTTAGTTAGCATCCTTGCGGTAATGAGAGTTTGCATTGGGAAACCATCCTAGCCTTCTTCACCATTGTACAAAGTCTTTCTAGGCGCTGGCAGCAGGCTGGAAACGGTCAAAGGTTTGACCTGAAAAGGCCAAAACTATTCAGACAATCTAAGTAAATGTAAATGCGGTGTCAATAGTACAGAGTGGTTTTCAATTGAGTGTCGAAAGTAATTAGCGAATTGCTTTGGTTTTGCATTACTTCACTGAGTGATTGGTTCAAAATTCTCGTGCCACTTTTTCAACCCATCAGAAGTGAAACCAAAACCAGTCGTGGTTCGCGCGTGCACTTTTTATCGCGTTTTGTGTCGGCTACGTGTAATTACTTTCAGTTTTGATTGGTTTACTGGATTGTCTACGTCCTTTTTGATTGGCCAAAGTAATTACTTTGGTTTTGGTTTTGCGACACTCGATTGAAACTGGCTCTACTACATCAAAAACGATTAGATTGTCGAGTGCTAGATCGTCACTTTTATTCATGTTGTCTCTAATCATTTCCTTACAATTGAATTTAGGACCTTCATTAAATAAACAAGGGAATAAAATTGGTGTTATCTGCCTTTGCAGAAGACAATCATTCCGCACTGACTGCTTTCTGCAGTGCCATCAAGCTAAACTCTCGACAGCCGATCCATCTGAAAATGACAACAAGAAAGAAAGCAAGCCCTTAAAACAGGCATACTGAAATTAATTAATGATATATACCCAGCGAGGTCCTGCATCCGATCGAGTCAGAATTTAGAAATGTTGGTTTTTCAGGAGAATGGAAAACCGGAGAACCCGCAGAAAAACTTCTCGGAGCGGAGTAAAGAACCAAACTTAACCCGCATATGGCCACGAGTCCGGAATCGAACCCGGCTACATTGGTGGGAGGCGAGTGCTATCACCACTAAGCCATCCTTCCTCCCCTGCAGTTAGCGCAGCTGGTAATAGCGATTTTCAGATTGGAGTACCAGTTCGACTGCGAGTGGAAATTTTAAATTCAACGGACATGCATTTAAAAACTCGCCATAAAATTCCATCGTGCATGTTCGAACTGAAAACCCGCATCGTAATCCAAGTCGAAGGGTAGCTGATATTTTGGCGGCGGATCCGTAAAAAACTATAGCGGCGCATTCAAAAGTGCCCCTGAGATAAAAAAAAAAGATCACTTCCTTTTTCCTTTTTTTCTTCAGATCTTGAAAGTGTGTTTGCTTAACACCCGACTGGCAAAATTTTGAGCTGTTATTTTTGTCCAAAGGCCGTTTACTTTGAGTGTAAGTTTAAAATTTATATTTCATGGTTCGGCATTACTCACGTTGAAAAGTGACCGATTGGACCTCAGAGGGTTGGATCCAGGGAAAATTGACGTCAAAGGCTCACTACCTTAAAATTTCTGCGTGTGAATGCAGCTTATTATATATGCAAAATGCGAGTTTAAAAGTCTGAAAGCCCAAATTAAAACTCCCGTGCTCAGTGCTGCATATTAATTCTACGGCGTTAACACACATTGCATTCTTAAGCTAGTGAGCCGTTGACGTCATTTTCTCCACGATCCAGCTCCCTCAAGAACTTAAAGTTAGTAATGGCAGACTATTAAATAGGAAAATTCCAGTTAAACTAAACAGGTGTATTTTTTGAAATCAAGGCTTAAAACTTTGGTCACTTAGTGTTTAGTTAACATAGTTTTGAAATCCAAAGAAAAATAAGATTTGATATTTTGGTCCCAGGAGCACTATAAAAGAAAAGAGCAAGCGATGCGCAAGCCATGGGGAAATGAAATCGCTTTACGCAACTCATTGCCAAGTACAGTACATGTGCATCCTATAATCTTTATTATAACCGAACCAAAACAGCCACGATCCACACGATCGCGTTATAGCATTAGGGATTTTAAGATCTACGACGGCGACTTTCGGGATTTTCCACTTCGCTAACGTCGTGCAATATGAACGAAGTACCCTAAAAAAATAAATTGGTACCAGTAGTTTTAGATTGAAAAGAGAGAATGAAAGATTCTCTGTTGCCTGCTCACCAATGGGATATTACCAACCAAGGATATTATTGTTTTGTAGCCGTTTTCGTTGCCGTCGTCTTTTCATAAACTCTCTATTTACTGACAAAGGTAACAGAGCCAATATTCCAGGGAACACCTACTCCTCCAGAAGGCCTACTCTGGGACCTTAAGTCGCCTTATGTCACCTTAAGTCGCCTTACGGTCGCCCTAAGTCGCCTTAATTCCACAAACACAACACACCTTAAAGTTAGCCTAAAACAGTTGAGAATGAGTCAATAAAGTAGCGGCAGATCAAGGGAGGCAGCTTAATGTAATTGTCTCTTTGTTGATTTCCAAAAAAAGAATAATATGTGGGGCAGGGGATTGCCTCCTGATACCCATTTGAAAGGTGCTGATGAGCCCGGCGAACTCCTGCCGTAACACATAGGAGAAGCCGGAACACACAAGAGGACATGCAGCAGAGATACATGTAAGTGTTTGCAGGAATCATGTAAGTCCTGATTAAATTTCTGCGACAAGGCTTTTTTTACCTTTGCCTTGCAACATGTAGTTCTAATGGAGACACCAAAAGCAAGATTCTAGTCTCCACACATTTTATTTTTGGCTAGATGTTACATCAATTGCTTGTTACAAAAACAAGTATTAAACATGAAAGCCCATTAAAAAAAATTAATGCTTTTAATGCTTTTAATTCCTCACCTTTGTGAGGAGCAGTGATATGATGCCTCAAATTATTTTTGCAACTTTAAATAACAAATATAACGGATGAAATAACCAAACAAATTCAAGCTCAATAACAAGAATTGAAATTATTTACTTTAGATGTAATACTGATGTAAGCTTAAATTTAACTAAAGAAAGAAAATGTCTTTTGTAAGGTTGAGAAGTCTTACTCTAATCATTTCTGAATCATGCAATTTTGTTCCATTTACATAGTTGGTTGCGTTCTAGATGGCTTTATCTGTTATTCCGCCAAACAAAATATCAAATCTTGATCACATTTTTTGTCACCAAATGCATGCACGATGCGTATAATAGCAGTGCACATCCACTTAACTCCACAACTCCGAGGAAACCTGCACTTGTAGGGCAAGTGTTACATGTACGAAAACTTACCAAACGTTCCGCGTGCAAAAATTGACATTGCAAGCTGCAGGAATCTTGCAGATACGTTTTCTAAGATAACAATAATTATTTGCCTTCATTTGTGAAATAGTTTGTCAGAGCTTAAATAGTTTGACTTCTTTGTTGTTTATTTTTGTTTAAATTATGAATTTTCTATAACAGTCTTATTTAAATTATGTCTTTCTTTTGCTGAACAAATAAATAAGTTTTGTAGCTATCAGAATGACAAACTTGCGATACAGTGCCTGTAACTTTAATCATATAAAGGGAAAGTACGGTCTAGAAAAAGTTTCTCTAAATTACGAAAACTTTTTAGCAGGAATTCGAAAATAATTTCCGTTTTGTCCAGTTCCCTGTTAAAATGTGACAAGAGCTCTTTGAAGTTGCCTCTTCCGTGACTTGGAGAGCGCCATCTTGGATATGACGTGTTATGACGTAGCAATAGTCAAATACTAAATACTTATAGATTTTCTAGTCAATCAAACTAGGCGGCAAAAATCAGCCAGAGCAAATGTAAACAAGACGAAAACCTTGAACATGCGACAAAGAAATATTTGACAAGCGTACCTTTTTCACTTTCTTCCTTCAGAGACAGCCGTCTTCGATGCTTCACCAAACGTATTTGTTTGATTTCATACGGGAAAGCGTTTAATTTAGAATAAGCCGACGAAACTTTCAGATGTTGCTCAATGGCTTTTTCACATCAACAATTACCGCTGTTGAGGATGAAACTAGACACATGTCTAGACTTGCACATATAAAAATTAAAAAAACCGAAGCTTAGACCGGAAAATTTAAAGAAAAGTTGGCCGGCGACAATAAAAAGTGGACGGATTCCTCAAACGTGAAAACCTGACTGCTATATTGTCTGTTCGGGTCTATCATTTTACCAAGGAGGACTGTACTTCATGCGGGATCTTCAGGTATAAGAATATTGGTCTTGGTGACATTCGCTTCATACGGAAATCTCAGTCAACTAGTCCAAAATATCATTATATTGGAGCGAGAAAACTGAATCAAGCCATATATTGGCCACTTTCACTGTTATGCGCTAATAAACGTACTATGAAATGTCACAGTGGTTAAATTTTGTTAGCAGTATAGAAACTACTGAAACGATTTACTCTTACCATTTGATGGAAATATATAAATCGATCGTTTGTTTTGAAGTTGTAACAGGGATCTCGTAGTAAGCCTCGGTAGACCGGTAAACAGATTAAACTTGATTTCCAGGCATTTATTTCACAGCAATGAGCGCGGGATAGCACTGCAAGCTGTCTTTCGCTTTGTAAAACTCCTGCATATAACTCACATATAAACCCTGTTTAACGACCACGAGGTAAATCTGTTCAGAGGTGGAGCCAATATCAATACAGTTTAGCCTCTGGATTAAGATTCAAGTCTACAAAGCATTGCTCTCCTCACCTGTGTTTTCTTCTTTACATCAAGTACATTTAGTCATCCGGAGAAATCCTTGACTATAGCTAAGTCATAGCCTCGTTTGCATACACAAAAACAAGGATGGCGGATTTCAATTTTTTGAAGCGTTATTGTTGGCTATTTAAACACATTTAGTCCAAATGAGTGGTCAAGTATGACAACCCAGGTAAAGAACTTTCGGCGATTAAGAGAAACTTTTTCTAGACCGTACTTTCCCTTTAACAGTTATTTGCCAAAGGCAAAGTGAGTGTACATCTGAGAAGAATAATTGTTTGAGTATAATTTCAGAGCTGAACAACAGAGAAGTGATAATCGACACAGAGAATAATTGATAACAACACAGTTTATTTCTCTTGTAAAGGTCACGAGTGCCTGCGGGAGACCTGCCATTTTGTTTTGCTTTATATTCACCACAGGTAGCCCAAGCTCAAAATGTTAGGAGTTATCTTATTATCTTTTATGCGAAAATTCAGTGTAACGTGACATATGGCATATACTAACGACGAATTTGACTACGCGAGACGGGACTCCCGCCTTTCAGCATATGGAGGTGTCTTGTGTTACGACGGTTTGAATTTAGAAAGGTTTGTTTGGGAGGTCCCAGAGTAGGCCTTCCAGAAGATGACAAAAGCGATACTTTCAGCCTGAACCTACATATTTGAAGTCACGCGCCCTCACCACTTGGTCATGTCACCCATCCCTCCCGTACAATGGAATTAAATATTATTCACTTGAACATACCTTCTCCCTCATCATCGTCGCCGTTGCAAAGATCTTCCGAGCAACAATCTATCTTACACTTCGATTCCTTGGAAGTACAAATGGAATGTAGCCCACCTTCACACTGGTCATCTGAAACACATCCTTTCCAAAGCAAAATGAACAACGCTTATTTACAAATATTAGAGCCATTTGGATAGCATTTAAGAAGTAATGACTCGGGGCACCTCCTGAATCAACAACAACAACAACAGTGAACTTTATTTTCCAATAGCATTGCAAAAGCGTCGAAAGCATGATAATTACAGAAATTTAGTCCAAAGACCATTAGTTCGTAGAGTGCAGTCTTAAATGACTGTTTTTCAGTCACAACGTTTTTTCAAGGCACAAGGATAAAAATACTGACAATCCAGGAATAATATATGAAATTTATTTCAGCACAACATAGCTTCCGTAGACAAGGAGAGATCGAATTCAAGTGCTCTTGGTAAAGAAGTTCTTGCTTTCCATTGGTAGAAAGACAATTGCTTTTCATTGGTTGAAAAAGGCACGTGAACTTTCCAGGCCAATCAAGAAGCGTGGCCAATGCAATTCTTTAGGTATTGAAACCACTTCATTGCTGCCACAGTGAGTGAGACTGAAGCGAGCGAACGAGGCAGTTCTCTAATCGGGAGAAAACGCATTTTTTTTCGAAGCGAAGCGCAAGGAATTGTGGTTCTGAGCAAATGGAGGAATTAAGATGCCTGGTCGGATCAAATTGCTCGTTGCACAGAAGCTTGCAGCAACCTTTCCAATTAATAATAAATAATAATATTTAGTATAAATACACAGGTGATTATACAAAATCGCGCGCTCTCATTGGCTCGCTATCTCGGATTATCAGCTGATAATCACCTAGACGGACAAAATGGCTGCCAGTAGTCGTTTTGCCACTGTAAGTGAAGATGATTTTTGCGTTGAAATGTTTTTTTTTTCTCTCTTTTGAAATAATCACCTGTGTATTTATACTAAAACAATTATTCGCCTCAGGCTCAATGATTATCGGTGAATATTCACCTCGACTTCGTCTCGGTGAATATTCACCGATAATCACTTCGCCTTCGGCGAATAATTGTTAAATAATACCTTTATTTTGTATAGCGATAATTCCAAGGTTCAAAACCGTTTTACAATGACAATAAATTGAAAACTACATTATAAAATTATGTACATATTGAAGAATAAAAGTGAATATTTAAAAAAAATGTATCTGTAAAAAGGGTATAGTCATTAATTAATCAATAAAGATATTATGATTAATAGACAAAAAACAAAACTAAACAACAAATAAAAAAACAGTAATGAAATAAACCCATGAGAAATCACAGGTTTTGTACTTATCACGCATCTTATATCACACATCATAAAATCATGCGCCAACTCAATGGCAAAAACTAGTTAGGATATGCTTTTTTGAAAAGCCAGGTTTTAAGTAAGCCTCTGAATATAGATATAGAAGAACATGACCGGAAATTAGGCAGGAAATTTCTTCCTGGGTTTTGTTTTTTTCTAGTAACCACATCTCTTCTCAGGGGGCAATTTAGGTTGTATCGATTCCTAAGAAACGATGCGTTGTTATGCGTTGTTGACTACAACCAAGAGTCCAGGACTCTTACCACAACTAAAATACTTAGACCTTTTTCGTAACACACACACAACTCACACTTACTTATGATTCAGAGTCTACAGTAAGGGGTCCAGTTCTCGGCCAGGCCCAGTTCTCGGCCACTTTTTGTTCAACGTTTATTTTTTGCGCCACAAATGAATCTGAATAAAAAGCAATTGCTTCCAAAGATAGCTTGATTCCTTGACTTTCGTCCTGCAGAGTTTTGAGTTTACAGCTACTATATACTGTGAGCAAGTCGAGGTGACACGAAGGTAGGTGAATTTGGTTTCCACGAAAACTTGTGTGTTTACGGCTACTCGAATTACATGGTCTAATTCAAGTTTATATTTATCTGTATGCGAGACGCAAATGAGTCAATTCTTGACATAAAAAAACGTAGAGTGATAAAAATTTCAGTTGAATATAAACTTTTCCTGGCCTATTTTATTCTTTGACCTAAATTCACTCCTCAATACTTCCTTGGTACGTTTGCGTATTTGCCTATTCTCGGCCACCCTGCTCGCCGTCGACAACACTAAAAAGCGCTCATAGTTTTGAATGGAGTTTTCTTGACAGATCATTTGTAAAAGTTAAGCTGTAATGGGGTGGCATGTTCTGACAGTAGATATGAATTAAAACTATGAGTTCTGACTTACCGGACCCCGTTTTGAAATACCCAACTCTTTTTTTAGCCTCGCTTGGCATGGCATGCCATGGAGCAATTAGAAGAAAAACTAGGTGTGCAAAAAACTTTTTTAACATGAAACAGAGCGCGTTAAGGATACTTTGTGGGCGAAATATCAAACACAAGCCTTAATAGTGAATTAACAACAAAAATTGGTGATAAAGCATTGTTTATTCTGAGGAATCGAGCGCATTCTTTTGTGGCCGATAACTGGGCCCACGAACGACACGACCATTTTTGTTATTACTCGGGAGAAAACAGCGTTGAGTAGTCGATAGCTTTACATGTGTAAACTGAATGCTGAAGCTTGTTGTCTTTGAAATTTTAAGTCCTTACGGCTATTCCAAAGTAAGAAATACAAGTTTACGTTTTTTGTGGCCGAGAACTGGGCCCCATACTGTACTCAAGTGCAAAATATATAATTTCAATCAGTCACATGAATATAGTACTTGGCGCTCATTAAAATCATGATGGTATTCTCCTCAAACTGTTGTTTTCTTTCTTTTGTCGAGTAGGGTCCAGGTAGAGACCAGTATTAAAATCTCCCTTCAATTCCACCCACGAACCGTCCTTTAATTACTGCAAGTATACTTGAACATTTCCCTTCCCCTCGGCAGCATTTCTATCATTTAGGTCAACTAGGGGTTCAGGGATGGCGCAGTGGTGCGAGCACTCGCCTCCCACTAATGTGGCCCGGGTTCGAATTCCAGACTCGGCGTCATATGCGGATCTTAAATGATGGGTTCTACTCTGCACCGAGTTCTCCTCTCCTCAAAAACCAACATTTGACTTGATTTGCGTTATTTGTTTATTTCAGTTTAGAGTGTCCCCAATTAGTGCTCCAGTGCTAGAACGACTAGACACTTAAATAATGTTCCTTTCCTTTCCTTTCTTAGTTACTTAGCATAGCGTCTTCTGGTTTTGACAATACAGAGGATGACGCAATCGTAAAAACAACCAACCTTTAGCAAACACTTGAACTGGGGAGCCTTCGAGCTCATACTTGACTTCGATCGTTGAACAGACAGCTCTTGGGCATGTCACTGCATACTTCCTCAAAGAGCAGTCTTCCATCGATGTGGTACTGTTGCATATGTAACACTGCAAACTGCGCACTTGTGAAAAAGTTCAATAAATTAATTGGTTAAAGTAACGTGTATTGGATGTTGCCTACTTCATCATAGAATGAAGATAAACTGAGTGAGTTCGGATAAATAGAGGATAATACACGATAGCGAGAAGATATGAATTTTATGTTTGAGTGGTACATACGATTCATATCTTCGAGCTGACGTGTAATTTTCGTTTTTATTACATGGACAATAAAATATACATGGTAGAGATTGGAAAGCAGGCAAAAAGGCGGGAATCGTGAGGTCATTGCTCAATATGACCACTCGTGTTGTATACGAAAAATACGCCACGCGGTTCCTGGACGGAGCACCCTTTTTTCCATTGGAAGATTGCTTTGAACAGTGCATTCCGAAGTTTTGGGTTTTACAACAGGCACCTTAAACGCCATAGTCACATGTAACACCCACCCGAACAAAAACGTAGCGCATTTTGCCAGCACAACTCTGCCTTCAGCACATAAAGCGGACAGTCAACTAAATTAAATGAATGCACTGAAAAATTTCACCGCCGTAATTTTTCTCGTGCTTCTCAGCCGCAAATTCTCTTTTCTTAGGAAAAACTTGACTTTCGGGCATCCCTTGTTAACCATAGGCATAACTTCTCGTTTCTTTTCTCATTGGTGTGATCCTTAGATTGATAATTAAGTAGTTTTCTAGTTTACGGTGTTAATGGTGGGAAGTTCAGTCGTCGAATTATGCAGGTTTCTGCACTATGTGCTATTAAAACCCTCCACAACGCATAATCCCTTTTAATTTTTCGCTCTGACAAGGGGACAACGCTCAAAACGCCAGTCTTTCAATCTCCCTACGATGGTCAATTTACATAAAACAAATTTTGCATTTATCCTCTGACACCCGGCAATGCACCACTAACTAGCCCCCCAATAGCTACGTGCTACAAAGGATTGCAAGCTGAGATTACGGAGACACTGTTTATGAAAAACAGTCATTCTTACTTACAACCGCAGCCGAAAATAATACTTTTTTTTATATCGATCATACCTAACCTCGAATTTTCTCCGTTCCAAATCGTTTTGTCCAAGTTGCATTGCCAGGAACGTTTCTTAGGGTGAGCGTGGGGCAACGTACAGTAAATGTCTCTAGTATTTTGAAACTAATGGTAATCCTATAAATGGGAAATTTTGAGTCTATGAAATAGAACATGGGCAAATTGTATCATGATAATTCCTGTAGCGCAACGAAACTGTGAAAACTGAAACGTACCAAAGAGAAATATATTATGTTAAATGATCTCAGTACTATGGTATCTTGTTCACTAATTACCCTGAACTGCAAATGGCATCACTAAAGCGAGGACAATTAGGAACTTCATAGTCAACCAAATCCAAGGGTGAGACAGAAATGAAGGTAACCGTGCATGGAACAGCAATTGAACATATTTCAGATGAGTTGTCGGTAGTATGTTCCTTTTGTTGTCTTGTTTAATTTGACCAGCTTCAGATTAAGTAATTTAATTTAAAATGTCCAGCAATCAACAGCCATTCCGTAATTGTGAAACCAAATAACCAGCAACTCTCTCGCTCGACTCGCTGAGAGTTTTCGAAGATTAATGATGGAACTCAAATATTTTCAGATCGCTCGTTCACCAACAAAAGATAGAAAACACATTTCCTCATTTTCACATCATATCTATCTTTCATCTCTCAAATTCCTTATGCTAAACTTTCTTCAATTATCATGAATATTTGTTTTTCGGATCGATTATGCCATTTTCCAGAAATAAGAGGCTTTTAAAATATTTCTCATGTCAACAAATCCCGGTCCACTTTCACCGAATGAAATACAGTTTAGAAGTTTTGAGGCGCTTTGAACACCGAAATATCACAAGAAAAGTTGAAAGTTTCAAGTTAATAAATTTCACGAAGTAGCAATAGCGAGGCGTTCAAACCCTGAAAAACTTCTATTTTCTTACTTAGCTTTCTTGTTTTATAAATGGGTCAAATTTTGGAAACTACGATGGCCAAATAAATGTTCTGAATTGTTATTTGAATTCAATAGTGCTTTTAACTGAGATCTTCAGAACCACTGAGTGCATTAACCACCATTATATTCAGCTGTGTCAGCTGAGCAAACATTTGCGGCAACAAAAATGCAACAGCACAGCTCAGAAAAGCGGGTGACCATCACTAGGACAACACTGGTTTGATATCATGAAGTTGTCAGCCTGGCTTCTCCTCTTTAACATTGTTCTGACTGGCCTTGGTAAGTTTAAATCGTACAGTATATATATATATATATATATATATATATATATATATATATATATATATATATATATATATATATATATATATATATATATATATATATATATATATATATATATATATATATATATGAACGGTTTTCAGTGTTGAATTCAAGCACACAGCGTAATATGATTTTACAAAAGATAAAAGTGATCCTCGTACTTATCTGGCAATTGGCTCTCACAGACAGCTGAAAAATTCAGCCGGTGGAGCAAAAACACCTCGTGGTAAAGCTCCCCAGTAATAAGGGGAGGATCATAGCTTCACTTGATTTCATATCCGCAGTTCATATGATTCATTTCATATACCATTTCATCATTGATTCATTCCTCACGGGACCATTAGAACCCACAAATGACCAGCTCCCAATGTCAGTGGCTTCATAGCTCAGTTGGTTAGAGCGTCGCACCGGTATCGCGAGGTCAGGGGTTCAAACCTCGTTGAAATCCTGAATTTTTCAGGCTTCTCCACGCAATTGCAAAAATTGCGTTCATAACTGCGAGGATCATAGCCTCACTTGATTTCATATCCGCAGTTCATATATGATCCATTTCATATATCATTTCATCATTGATTCATACCTCACGGGAACATTAAAACCCACAAATCAGTTGGTTAGAGCGTCGCACCGGTATCGCGAGGTCACGCGTTCAATCCCCGTTGAAGTCCTGAATTTGTCAGGCTTCTCTAAGCAATTGCAAAAATTGCGTTCATAACTGCGAGGATCATAGCTTCACTTGATGTTTGTTTGAGCAAGAAAACTCACAATGAAAAACACAATATTGCTTAAACTGGCGTGTAATAAGTATGAGAAATAATATGATCGCCAGTGCCTTTCGTGGATTATGGGCAAAATTGATGTTTTCAAATGTCGCAAAATATGCATTTTTCGATATATTATAATTCCGCTTAAAAGAGAGGTTTAGAGGACAAAGACTAAGGAAAGTGGATGATATGCAAATATCTTTCACATTCATTCCAACGTGTTTCTTTTGTTTTTTTTTTTTTAAATCAAGTTAACATTGGGCGGAACTGAAACCGGAAAAGGAAATACCTTAGGGAACAAGGGGTAAAAAAGAGCGAGTCTGCTAATTCTATCAAGTTTACGTGGCTTGTAAGGCACAGAAAATGCGAAAATTCTGGGTAACAAGGGTGACAGATGTTTGCTTTGGATGGGGAGAGTTTAGTCACTTAAACTACCGTTTAATAACTGAGTTCTACAAACAGTTTGATTTATTACTAACGACCGTCAACCTTAGTACGGAGGCCAGCACTTCAAATATGGAATCCACG
Organism: Montipora capitata; assembly: GCA_949126865.1. Classification (NCBI taxonomy): domain Eukaryota; kingdom Metazoa; phylum Cnidaria; class Anthozoa; order Scleractinia; family Acroporidae; genus Montipora; species Montipora capitata. The sequence continues at coordinate 2,598,511 of OX421445.1, read as the reverse complement.
ATATTATATCTTACTCAGGATCTTCATTTCGCATCTAAATATAATCGTGGAAAAATTTGTCTGTTGGTCACCTTAGCAATTTGAAAAAATTTTTCGTAGTTCGACAAATACGCATGCTCAAATGTGTATTTCGTACAAATATACAACTGTACGTATCACATGAAAGACAAAATGACTGCTAATGTCAAATATTTATGGATCAACGGACTAATAACCAATCAGAAGAAACCGAGCTCAGGGGCGTAGCGTGAGATTTCCTACTATTTCTAAAGGACATTTCATGATAAATAAATGCGAAGGAAACTGCAGTAGTTAGGTGTTTGTTTATTTTACCCAAGCTACAACACAAACAAGGGGTCTACAAGCAAGGGCAGGACGTCCCAAACTGTCAACATCATTATCATAACCATTCTGGGAACTCGGGACTGGTGATGACACTGAAACTGTGTGGGAGCCTAGGAAGGCTTTTACTTGTAACAGAAAATCTTAAAAGAAAATCCTACCAATTTTGCGTAAAGGACGCTATGCCCCTGGAGCTGCGTCGATAAGAAAGGGATCTGTCACACATGGTCTACGAGCCGACACTTTTCTCCCTCTGTCTAAAAGCTCGTTTAGTCTTTTTTTATGCATAAATGATACTTGGGGCCTTGTGTACGTACATTCTGGGCTCTTTAATTTAAAGAACGAGTACCTTCCAATGCATACCATAAGAGATAGTAAAAGTATGTGTGGAATCCGTATAATATTAATATCTTTCTCGATTTTTTCATTCCAAAGGAGCCAGAATAGAGGGACCTTTGTCTTGTTATACGTGTGTCAGTGACAGCTCTATGGAAACTTGCACTGAAATACAAAGGGAGAAAACATGCACGGAAGCTGAAAACCGTTGCGGAATAATTTTTGATAGATCACCTGAACTTTTCAGTCGCTTCGGAAAAGGGTGTTTAACGGACAAGCTGTGTGCTGAGATCCAAGCACCAGGAGGCTGCAGAAAGCACGGTTTTAGTGACGAATGTGAATTGAAATGTTGCAATACAAACTTGTGTAACTAAAGCGAAAATAAAAACAAGAGGTTACACAGCCTAAACTCGGGCCTGCAAAAATACAGTGGTGTATGGTTAATTTAGCACTAAAGGAAAGAAAAGAGAGAAGTCTGTCTTTGCTACATCGGCCTTACATTGCGCTTCTCATGATGTTCGAATGTGTATGTAGTGAATTCCCGGACCCGGACTATCTTCATTTTGGGTGGTGACCATGGAAACGAGGTAAAAATAGTGTAGTTATTCCAAAATGGCTAAGCACGTTGTTTTTTGCTATTCGATGGGTATTTTCACTCATTGTTTGAGAAAGGAAACGCTAATTTAACGGTTTAAAATGAAACGAAATGACTCATCGAAACATCTTTTGCAGAAAAAATGAAAGAGAAACGAAGGTGAGATGTGAAAACATCTTTCCAAGATGACCAACCTTTAGTACAGTGGTGCACGTAAAGGTCACTTTGTCACGTGCACAACACGTGGAGATGTGCACTATCCCGACACTTGAAAATACTCTGTTAGTTTATTCGAAATCTGTACTTTCAGAAGTACACAAGTTCCTTGAGGATAGCCACGCCAAATGAATTCATAGCACGAGAATAAAATATTTTAAATATGCCATTTGTTGTAATTTATTCTCTGTGATCAAATTTTGGCATGCACTTAAGCTTATCAAAGACATACAGTAAGTAAAATATATTGTGTAACTTCCACGTACATTATCAGTATGACTTGGGCTGTATTGAATCTGAAAAGTTGTGTTGTTGAACGCTATGACTTCTGCAGGTAATTCTTTTAAGAGGGTCCTCAATAGGGTTCTCATATCCCGCTTTCCCGCCCATTTTCTCCTGTTAATCCCGCCATCCCGCCCTTTTTTACTTGGGAATCCCGATCCCGCGCATTTTCCAAAGACGTTTCTGCGTTAGTTATTAATTTGTTAAATAATAATTAACGCAGAAACTTTATAAAAAGAATCGTTACAGAAAAGATCATGAGATGCCTACCTGTATGCAATGGGTAGCAGATACGTAGCCAGAAATCATTGTTGCTTTTCCTTCTTAAAACGTTTCACTGTTTTCTTTTGTTTTTGTTTTCTTCCACATATCAGAAAGAAAGAGATTGTTCACTCCCGTATTCCTAGTCCCGGTGGTTTGGAAGACAATCAGCTGAATATTTTAAGATATGTGCTAGTTCGTGTGTCTGACATTCGGATCGGTCCCTAATCCAGTTCTGTTGCATCGCGTTTCTTTTTTAGACAAGAAGATTTGGTCCATATTATCTCCATCTATCGAGTTGTATAAACATCCATCGTCAAATTGCCGAAAAAATTTAAAAAAATTTAACGGCGTATTTTAGCAGAACATTAACCTGCTATTAAACCGAACAGCACAGTCGAATGCAGACACTCTCCCTAGAGGGAAGTTCGCTTCCCCATCTAAAATGGAAACGCTTTGTGATTCGTCCTCCTCGTCGATATCCTCCTCCTCCGCACTGCTACATGTCTCATACCCGTCTTCATCTTAAGAACGATGAAAATCTCCTGTAAGATCAACACTTTCTCCAGGCAAAATTTCTTTCTGATAAAGAAAATTGGGCAAAGTTCCTGTTCTAGCCATTGTCGTTTCCTGCCTAACGGTTCTCTGGAGAACTGCGGCTCCAAAGTTGTGTGCCCATTCCTTCATGAGCTGGGCATCTTGAGAGGTAATCACTGCAGGTGGAATATGTGGCGCTAATGGATTTTCAAAGAGTGACGCCGCACGGTCTGGCACAGGATACCACAACTTCGGGTTGGTAAAATAAAATGCTGCCCAGTTTGTAGTCTTCTTTACACTCTCCTTCACTGTATTCCGAAATTCCTACATATTCGAGAACAGTGCACAAAGGTGATTTGTGATGCACCACAGAGTGACAGTTTTCGACATCCAATGTCAAACAACTTAGCAGGTTGGTAAAAGTGTAATCCATTGGTGCTAATAAGTCATCAAAACTCTGCAGGCCGGACTGCAAAAACGACACGTCAGACACTATTGTTTCTCGGCCTCACTACCATGGGGACCACTGAGGGACTTTGGCAGGTTCGGGACTTCACTTATCAAGACTTCGTTTCGGCGAAGATACTGTAAGGTTTCGTTAACCAGTCTGGCGGCCTCCCGCAGACTGCAAAGTTGGTATTGTGCATGCGTCTCATGAAAACACCTCTACTCCTGCAAACACCTCTACTCTTCCTTCATTTTTGATCCAGCGTAGGATGCGATGAGACTGTGGGTCCGGGAACAGCAAACCATTTTTGTACCCTGAGTTCGCCCCTTTTTTGTAGTAAATAGCGACGCAATTTACAATGTCGCATACTTCGTTACTCTCACCGCTATCTGGCATGGCCATATTGGCCAAAACAAATCACTTCAGCGCTCGTAGATCGTAGATCGTAGATCGGGACTGAGGACGTCAAGAATACAGGCGCAAATGTCGGAAATGGACAAATGTCATTTATGTCAGAATCCAAAACAAAAGATCACTATAGGAGTCAAAGACCTCATACGGTCTGATAATAACGTAGAGTAAGCGATAATGGATACGTTTGACAGGACCTGACAGGATTCAGAGCCGTTGCTATTCATTACTTGAAACCTGACACAGCTATACGAACACAAGGTTCATTTCCGCCAGCTTGCGGGTTTTGTGCTGCTACATGGTCTACTTATGGCGAAGTCACGTTGGAATTGAAATCCCGTATCCCGCTCTGTTTCCCTTGCCAATCTCGCATCCCAACCCTAAAAAAAACACAAATTCCCGCTCCCAATCGCAACAGAAATTCCCGCTTCCCGTCCCTGTTTTCCGCTCAAATCCCGAATATTACCCCAAAAAAAGCCAAATCCCGCATCCCGCAAACCTATTGGGAACCCTCTTTTAACATTAAATATGTTTGTCTCGATAAGTTTGATAAAGCAGTGTAGAGTTCATTTCCTACATTCATAATAATTACCAAGTCCATTAGGGAAGTAATTAATTTCCTCTCATAGTTATATATATTAGCACAGATTGACAACATGCTGCAAATTCACTACCAGCATTTGATCCACACACTAAAACAACACCTTGACAGTTGTTTTACTAGGACCAATGGGATGTGAACCAGCGTTTTTCTAAGCTATGTCACTGCAAAGGTTGAACTCCAATATGCCATGCGGTGGACCAGCCTTTTTACAAGAAACTATTTTTTTTAAAAAAGTGTTTCGTTTCCGGAATGGTAAGTGCAGGAGGAAAGATAAAATATTGTAGTGTGGGTCAATCGGTCTGTCATATTTACCTCGTTTTGTCCATTGAAACTCTCGAGAAATAAAGATAGAAATGTGAGCGCAATATCTCTGAACGGTGAAGAGCTGTTTCGTTTCCGGAATGGTAAGTGCAGGAGGAAAGATAAAATATTGTAGTGTGGGTCAATCGGTCTGTCATATTTACCTCGTTTTGTCCATTGAAACTCTCGAGAAATAAAGATAGAAATGTGAGCGCAATATCTCTGAACGGTGAAGAGCCTATCAAGGAATATTAACCATAAAAGAGAAGAACAGATACTTGTTTAACAGAAGGAACCGAGTTGGGTGGAATTGAACAGCGGCTTTCCAGTCAATTTTTTCAAGTCGGGGGTCATTAAGACCATTTACTTTGAAGGAGTCACCCAGAAGTCGGGCCAGCAGAGGCCCTTTGGCTCACACGTTCATACGTTAAAACCTGGCAACCAGCCTTTTAATCATTTGTCAGAAATAAAAAATTTCTGTAATCTTTAGAAAAAATAGGCACGTATTGTTTTGGTATTGTATATTATTGTAGTGCCATGGTAGAAGTCTTAGGTAAATAGCCCCCTGATAAGACATGTGGTTACTAGCAAAGTACTAGACCCAGAAAGATTGAAGAAAATAAAAGGGAATCGAGAAACATTGGCTTCTAGGCTGACATGCTGATCATTTCAAGTTCCCTCACAACTTCTACTCACCAGAAATTTAAGCGTGGACTCTTTAGTGTCTGGCAGCTTTGTAATACAAAAGTTCACTGAAGTACGCTAGTTAAGCTCTATCCGGCGGGCTTAGTATCTGGATGGGTGACCTAAAAAATATACCACTTTGTAACAGAAGCATAGGACCGAAAATTCTATTTTAACGACCAAAAATGCGAACTAAGCAAAATACAGATTTTGTTAGCTTGCTTTATGCAAAACAAATATTGACGCAATAAATAAATATTGATACACAGTTTTTAGGAAGAGCACAAGGAACTTTTCAGGACGGTCGATCGAGAATAAAATATTTTGCCATCAGTAACAAACTTTACGACATGAAAACAACATTAATTTTGAACCGCGAATATAAAGTTACCATAAGCGAAAAACCTTTTCGCTTGCACAAATCACAAAATCGAAAGTGACATCGAATTTAGCGGGCGCCGTGATCAACTTACTGCGGCGTTTTTACTCGCGAAACAGTGAAGCATCTTTGTCAAATGATGGCAAGATGTCGGGTTTTTGTTTTTGTTAGTTTTCCTTTTGTTTCAAGTGTTATAAAGTATGACAAGAAGTGTGCGAAGTCAACAAAGTCAAAAATGTTTTCTCCAAGACGAGGTTATTTATCACTAGGTAATTCCATCGTTTTGGAAATAGCAGCTACTACACTATTCATCAGCGTCACAATTTTTTGCTGATTTTGGGGCTCATTTTGTTGAAACTAAAGCACGCTTCCAACAGACCTGTTTATGTTCGCTCCTTACAGTGCACTACCACAAAAATCCTCCCGTGTCACATTTCAACCCACATATGCAAATTTGTTATGCTCGAAAATTACACATGATAAATTCACAAAGGCTGGAAATCTCACAAAAACCTTTTCCAGCGATTTTTTTTTTTTTGAAGCAGACAACATATTTGCTATTAGAGGCAAAAAACCCTTCCTATTTCATTGCGTGCGTGAAAACAAGAGACCCAATCGTGCCAAATTACCATACGCAACAAAACAAAATTTTAGGATCAAACTCTTTCCGGAAGAAACTTTTCCTTGAATAATGAAGCACAAAATAGACCGTGAACAAGGTTTCTTTCAAATAATTCTTGGCTGTCACATTTCCAATTATTTTTTCACCTGAACACTGTGCAGAGTTGAGCACAAATAAATATAACAAGAATTATTAATGAAATTTCCAATTGTCACCGGAAGACTGTGCAGAGTTGAGAAGTAAATATAAATAGCCTGACAATCCACTTACGATACCAAGTTCTCTGTCTTTTTTAAACCCATAACTTACCAGAGAATTTTCCATTTGGTTTCAGTGTTGTACATAACACCAAACTTGGTAAAATATTAGAAATACAGCTCACTTTGATCTGCTTTGATTAAGGCTCGACGGGCGAAAGATTGTTATCGAAGTCCATTACTCGTGGCTTTTAAGATTCCAGATATTTATTTTTCACCGCCAATTGCCAATTGACTTTCCATTCTTGAGCTCCAAAAGGGTACCCGAAAAACCTCAGAAAAACCTATTCCAGCGTAAAATTTATTGAACAAACAACATATTTGCTATTAGAGGCAAAAAACCCTTCCTATTTTAATTACGTGCGTGCAAACAAGACACACAATCCGTGTCACAAAGCATATTCAATTAAGTAATTAATACAGATTTGGCATTTGGTTTCAATGTTGTACATAACATCAGAGTTAGCCAAATAAAGTTAGAAACAAACCTCACTTTGTGATCCCACGGCGACAAAGCAATTGTTGTCGAAGAACTTTATTTGTCGCTTTGATGATTCCACATATTTATTTTTCACTGCCTGTCTTGTTTATCCAATTCACTTTCACATTGAGCTCCATATTAATTAAATTAATTTAACAAAGACGGCGCACCTTCTCAGTACAGATATTGGGATGGTGTTTGATATTAAGAAATGCGCAGTGCTAATACTAAAGAGAGGAAAAATAGCACAATGCGACGGTGTAAAACTACCCTATTATCAGGAGATGAAACAAATGTAGGAAGGTGATTATTTAGGAACTACTTAGAAATACTGGAAGGTGATCAAATCATGGAGAACGAAAAGAAGGAAATCTTCAGGAAGGAGTAAACAAGGAGATTGAAACTTGTGCTTAAGGCCCGTTTCAAACGTCGAACTTTACACTGATGTGCCGAATCTAATGCAAATGAGAAAAATCTATTGTCTTCGCTCATTTGCATTAGATTCGGCACATGTAAAATAAGTCAAAGCTGAATGGGCGGAACAAGATATTGGCAATCAACACGTGGACTGTTTCATTACTTAGATACGGCGGAGGAATGAAAATGAGTTATTGGATGGAGATAGACGGACAAGAAAACTTATGACAATGAATGGGACATTACATCCAAAGAGTGAGTTAATAGAATTTACGTACCAAGGCAGAAAGGTGGACGTGGTCTTCTGAGCGTTGAAAGCTGTATCAGAAGAGAAGAAGACAGCATTGGCTGGTATGTGAAACGTAGCGTTGAGCCATTACCGGTGAGTGTTAGAACAGGCAATATAATAGAAACTGAATATTGCATTGAACCAAAAGAGTAAAAAAGAGGAAGTGAGAAATGAAAACTGACATCGTCTGAACATCGCCAGAACCTTTAAGGTTCTTAGTTAGCTTGGAACTCCCGCACAAGCCGCTAGCGAGCTACTTATAGAAGTTATATAGTTTTTATAATAATAATAATAATAATAATAATAATAATAATAATAATAATAATAATAATAATAATAATAATAATAATAATAAGCATTTATATAGCGCTAAGTCGACTACTTCTTCATAGCGCTTTACAATATCTACTATATGATTACAAAAAAAATAATAAAAAAGAAATTACATAATAATTAAAAAGGAAATTAAAGTATAAACTGTCAACTAAAGGCAAGTTTAAACAAATAAGTCTTTAAGCCCGTTTTGAAAACAGCCAAAGTGTTTGATGATCTGATGTTAGAGGGAGCTCTTGGCACACAACAATTGCAACCAAACATCTTTTTATTTTCGTCTACGTATTTGGATCAACCAACCTGTATCTTATTATTGGTCCCAGTCCATTTCGTACAGTGCTATATTCTACATTTCTCCCACCTTATTTATTAAAAATAATGTTGTCCTCAACATAAACAAGTAAACGATAGTCTTTTATAACAGTTCCTTGTACTCCTGTTTCTCGTTCTGAAGTTAACTGTAGGATCCTGGTTGATCAGGCCAGAATAACAAGATATGTTCACTTAAACGTCACCGATTCTATTCGCTACCGCAGCACGGTCCATTACGATTACTAACAAAACTTAACTTCCTTATACAAAGAACTTCTGAAATAGAGAAAAAAAATTCTCCTAGTAGGACGAGATTACACCTCTTTGCACGGGCTAAATGTCATAGTGAACTATACTAAAATAAATGTTTATCAATGATATTTAACTTGAACGTAGCTTCCACAGGTTTAGTTCCTTTTCAACTGAGTTTCTAAGGGTTTGCTTCTAAACATCAACCTGACATTGAACACATCGGCTGAACTGGTACTAAAAGGGGTACAAAATAGCTGTAGGGCTGCAAGGCAGGGTACATCAACCATGGTACTGGCAAGTGTTGACACAACTGTTGCGGGTACGACACTGTGATGCTTTGAACCGCTGTTGTGAATCTCGGTTGAAAGGATGGTTGTCCCATTGCATCATAGGTCATCCTTAGAGGTGGTCTACTCAAACGCTGGGATTGTGTTAAAGGTAAGTTATCTGCAGCCTCATCGTCTGTCACATTGGCACGTTGCTCTAGGTTTCCGACTTCCTTCGTGGAGCCTTGCTCATTACCTTGACAAAGTTCCTCTTCAGTTCCGGTCCTAGTGTCCCTTTCAACTAAGTCTGGAGCAATATGTTCAGCCTGGCAATGTCTAGATGCATACAATTCTTGGAGTTGACAAGGCGTCAAACTGCAAATGTCCTCATCTGTAGTTATACTGGTTTCCTCTTGGGAAGCTTCTTGCTTGTTAGGAATAATAGGACATTTGATATTCCAATTTGCAAAACAGATCGTTACAAGAAGTCTTTTATTATTAGTCATCTTCTTTGAATTAGTGTATTTCCAATTTTTCAAGTGTTGGCGGATTTTCTCGTTTAATAGTTTTATCGTTTTTATAGCAGCAATATACTTAATTATTTTACTTATAGATAAATTTATTACAGTAATGTATTTTATTGCACGTAATTCAGTCGAAAGACTGCAAGGTGTATATATTTTAATAAACGTTATATTGATCGATTTGATTTGATTTGATAGCTCTCTTGGACACAGCCTGGCGGTATTTCGAAGGTGTAAGTTGTGTTTCGGCAGGTAAGTAGGAACATGAAAGTAGCATATTGTGATGCAAAACACGTGATCTTCCAATTCCAGTTTCTGGTTTAACTTCATAGACAGGAATATCCCTCCTTTTCTGCGTTACAACATAGATTTCTTGCTCCCAGTAAGGTCGCAACTTTCAAGGGCCACCACCTTCAGTCATATTTCTTACAAGCACTCGATCTCCTTCACACAGCGCGGACTCATGCTGCTTTCCCAAGAGTGCACTCCTTTTTGCATGAGCGGAGGCCAAGTCGTAAGCTTCTTTCATAGCTCGACGCCAATTTCTGACATACTCAGGGTACGTAGAATATCCTAGTGGAGGTTTCAAGCCAAACATGATGTCGATGGGTAGCCTTGGGGCTCTGCCAAACATTAGATAGAACGGCGAGAAGCCTGTGGAGTCGTGACGAGTACAATTATATGCATGGACAACCTTGTTAAGATGGTCACGCCAGCACGATTTCTGTTTTTCCGGAAGTGCTCTCAGCATTGATAGAAGCGTTCGGTTGAACCTTTCGACCTGTCCGTTCCCCTGTGGGTGGTAAGGTGTTGTACGCGAATTCCACTCAGTTTCTCAAGGTTGTAGAAGAGCTTGTTTTCAAATTCGCCACCTTGGTCGTGGTGAATGGTCTCTAAGAATCCAAATCTCATGATAAAGTCATTGTACAATTTATCAGCAGCAGTTTTGGCGGATTTGTCACGGGTAGCATATGCTTGAGCCAATCTAGTGTAATGGTTCATGATTACCAGGGTATGCAGATATCCTCCAGAGCTTGGTTCAAGATGAACATAATCCATGGAGATAAGTTGGAAAAGAGCTGTGGAAATGATGGTTTGAAGTGGTGCACTGACATGAGTCGCGGGTTTCCGCTGTTTTAGGCGATGGCACACTAATGTGACATAATGTGTAATGTCCGCTCTCATGAATGGCCAATAAATGCGTTGTCTTGCTAGCTCCACTACTAACGCGTTCCAAACTAAAATGGGTTTTTCCAAAACCACTATTTTCCGTTGAGAAAGTGAATATTCCTCGGAGCCTATACGCTGTTCATTGAAAATCTTATCATTCCTAACAACAACGAAACCGGTTCAGTAAAGAAAGCCTTTATTTGACCGTCACAATTTGGCAGTCAGCTAAACATGCCAGTAAAACTTCTGAATATGCTTACCCTAAGAAAAATTGATGTCACCGCATGCAGAATGAAAATCTGCTAAAACTGAACTACATCGGCAGCGACTATTTTCCCCCGATGCAGAAATTCTGCATCATGTGCAGTGGTTAAAATAGGCCTAAAATTTACTGAATTCAGCTACCATGCAGAAATTCTGCACGCGGTAAAATCCGTGAAAATCTACAGAAACTGGGCTACATCAGAAGCGACTATTTTCCCCCGATGCAGAAATTCTGCATCATGTGCAGTGGTTAAAATAGGCCTAAAATTTACTGAATTCAGCTACGATGCAGAAATTCTGCACGCGGTGAAATCCGTGAAAATCTACAGAAACTGGACTACATCAGCAGCGACTATTTTCCTCCGATGCAGAAACCATGTTCATTGGCTAAAACAGGCCTAAAAATGACTGAATTCAGCTGCAGAAGTCGCCAGAAACTAGACTTAATAAGCAGTATTCGTAAAAGACATTGCCCAATAGTTCAAATAAACTTCAGTTTACTGAAAATGGTGATGCGATTTTTTTTCTAAATGGTTGCGTCGCCAGCGCATGGTGAAGATCACGGGCAGCCACCCTCGCGCAAGTGATGCGATGGCTACAGCTGAAAATAACTAAAAAAATCGTTCAAAATTCAATGAGTTGATTCACTGGCATCCAAATCACGCGGGGTTTGTCAGTAACTAGTGCAGCGGCGACAATTCTCGAAAACATCGCATCATAACCGTAGCTGCGGCTAAATATTGAATACTCCATAAAATTAATCTATTAATCTATAGGAAAAACGTGGAACCGCTATTGCACCATGCATACAGTTGTTAGTTGAAACCAAAAAACCTTCAAAGATATTATATATCTACTTTTTACTAATGTATGGTTGAAGTGAAAAAGATAAGCAAACGTAATACTTAACAACCAGATAGTTAGGTGTTTTCAAAGCCCAATGCTGTTTCAGAATACAGCCAGGTGTTATCAACACAGAATTGGATGAATTTCCCATGATAAGATCATTCAAAACAATCTTCTTATTTCTTTGTAACTTTTCATCCTGGTGATTATGAATTATTTGTACTATTCCTCAGTGAGGAATACTTTTCCATTAAGTGCCCTCTTGTAGTCACCTGCAGCTTCTTTGCTTCAGTAACTTCAAAGGAGTGGAGAATAATACACTCCTTTGGAAGAACTTCTGTCCAAGGTTCCCTTGTTCTTGGAAGGCTTAAAGGTGATCACTTCCCTCTGTATGTGCCTTTCCAGTAATGGATTTTGAAATGATCCTCACTGACCTCTTTTAAAACACAAATCACTGGCTCCTCTTCACAGTTTGATAAGAAAACTGCTGCATATGTTTCAATTTGAAGCCCTTCGTAGAAAGAAAGAGCCAACACGTTCAACAGGATTTTCTCTGTCATACGAAAGATGACTCCTTCTGTTTATCTCGAAAGGTGGGTCGTCTTCCAACTTGCAGTATATAATACCAGCAATAGTTGGGTCTTCACGTTGAGCTGTCACTAGTTCATCATGTGGCATGGTTGGAATGTCAGCACTCCACTCCTGTACCATTTCAGGTAATGCAGTGAAAGAAAATAACCAGGCAGTGTTAACGTCGTTAGTTTCATGAATCGACGATGAGATAGCATCCAAAACATTCTGATTAACTAACTATGAACAACTTTGCATGTAGTCCTCGAAGCTGACTGGCATACGGGACAAGGTCTCGGCGTCTGCGTTGAGTTTGCCAGGGAGATATCTTATCTCAAAGTTGAAGTCGGCCAGTTCATTGACCCATCGTAAATTTGTAGCATTCACTTTTGATGATGTTAGAATGTATGTCAACGGGTTATTATCCGTGAAGACAGTAAACTTTGGAGAGTAGTAAAGAAATAACGAAAATGGTCGGTGACCGCCCATTTCAAAGCCAGGAACTCAAGTTTGCCTGCATGGAGGTGGTAATTCTTCTCAGCTGGTGAAAGTGCTCGAGATCCATATGCACTTACTCTCATTACTCCATCCTGATTCTGGTACAGAACCGCTCCCAGACCATCTTTGCTTGCATCAGTGTGGAGGGTGAATGACTTTGAAAAATCTGGATAAGCCATTATAGGAGGGTTACTGAGGTGTCTTATTAGCTCATCAAGGGCCTGTTGCTGTTCTTTTCCCCAAGAGACTGGCGTCTTTGAAAGCGATTGTCCATCTTTTCCTGAGGTGCTTAGGTTGTATATAGGTCTAGTAATCTTAGCAAAGTTCTTAATGTATCTTCGGTAGTAACTTAAAATTCCAGCAAGCTGTCTGACTTCACCAACAGTTTTGGGAATTTGTTCTTTTAACTTCTCAACTGCCCTAACGCAACCTGGATCCATTCGGTAACCGTCATCTGATACAACCCTTCCTAGAAACTGGACTTCACGTTTGAACAAACTACATTTACGTGGTTTCAACTTCACGCGATGTTCAACATGTTCTTTAAAACTCATACTGAACACAATGATATCATCTAGGTATGGAATGGCCTCTTTGTCCCTCAGTTCACCCAAACACCACAAGCTCACAAGCTCTTCAATAACATTGTATCCCAGAATTGGACAGTCTAATGTTTCTGATGTCACAAGGAAAGGTACTATTAGTTCCCCTTGATTACTATGACTGCTGGGAGCGATCAACTTCACCCTAACTTGCACCCATCCAATGTAGGGTATCACAGACCCATTCACTGCTGTTAAATTAAACTTTGCATCCAAGAGCTCTGACAGCTGTCTAATGGATATATCTTTAAAGTGTTGCTGAAGCAATTGAATTGATATTATTGATACCTAGGCACCAGTGTCACACAACATATCAAGTTCATAGTCATTGAGCAAACAATTTACCATGCACTTCTTGCCAACAAGGCCAAAAACTTTATCAACTTTGTATCAAAACTTCATCCGTCACATTTGGGTCTTTTAAGAATGGGCGAATCTTAGCACGAATGCTTTCATCTGGTAAACCAGTTTCAATTGACCGAAGAAATACACGTTGTACATGTCCAGAGTCATACAGTAGGGACGTGTTATCATCTCCCTCACCACATGCAAACAGAATTTGCTGTCTCCGGTCTAGAGCATTCATCAAAAAGCCTTGGGGTGATTCTTTAGGGCTTTGACATAAGGATGCTAGTGCCTGATAAAGTTCTGATGTGTTTTTAGCACCATAGTGACTTCGGAGAATCTTTTTTAATCGGTCTAATGTCGGGTCTTGATGAGCTTCAAGGTAACTTCTAAGTACCATACCAGGTGTGATCGAACGGATAACACCATCAACAATTTCACTCTCAACATAACCTTGAGCCAGCCCCGTTTGAATTTGACGTGCTAGCGAAGAGAAACTGATTTTATCTTTCCGGTCAGGCTCCCCAATTTGACCACTG
>OX421445.1:2564529-2574529 GCA_949126865.1 Montipora capitata | reverse complement strand
ATGCATGCTACACGTTCTAACATTGTTGATCTGACAAATGTTTTATAACTATGTTTGAACGTGTTGCCGGGACTTGAGTTATAGGAGACGCATGAAGCTAGGTCATCAAACCACTTTCCAGTGGCAATGTCCCGGTGTACAGCTAGGCACAGAAACTGTCGAAATGAAGCACGTATCTCTTCAAGTCATCCTCAGGATGCTGTTATATGATTGGTTCATGAGACAAGTAGTCCTTATAAGCTTCAAAATTTCAACTGTGCATTGATTGTAAAAACGTTTGGAAAGCGTGTTACCACCAAATGAATTCCGACGATTTACGACAGTACTACTGAACAAACCAGGATCAGTTCACGCCAGCTTATCAAGATGACGGGTATTTACTTCATTGTAATTGCGCTTGTTTGCGGCTTAATCCATAATGGTAAGTGCTTATGTTTTTTTTTTTTTCAATATTTCGAGTACACGCATATTTTAATTAGTCTCTCAGGTATTTCTAAGAGAAAATTCCGCCTAACTTAAGCTTGGACGCCCTTCCAGTTGTTCTCATATCCAGAGTTTGGGGGCTTCAAAATTGTAACCATTCACATATGTGAAAGAAGCACTTTTTCCTCGCTGAGTTAGTTACTTTGACACACTAACAGAATAGGAGTTTCTAGATGGAATGACGCACTAAATTTGACCACCGGAAGAGATTGAGCTGGCGCATCTGGTTTGACTAACACTTTTCTTGTTGTGGATCGAAGCATCAACAAATGCGTTATCTTGCCGATAAATTAAAACTTCCTACAAGTTTCTTTACAGTTTGGTCAACATTCCGGGTTCCTAAGCAAAACGCGCACAATTCGAAACCAGGGAGCTCCGCTTTTAGGCTTGGCTAAATCTACATATTACTCTAGGCAGTTATGTGACTCAAAGAGATAAAACGGTAAGAGCCAATTGACACCCACTATGCCCGGAATATCATAAGAGATGTTGCTTGACATTATGTTGTATTCTCCAACATTATCCGCCCCAGAGATTTAAGAGAGGTTCGATGAAAGAGGTATGCAATGCATGGTGTTCTCTTTACGGATCATCAGAGATATTTTCAGTATTCGTGTTTGCGGTTTGGAGAGTAAACGCGACCAAGTGGCAAGCCTTGGCACATATTAAACCATGAAAATTATCGTGTTCGACCTTTTTATCTTCGTTTTATCTTCGTTTAACTCTGTCGATTCCTGTAGCTAACGAGGAAGAAATGAGTTGCGACCGACAAACAACTTGCACTCATGATTTTGGCATTTCTTTCCTTTTTTATCAGGTTTTTCTCGAAACTGTTATCAATGTGGATTTCTAAATGGCACAAATCCTTCATCTGTTGAGTGTCAAGACCTCCAAACGATCGAAACCTGTTTGGACGAAGACTATGTTTGCGCCAACCTTACAATCACTACAACCAACAACAACAACAACACCAAGGTAGAGGAAGCAAAAAGATGTCTCTCGCAAGACGATTACGAGGCGTTAGCCAACACCTGCGATGAAGTGAGAAATTCTGAGACAGAGTGCAATTTCTCTTGCTGCCAGCAAGATTTGTGCAATGATGATGTGGATCCTGGTGACCTGTTAAAGTGTTATCAGTGTCATGGACCCTTCGCAAATCCGAGCGTTGCATTGGAACAGCAATTAACACTGAATGAGTCCTACACAACTCGGCAATGCGAAGACGAACGGCGTATAGTGGCACATGCACGTTTGAACGCGACATGTGGTAAATTATTTCGCCGGCAGATGAATGTAGAAAATCTCACGGTGGCAGTATCTTTAAGCTTTTTACTTTCTGGTGAGTCTGAGTGCAAAGAGTTAGCTGACATGTGCAGGGAGCTGCAGCTACAGAACGGCACAAATCCCATGGAAGCGTGCAAGGTTATTTGTTGTAAAACGGATCTCTGCAACAAGGCCACTCGCTTGAATTTCATTCCTTTCTTGAGTGTGCTGTCACTTGTTCTTCCCGTGCTCCAGTGGTAATTACACACGGAATTTCGAAGTTGCGGTTTACATGCAGATCAAGATAAGAACTTGCTTGGTCTATCAAGCAGACCGGCAGAACAAAACATTTTTACATACCAGCCACCCCCCCCCCCCCTTCCCACCCCCTCCCTCTCTGCGGCCCCTGCCATACTCCACTACTTCATGTGTGTTATTGACTTTAAAAAAGTTCGAAACAGAAATGGATCAGATTTCGGCATATCCGAGTGTGTGTGGTGTTCAATTTCAACAATTAGGTCCAAATGCCTCTTAAAATTACAAGCAATTTTCAGAACATTTTGGGCCTGTCTTTGGCTTAGAGTCGTCTGTGAGCTTTGTATATCTCCGTTGCTTTGCATGCCATAGCGTGATAACTTCTGCAAACATTTTAGCCAACATTTAATTAATTTTATTTATTTCAAATTCGGAGAAGAACCGGACAAAGTGACTAAGTTCGAAACAGATAGTGAATCCGGTCGTTCTCTTGAAGCAGTGTATACCCGACAAAAAGGATAAAACCGACAACGAATAATCAGTGGTTTCATTAAGATCTTGCTCAGGAGGTCATCAGAGTTGTTTGAAGTTGTCGTGTAATAAAGTTGGCACAAAACATGAAAACAGCCGGGCAAAGTCGTTCTAAGTTAATGTGCATGCATTGCCAGTTAATTTGCCCGTTGCCCGACCATAAGGAGACTTAGTAACTAAAGTGGAAAGGCTTAAAATGCGTGTGAATATTTACAGTTACTATTCAGACATTTTCACATTTGACGTATATCATTACCCATAACGCGAGAGTGTGAAGTCTTGAAAAACAAAGGTGGATTGCAAAAAAAAAAAAAACATAAATAAATAAAATGGGGGTGTTTTTAGTTGGTTGCCATATTTTCTGTCTCAAAATGGACTATTAAAATAATATCAAGAAATAAAAGCAAAAATGGTAGAAGCAACTGACTTGAGTAATAGAGTACAGGTGTAATGCGCCATTATAAGGGAACTTAATTAAGCACGCGCGTTTTTGAGACGCGGACGAAAACCGGAAGAGAACATTTCGCATGCCAGGAGAGTGGTGTCTACCAGATTTTTAAACGAATCGTCTCTACTGGAGAAAAGATACTTGGCAATGTAAATTTTGTTGGGTGAAGACAAGATAAGAGGGAAAACAGCTCACTCCCGGTTGCCGTCCACGTTTCAAAAACGCGCGTGCTTAAGCTCCCTAATCGCGGGATGGCGCCGCGTACTGCTTCGCCATCGGAGCCGCTTTTGTTTCAACCCATCTGGGAGCTGAAAGAGGTCAAAATGCGAGTCCATTTAAATTATATCTGATACCACGTGAATTCATGATAGAGAATAATATCACTTCACGGAGATGTTATATCACTTCACGGAGATGTTATATTCATACACATGTAACCATCCAACCGTTTCACTGTCTTTGGTCCAACTGGACTGTGAAATAAATTCCATATTAGCCGCAGTTTATGCAAAAAAGAATTCCGAACACATAAAGGTAGCCCAAAGTTCACGTCTTCAATTTGTCCGCCATCTGTTATCAATTAGTTACTTCCACGGCTTTCGTCTCTTACACTGACAAGCCTTTCAACAATAAACAACTAGCTCTAGCTAGGAAATAAACAGTTAAATGATTTTAATTAAACAAAACATCGCGTGTTTCCAGAACAACATTATGACGTCACGGAAGTTTGGAACATTGAAACTTCAAAATAACGACCTTAGTTACTCCAAACACTTGCATAACTTGTCGCTGATCGACGGAATTCGTGGAAAAGAACTAAATGGAAACTGTAATCAGAACTACAGATAATGCAAGTTAAGAGTTAGATTAATTTCTTTAGCACTCAGTGTGCCAAAGCTGTGACGCGGATTGCAAAGCAAGCTGGAGAAAGCTCCTGATTATGAAATCGCATGATGTTTCGTAAATCATGAAATCAAGAATTTTACAGAACAAAGCCTTTCAAGTTATCCTTGTCGCAGTCGTCTTATTCGCAGTGGACATAGGTGAGTGTAAGCTTTTTTGTTTAATTAAATTAACCCGGCAGAGAGTGTAGACTTGCATCAACTGGAAAATATCAGTTCATTTGCTAGTTTTTTTTTCTTGGCAAAGCCAGAGAATCAGACTTACATCAACGGTTATCTCTGTAAAATCAAGAGTTATCACTGTAAAATAGTGTAATAAGTGTAAAATCACTGAATTCGTGTCTGAGTTTTCGTTAGTGACTAGATCGCCCGATGCTTCGTGGATTGTAGCCGGTTCCTCGCTCACGGCCCGCCGGCGAGAGAAGCCCTTTACATCCGCTCCCACTGAAATCATCGGTATCGCGAGGTCGCGGGTTCAAATCCCGTTGAAGTCCTGAAAATTTTTTCAGGCTTCTCGACGCAATAGAAATTTGCGCTCATCACTGCGAGACAACATGGTTTCACTTAATCATAGTTTGGTCAATGATTTTGCTTCTTTGAACAACTTCTACTTTAGAACGACTTTTAACGACTACATGTATTTGAAGATCGAAAGGGAGAAGTGATCGATATACTCGCATTTATCTGGACAATTTAAGAAATTGTCTTTTATCATCGATACCTGAAAAATTCAGGCGGCTTGAACAGAAATCAAACCCATGACCTCTGCGGTGCCGGTGCAATGCTCTGCAAAAACTGAGCTATGAAGCCACTCACAGAAATGCGAGGATCACTTCTGCCTTTCGTGTATAACCTGCACTTCAAATATAATACATTTCATTCATTCATTGCGAGTAAAATGCCGTTCATGGTCGCACGTACGTATTACCAAGTGGCATTTGCAAGTTTATCATATTGATTCTGGCGTCTTTATTCTCTGTTCCAACAGCAAACTCCCTCAGATGCTTTAATTGTAAGGGACCAGACGACGGCCGACCATATCCGCAGTCAATATGTGAAAACGAGCAGACAGAAGTTACCTGCCCAAGCTATGATAATAGAACAGTGGCTTGTGGTAAATATCACCATGAAATAAACTCAGGTGTATTGCTTCACGAAGTAGAAGGACGAGCCTGCGTCCCACAAGACGACTGCTACTGGATTGGAATGTCTTGCAGAGCTATTTTAATGGCGGGAGGGGATTGTCAATATGCCTGCTGCCATGAAGACTTGTGCAATAATGTTTCGTCTCTCTCGTCTGCTACATTAGTCACCGCAATTTGCAGTATTTATTTTGCATGGAGTTTTTACGTTCGTCTAAATTGCTAGCAGCAAATTCACAGTCTTATCCCAATTATACGAATCCTCTGAGTAATGATGAAGTTGAGGATATCAACGTAACAAAATGTGACTATCATCAAATTCGGGGTTGATGGGGCAGACATGGGGGTGTTCCTATTGTAGGATATTTCTAGAGAGCCCATGAGCAACGCGTGCAAAGCGTTTTGAACAATAACATTACTTTTTATTTACTTCCAATTAAAAAGAAGTATAAAATAAGTAAACTAAATATAATACATGAACACCACTGAATTTCGAAGCTCAAAAACATAGACTCAAAATATATATCTACAAACACCTAAAGGAGAAAACTTGTCCAAATTTCTTCAATAAAAACGAGATTTGTACAATTTGTGTCAAATCTGATAACACAAGAAAATAGATTTCAAAAATTCACAGATATGAAGAATGGTTTGAAATGCTAAAAGTCATTGAGGTATAACTGCAAATCTGACAGCACTTCAGTAAGAGTTTCTCGTAACTGAAAGAAAAGTAACGGTAAATTATGGCATAAAGAGGCTTCTTTCGAGCAGAAAGGGGAACGTGGGGGGTGGAATAATAATAACAATAATAATAATAATAATAATAATAATAATAATAATAATAATAATAATAATAATAATAATCTTTATTTATTTAACAATTATTCGCCGAAGGCGAAGTGATTATCGGTGAATATTCACCGAGACGAAGTCGAGGTGAATATTCACCTATAATCACTGAGCCTGAGGCGAATAATTGTTTTAGTATAAATACACAGGTGATTATTTCAAAAAAGAGAAAAAAAAAACATTTCAACGCGAAATCATCTTCACTTACAGTGGCAAAACGACTACTGGCAGCCATTTTGTCCGTCGAGGTGATTATCGGCTGATAATCCGAGATAGCGAGCCAATGAGAGCGCGCGATTTTGTATAATCACCTGTGTATTTATACTAAATAGCGTTATTTCTACTAAGAAACCAATAGCGCTTTACAATGATAATGCATGAAATATACGACTAATCTATATACATATTTACAAGGAAAATAATTCAATAATAATAAAAACAGTTAAAATGCTTCTTCAAAAAATGTTGATCTGCTTCTTAAAAGCGCTTAAAGATTCAATTTCACTAATATTGTTAGGAAGGCTATTCCATAACATAGGACCATTCACAGAAAAAGGTCTTCTTCCATGTCTTCTTCCATATGTCATATGTCTTTATTTGTGGGGTGGGACGAGACATGGAAGAGAAAGATGACCGAGTTGCTCATTACATCTGAAAATATGCAATAGACCTCTTTCATGATGGCGGCCAAATAAAGTATTCTGTTCTAATGTTAATAAGCCTTTCTACCCTCGCTAAGACAAGCAAATTTCCTAGGAATATTTGTTTTAACATAAGGGCAGTAAGCCTAATTAATGATATAAATACAAAATGAAGTTAACAAATTGATGTCAGTTTTTCATGTGTCTGTCCTGTTATTGATCATGAATTTCGTCATAACATTGTCAAAGTAGCTGTGGTAGGCATTATGCTTTGACAATAGGCCACTTTGGAAAATACAATAATACTCCTTGTTTGTCCCCCCAAATTTTGCAAATTAAAGCAGTTTCCAGTTTCTGGGTTTGCAGTGTCAGGAAAGAGAACATCTAAATTATGCCTCGTCGTGACCAAACGAGGAGAAAAAACCCCGATCGCAGTGATGTTGGAAAATTATTGCCGAATAAATGTCTTTGTGTTAATTAGCCTAACTAGCCTCGTTCACACGCGTAAAATTGAAAGAATTTTGGCTGTAAAAGGAGGCTAGTTAGGCTAATTAACACAAAGACAAAAGAATAATTTGTTGGCGGCCATTTTTGCATTCGGTCAATGTTATGACGAAATTCATTGTCAATAACAGGACAGACGCATGAAAAAGTGACATCAATTTGTTTTATACAATAAAAAAAGATAGAAGGGTCAAAATTATGTCGAAACACGAAAAGAAAGAGAAACAAAAATGTCAGAAACTTCAATCTGACGCGAGCAATATCGCGTCATTATCGCATGAATTATAAATTTTTGTGTCTGCCCGCTTACTGACAATAAAAATTAGCCAATGAGCGCGCGAGAATTTTGCAGTCATTGTAAATAAATGTAATGGAGGTCGCCATCTATGAAAGTGGTCTACGGTTTTAGTTCATCATTGGCTTAAATTTTCTTTTTTTTTTTCGGTTTACTGCAAAAGAACGAGTCGGTCAGTGGTGCTACGTTAACATTGAAGCAAGGGAAATCTCGATTCTTGTGTATGTCAGATTCGGGGTATGCGCAATATCGATCGTTGACGTCACAATTATTGTTATTTCTACAAACTCTGAATTTTGTTCGAAGTTGCACATGTTGGTCCGAAGAGATTCAGAATTTTAAGTTGTAAGAAGGCGAGAGATTTTTGTTATTTTGATTGCCTACATGGTTTTCATTGCCTCACCCAAAACAAGCCATTTTCCGTACCGATTTCGACTTTACTATCTTCTTCAGCGGAATTTTTACAGCTTGCCCGGTCGTTTACGCGCCGTTGGGCTCAGAAATTAAAAAGAAATAGCAAACGATTGCGCTTGAAAATAAGAAGACTTTGTGAAAATAAGTACTACTTGTTAATTAATTAATTAATTAATTAATTAATTAATTGACGCAATGCCGACGCATTAAACGCAATTGTTAATTGCTGGCGAGCCTTAGCGAGCCAGCACACTATTTGAGACGGTCAGTGGTGTTACGTTAACATTGAAGCAATGGTAATCTGGACTTTTTATTTCTATAAAACTGTGCATAACATTCAAGTCTTATTAAATAATGGGGTAAAATGGTTTCTTTAACTATGAATTGCCCTTATTTACGTATTAAATCTTTAATTATGCATCGTCAAATGGGTACTCGGAAGAATCCGAGCCCCATATGAGATTTGAACCTACGCCCCTCCGTGATCTAGTACGGATGTTCTAACCACTGAGCTACTGGAGACTAGGGTGAGCAAGGGTGAAATTTGGGTATAGACTACGACTGCATATCACGCAGTCACAAAGCCCAATTTTGATAACCATATGACTCGTAAGGACGGTGCCTACTATCGTTATTGCGCATACGTTCTGCGCATCTCGAGATACTCGGATTTCCTATGGGTGGTTCTTATTAATACTGGGAGATTTTTGTGCGTTTCAAAACTTTTCGGAGAAAGCAGAACTTAGCAAGTACTCTTGGTATCCAAAAAGAAAATTGGGGGTAACCATGCATTTTTCAGAGATAATTAAGCTTCATTTTGGAAAAGAACGCCATACATTGATTTGGGTTGTAAAGCTTTTTACAAATATTGTTGATTAATTATCTTCGAAAAATGCGTGGCTACTCCCAATTTTCTTTTTGGATTTCAGTACACTTTTTAAGATCTGCTTTTCCCGCATATTCAGTAACCGCGCAAAAATACCTTTGAATTAGTACACACAGTCCTCAACTGCATCGCGCAGTCACTAAAAGGCATATTGGCGATAACACCTCGAATATGGGAACCCGGATTCTTCCGAATTCTGATTTGACGTTGCATAATATCTTTCATGATGATGTATTTTTCAAATCGTTCATTATTGTCAAATATTAATTTTGGCCTTCTCTTTAATAACGTATTATCCCGGGAGTGATAAAATGGTCCAATCTCCTCTACCCCAATTACCTCTTTTCTCTCGCCAGAAATCACTTTCACATTGAAACGTCTTAGACTAGTTAGACAAATAAATAGCTAATATTCAACAATTATTCGCCGAGAAGGGCGTGAATTGTGGTAGGTATTATTCACCCCTTTCACCAAAACTGAGGTAAACATATTCACGAATATATATTCTTGGTTTGCACTCAAGTGATTAGACGGCCATGTTGGTGTAAAACAAAAGCAAAATGTCGCTCCCGTTTTGCATAGTAAAGCCAAATTCCCAAAAAACTCTTTCCCTATTGTTCAGTACACTTTGAATCTCGAAGAGGGAAACAAAACTCGGGAACTTTTGAATAAAACAGTTGAAACCGCTTTTTTTTTGTTCCAGATTATAGCAATGAATGCAAGTAAGTGAAAATGGAGGAGACGCTGCTTTGACAATTTGACCAAAGAAAACAAATGAAACACACATTGTGACTCTCAGTATATTACATGGAAGTTTTGATTTTCATTTTTAAGCTTCTGTCACTGAAAGTGCAGCTAAACTCAAAATATATATTTAGCAAAAGTTAAATATCAGACATATATATTTACACATTTGCTTCTCCAGATTTTACTTTTTTATGTGCCGCATAAGGTATGTAATAGAAAGATGCTGGCAATCGTTTGTCCCATGGCCGAGGCAGTAAACCACTTTTCATTATAGTTTTGAAAGAACTTTGGCAATGTAAATAAGTTCTTGACGTCAGTGAGGATATAGATTCATACCTCTCACTAGCTCGGCCTGGGACAAATGAATGCCAGCTCACTGGGCCTATTCGCACCAGTCCCTTGCATAGCGAGTACAAGATCTGAGTCCCTAATTTATTCATATCACTTTCACGTAACTAGCGGTTTCTAGCCCAAATCCTCAGCGCTTGCGACTTCTTTGAACGTGGTCGCCTTTTTTCTTCAAATCTTATACGAGAATAAAAGGGAGTGCTGTGAATAGATACAAAAATTTGGTTTTATCAACGGAGTTGATAATGTAAATTGGCCACCGTACAGAGATTCTAAAAGCTGACGTTTCGAG
>OX421445.1:2554529-2559529 GCA_949126865.1 Montipora capitata | reverse complement strand
AAATTTTGACTTGCATAAACAAGAGTTGGGCGATTGTGATCTTTGTGTTGACTTCGCTCATTTCATTGTCAAACTTTATAACACTTGACAGAAAAAGAAACTTACAAAAACCCGGTATCTTGCCATCATTTGACACAGATGCTTCACTGTAAGTGTTTAGCGAGTAAACATGCCGCGGTAACTTAATCACGGCGCCCGCTGAATTCCGGCCATGTCACTTTCGATTTTGCGATTTACTTGAACGTAGCAAAAATCTCCGAAAATGTTTGTCGCAGATCGTAACTTTTTATATACTATATTCACGGTTCAAAATTAATGTTGTTTTCATGTCGTAATGCACTAGTCATTTGTTTCCCCCACCCCTTGACCCCCGGGGATGGGTAGGGAAATTACATTTGAATGGTTGTAAAGTAGGTGTATTTCCACTGGAGACTAGAGCAGACAAACACACGTAATTCCCCCACCCCTCTGTTCCTAAAAGATTCTGAGTCATCAAGGAAATGTCAGGGAGATTACCACAATATACAGTTCTTGCCATTTGTGAACGAAACAAAAAAAAAAAAAGAACTGGATAGAAACAAGACAGGAACAAGCGACCAATAAAGAAAAAGTTTAGACATGATTGCTGTTCTTTTGTTTTTTGCACGTGTGAAAATACTCATTACCATTGCTCTTCGTTTCTTTTCAGTCCCAGTCCTCCTAGGTAAGAATTCCCCGATATCTCCCCCATTATGTCCCCAGAGGGGTAGGGCAGAGGAACGAAAATCTGGTAATTTCCCTACCCCCTAGAGGCGTAATTGTGGCGTAATCTCGCGTAATTGCCCTAGTAATTTCCCCATATGTCCCCACTATCCCCGGGGGTCGGGGGGTGGGGGAAACAAATGACTAGTGCATAAATATTTTATTCTCGATCGACCGTCCCGGAAACTTCCTTCTGCTTTTTCTAAAAACTGTGTATCAATAGTTATTTGCTTTTGCATCAATATTTGTTTTGTATAAAGCAAGCTAACAAAATCTGTACCTTGCTGAGTTCGCATTTGTTAGCGTTCAGATGCTTCTGTTTAATGAGGGGTTTATTGTTTTGGTCTCCCATCCTGACACTAACCCCGCTGAACAGGGATTAACTTAGTGAACTTTAGTATTACAAAGCTGTCAGATGCTCAGAGGGCACACTTGTGGTGAAAAGAGAGTTGAGAGGGAACTTGAAAATTATCAACATGTCAGCCCAGCAGTTAAAGTTTCTCGCTTCTCTTTTATTTGTTATTCTTCAGAGACTGGAATGCTGTATTTCAATACCACACAATTCAGTGCCTTCTGATTTTCTGTAACACGTACCACAGGCAACCCAGTGTATGCTTCACGGAAGCATCTCGTTTACTGGAAAATACACCACTCATAAAATTCATACGAAACTACACCGGGGACCCGAGTGGCGTATTTTCCATATCCTCACTATTGAGGATATTGCTAACGTCCTTTCCTGCCTTTGCATGGTTGTTTGTGTAAACAGTAAGCCTCTGTGTATTTAGTGGTTGTCGTACCCGCTCCAAGAGTTTCTCTACGAGTACTCAGAAGTTCTTGGCAATCCCAACACATGAATCGATCAGCTTTCATTCGACTACTCTTACAGGTTTTAGTCCCTGTTCACACAAGCCTTACCTTTAATCATGCGGATAAGATGTTCCATTATTCCTTCTTTCTTAATAATGTACTGCAGTCCAGATAAGTTAATACTGAAACAATTAGGAAATACGTTGGCTGACCCAAAAGCATATATTTAAACGTATTCAAACCTATTTGGAAAAATAAACGAGGTTCAAAGAACTGCACCATCAACAGAAATGCAAGACAATTGAAACTATAAATTCAAGGAAATTAAAAACCCCGAACCAACTTGAAGTAGTAATTTGAAAAAAGATAGCAGAGCATTCGCTACTCAGTCGTAACGTAAAACAATTTGAGACTAACGATGGCGATTAGTGCGAATTTCTTATCACTGACAGGCGTGTTACGCTAAAGTTTACCACGCACCAACTATGACAAATTGTACTTCGCACGCGCTCCAGACTACCGAGCGACAATGACGCGCGTTGATGCCGGCGACAAACATAGAAAGTCCCTTTGGGAGTGCACGTTCACTTACCTAATGTTATACAAAGCCATGAGTATTAAATTCCTTAGCCTAACATTCTTTCCCACTGTTGAGACAACTAATGCTGTAACGAAACTGTCAATCAGGGAAAGGCCACTTTTATTAGATACTAGGAAATCTCTTCCTTGAGCGGCCGCCGCCACGTTGGTTATAGTTCCCGTTAGCGCCAAAACAAACTGACTCTCGTCTGATGTTTCTTTGGTGGTATCTTCGCTGTACGTTTCAAAGTAACTTTCAACCGTCCGCGATGTGATCTGTAGAAACTCATCCGTTTTGTTCTGGTGTAAAATAAAGCATCAGGCACGTTAATTCCCATGTTCATCATAATCTGAATAAACTCAACAGCTGAGAAAAGTTTAAACTTGCCACAAGTCGACCTCACGAGAATCCCGGGAGAAAATGTTTTGGCAAGCGAAGCGTGGTTTTTCGGACGCGAGACGGATGAGCGAGTGAGACGAAGGACTTTTCGAAAGTCTAAGAAAAGTTAACAACGCTGCAAAGGCAGGCTTCTGGTAGCACCAGCTTAAGCTTTGATTCAAGAGCGAAGTAAACTGAGAACACGACTTAATTTAACGCAGAGCGCGTATTTAAATCTTAGAGTATTACATTAATGTGTAGATTTGAAGTGCGGGTTATAGATAAAATGGAGAAGTGATCCTCGTACTTATATCTGGACAATTTAAGCAATTGTCTCTTATCTTCGTCTTTGTTCTTTTACACCAAAGATCTCTCAGGATCCGTAGACGCACTCTGATTCTGGATCAATTCTCTCATCTCAGCATAGTCTAATAGCTCGCGATGGCTTACTGCGTGTCCACTCACAGATGTCCTTCTTCTCCGTGGCCTACCACGCCCTCTGTTTCCGGGGACTCGTCCATGCATGATGGTGCTAGCCAACCTGGAGATTACTGGGATGTCTCGCGACATGGTAATTAGTTCTCTCTTATAGACAATTGAAAAATTCGGGTAGCTGTTGGCTGTTTTTGAATCTCGTTGAAGCCACCTGGATTTTCCACCTGTGCATAAGCTGCATTTACTGAAATTGTCCAGAAAAGTGCGAAGATCTCTTCATCTCCCTTTCACCGTAACCTTTATCAAATGGTTAATATATACTGCAAAGCGAAACTAAAAGAACCCTGAGGGCATAAATCGTGTCCACACTGATTCACTCCCCCAGGGGGAGGGTGTTCCGACTACCTAAAAACGGGTCACCTATCCAATAAGGAACTGACCCCACGCAACAGGCCTCAGTTTCAGCATTTTAGAATAACAACTTGATCTTTGATCACACTTTCCCAAGAAAAATATCTCCCCTGGAATTTCAAGAAATGGATGCCAAGCTTAGCAGTAAACCCTAGATGATGATGATGATGATAATGATGATGATACTAATGACATACCCCTCCTAACATAGATGTTAAGGAGTCCTGTTGCCGAGACACTCGCCATAACAGAGTACAGACTGCAGCACCCATGGATGAACAGTATTCTGACTGATCTCCCAACTGTTGGTTCATCTCTAACAACTGACACTGCAAAATGACCACATGCTACTTACAGAGGCAGTAGTAACATTCTTATTATTAAAAACAAGGAGGAAAGTTAGCCAGCTTTCACAAGGAATAGTTGTGTTCAATTCGCTGCTGGTTTCTCTTCTCACATAAAGGCATGACTAATGTGACAGTCACTCGGTGTGACGGTCATAACATTCTCAACAGAAAATGAGGCTAGATTTGAAAGACTAAAATTAAATACAAAAGATGTCCGCTTTTTGGTTTATTATCACAAAGCTTTTGTATCTTCACTTTATGCAATAACCGTGTCATTGTATTCATACCTTCAGTTCATGCTTCTCCTGCAAAGGAAAAGGAATGAAATACCAGTCAGTAAAAGAATCAAACAATATCAGTTTAAGGGGATCATTTAATTAATATTTTAACAAACCATTGATGAGTAAAATCATCTAGCATTAAAATCTGTTAATAATTAATCTCACTCCTAGGAGTCACTGGGTTAAAAGGGGACATAAGTGGATGTGGGGCTTGCTACAATTCAATACCTTAACAACAGTTGACCACAGACTATATACAGCTTCAAGTAAGCTACTAACTGCAGCTATTCTGCAGATCCCACTCTGCTTCAATGTCACCAACCAGACTTTAATGTACAACTGTCTACATAACAGTGGACTAATTATTAGCCTATTGATTGAACTGAATAGTTGCATGAATCAAACAAAACTATTATAACCAGATGATCGCCTGTGTTTGTTAATTAATCTAATGTCATTGTGGACCTACTTCCCTGTGCCTCTCACAATCTTCAAGAAGGCAGTCATTTTTCTTCTTCAGCAGTTCCAATTCTTTATTATAGCAATGCTTTAACTGTTCCAGTTCTGATTTTAATTTCTTGTTTTCTGTTTCAGAGTTTTCAAGGTCTGTGATAAGGTCAATAAATGAATTTAAGCCAAAGGAATTAGCATAGTGATGCAATTAGGATAATGGAGAGGCTACTTACATTATTTTTCATTTATTTATTCTTTTTTTTAATTTTGTGTTACTTATATATTTTTTGAGGTGGATATAAAATCACTCAAAACAGAAAAAAAGGTCAAGGTTTAAGAATAACAAATTACCGGTAGATAACATTTCAACAAGAAATTGACATTTCATTTACAGTTTGATACGTACTTTTACAGGCAGTCAATCATGTTTTTTTCCTTTTTCGTTACTCTGGCAGTGATTCAATAAAAGTATATGTATATATAGTTATGAAGCATTGTCTCTGTCATTGAAATTATAGCAATATAAAAACAATAAAATAAATAAAGCTTTAAGGTTAACAATTA
>OX421445.1:2507029-2544529 GCA_949126865.1 Montipora capitata | reverse complement strand
GTACAGTTTCTGTAGAAACCGCAAACACTTAGTTTCACCCATTTAGAGAAGAAGGAATTAAGCTGCTAAGTTTTATAAGCATAAGCTGGGACTCTTTATGTAGGATTTATCTGTGTAAATCCCTAACAGTAGGGATTTATCTGTGAAAATCACTTGACCTTGTCATTCTAGGAGTCACAACTCCGCCGAGAAAATAAACTGCCAAAAACCAGATGACTTTGAGTGTTGCACACAGATACTCCAGGAAAATGGTACACAGCAGTACACACACAAAAAAAAAGGAATTTTCTTTTTTACCCATAGTTGTAGGTAAACATTATTGTTTTAAGATCTTGTTTTTCAAATACGTTTATGAGATCTTTATAATATGCATCAAACATTGATTTTCAGGCCAAATGCCATTTCTGCAAAAGTGAGATTCAACCTTTTTTTTCAATCCCTACAGGATAACAACAACTTGTATTCCTGGGTCATGATGGGACATGTTATAAAGTTAACATGCATACCTAAGGACCTCCCACTTAAGAGTATAATACACTGTAGTTAACTACATGCACCTTTTCTCTTGTGAAAAATAAACAAACAAAACTTGGTAAAATGAAACCTTTATAATCAATTACTAAACTGAATCATGCAAATATATACTGAGACTATGCTGGCACCTCAAATCATACCATCTGATCTATTAGGTGGTTGGGGAGGTCCCTAGTGGATAGGAAAGGTACATTTATCTTGCTTTTATGGGAGTCACCAAGTAAAGTACAGTGGGTAATTGCATGTGTGAGGGGGTGGGGCTTGGGGGGGTTAGTACAGCTGTAGAACAATATTTAACAATTAGACCCTTAGCCCACAAGGGTTACTGGTCAATCGCGGAATGGGCTATTCACCTGTGGCCCTTGAGGGTGAAGGAACTACCCGGTAGTAATTGTTTTAGTATCACCCAACTAGTCAGACAGAAAAGGCAATAATAAAGTTAGCAAATGCTAGTTGAAAATATATTTATTTGGGAATAAAAGGAAAGAAAGCATCACGCTTTTCGCTACTCGAGGACTATTACTAATAGTCATCTAGTAGCGTAGCCAATCAAAATGTAGGATTTGCATTAGTCCACTAGTTCCAGGTGATACTTAAAAAGCCAATAATACTATTAAAAAAAATTTGCTTAAATAATTTATTATTTATACATTATGATGTGACCACAAATATTACTAACGTTTGAGCTTTTAGCTTTTCCAGATTTTCCTGAGAAGCACCCAAATTCTTATGCAGTTCCACGAGACGAGAGTGTTTCATTTCATAGTTATTTCCCGAATCCTTTTCCTCTAAGCTCTTCACTTGATTCTGCACCTCCACAAACTCCTTGAGAACATCTTCGCTGAAATTTGGTTTCTCGTGCTCTTCTTCGTTGTTAATTTCCTCAGCGGCTATCACAGAAGCACCTTGAGTTGTTGTTTCGTCTACGGTTTCCCCGGATTCTGCCTTCTCTGCTTGTTCCGAAGTTTCTTCCGGCCTTTCACTGCTATTACCATTGTTGTCAGATTCAACAGCTTTCTCACTTTGCTGTTGTACCTCTTGCTGCTGTTCTACAATCTCGTTATTTACAGGTTGTTCGTTTACAGCTGGTGAAACTTCATTCCCCCCCGGTGAAGTTTCCGGCCTACTTTTTACTGATTTCGCGCTACTTGATCGACTACTGGAACCAGAGCTACTTTTTGACTTGGCAGAGCCCTTTCTCTTTTCTTTTGGACTGTCTTGTTTGATTTCTTTTATCAGAGGTTGGCTCTGTTGTTCCTTTTGTCTCGGTGGTGGCGATTCACCTTTGACAACGCCATTTCTATCTGCCTCTACGTTCTGTTGCGGCGATACTTGTTTTGCTGATCCGCAGCCCATAAGGAATATTATGCAACCTATTATTAAAGTTAAGCAATTTCAAGCGATAAAAATACAATTGTGTAAATAAATCGATGCCAAGTAAAAACTAACAGAATCAACAAATAAAGGACGACATCCTTAGCAACAATTTCACCTTTCACGTTCACGGAAAACGAAGTTGAAAGAATACTGTGCCCTCAAACTTTTTTTCTCTCTATAGTATAGGTAAATTTATCCTCGTATAACATTAAAACAACAATGGTGCAAGCGTGATAGTTACCGTACGGAAAGATAGCCTTTCTTGCTCCTCAACAAGAGATTGTCGAACGAATGATCAAAGATACTGAAATCAAAATTAATATATATGTGAACAATTTCCCCAAATTTGAAAACACTTAAAATCTTTGATATGAGACGAGGTTAATTCGCAAAGACGAGAATTTTGCTAGAATAGATGTAGGAGCTTTCACATGACACCTTCCGTGGCTTGACGGTCGTTGCGATAGCAACTTAAAATAACAGATTTCCCGCCAACCAGTAGAAAGACACGAGATAACAAAGACTTCACAATATCATTCAAAGTTTTTGTTCACCGCAGCAATTAAATTTCATGGCGTTGCGTATTTCTGTTTTACACGGAAGAGCAGTTTTTGTTCTCAAAGCCTCGCCAATTTTCGCGTGAATACATCGAAGTTTATATGGGCGTCTATGGACTTTTGATTGCGCAACACAGGGATTAACTATCCGATTCACCATAGTGATGTCAAAAAATATTTACTGGCTAACTTTTGTCTCAGGCCACGATACAAATGTTGAGAAGACGATCAAAAGAAAACTGTAATTCGCTAATTTTATGAAGTGTATCAAATAGAACCTCCGCATTTATTACTATTTAACAGCTTCGTATATTTAAATTTTCCAGCAGTATTTTCATAAAGTTGGACAAAATCCTGTCTCCCTCTGTGTTACTGTGAAAATCAGAACGGCAGGGGGAAAAAATAAGTAGCTAGAGACACAATGTTAACGTATGTTTCAAAGCCTCGCCTATGGAAGGGTGTCACGTTTTACCCTAGGGCGTTAAAGTAGAAACTGAAATCTGTACGGGCAAAACCCGCAATGTTAATATTTCAGATTAAAAGTTAAAAAAATAAATAAATCTTTTTACTAAGTCATTACCTTCCCCCTTTTAAATTTGTTTTTTTGAAAACTCAAAATATGGATCAGCCGGACGACGGTAAACCGAGAAAAAAAGAGGACGACCTGGCTTTACACCGAAACAATAAAAAAATTTGGCTACAAAAACTGGACAACCCTAGCTACAATTGTACCTGAAAGTACACAACTTCATTTGGAAGGTAAAAACTCTGTTGGTGGGGGGAGGGGGGGGGAGGGGGGAGGGCACTTACTCTTCACGTGCAATTCACTGTATTGCGTACAAGAAACTACAGGTTCAAGACCCCTTCTCAGACCACTCATTGAATTTGTTCCTGGTAGTCCCTGGTTCAACTTCTCAGCTGCACTTGTAAGTAGCCAACTGGTTTGCCTCCCGCCGGTCGAGGCAGCGTTTACACGAACGCAGTTTGTATATGTAATCGAATGGGCCCAAAGGCAATTAAGGATTAATCACCACGCGTAATTTCATAAGATAAGATTTCATAAAATTGCCCGCGTCTCGAAGCGACGAGGGCAATTTGGAAAACTTTGAAAATACAAGTGAAATTAATCCTTAATTGCACGAGGGCACATTGCGATTACATCTTTATCACATACAGGGCAACTGAATTGTTGAGGGCGGAAGCTCGTTTAATGCCGCGACAAACGACGATCAACAAGCTCCCATTCAGTTATAGTTCAATTCAATTAATCGTTGCTGTCAACATAAATAGCGCTTAAAATGTATTTTATATGTGGAAATAAAGTACTTTAATCTAGAAGAAGATTATCTTGTAAATTCGCTTGCTCTGGATAAGTAACTGTTAACCAACCAGGATCAAGTAATCCTGAGCGACCAAGAAATTATTATTTTGTCTGTGTGCCACTACCCTCACTTTGGAGCAAAAGTTCTTTTGAATTTTCTCCGTGCTAACGAGGCTAGTGAGGATGATTTAGCATAAAGACAAAACAAAGATTTCTTGGCCGCCATTTATGAATACTCCGTCTCAGCAAATCAGCATTCAGTAATTTTGCCCCGTATGCGGTTACGCCTTTCGTTTACACGACACCGATCGAGACCGTTGCATTGGCGAAACCGGATCGATTTGAAAACGCTGCCAAAAGTGGAGCGTTTTCAAAACGATTCGCTTTCATCTGTCGTGTAGACTGCAAAAACCGCATCGATTTGAATACGGTTACTATTTTGGCGCGAAATTTTCATTGGTCTATTCAAAATGGTGAATGTGGCACGTAGTGCAGCGCTCGCTTTTACCATCAAGACTTTGATTTATTGGCGAAAACGATTCCGTGTAAAACCGTGAAACCGCGTTCGTGTACGCTGTCTGAGATTCTTAACAGATGTTGTTGATCTGTTCTGTCGTTTCGTTGATTGTCGATTGATTGTGTTTGAGTTTCATTGGCCCTGAAAAGCCCCTAGGGGGAGTTGTCAATTAAGTATGTATGTCTTGTCTCGTATTGTAGATATGGCCAGTTAGGATAAAGAGGCTAAGGTCTCTCTTACATTCCAACTTGTCAAGAGGACACTATATCTTATTGTCTAATTCATTTCGAACGCAAACGCATACCATGGGAAAATATCAACAAAAAGGTGTGTGCAAAGACCGGGGTGCTTAGTTTGCTTAGTTTCTTTGTTGGGTAGAATCGGGGACGTGATGGGCTTGTACTCAGGCGATCACTTTTTCGTTTTCTCGAAAACTAAAAAAAAGTGTGTTCAGGCCATTTGTTCTTGCACAAGTTGAGACTTGCGAATTCATTGATTCATGTATAAACCGGTAATTACACTTCTGACATTACCCGATATTCCTGTGCGTATTTCCTTGAATAATAAATACGTAACTTCGTTAAAAGGTGTGACTATTGCGTAATGACTTTGTGACGGTGCACATTCACGTCATAAAATTAGTTTCCAGTTTCCCTCATGAGGGTTGAATTACAATATGGTGGACGAACGAGTTTGATAAGGAGTAAAGTCTTGATAAGACGTGTTCGATGGGTACAGTACAAATCAGTTCTCCATATGTATTTCAGACAAATGGTTAAGGCGCAAAAGAAGGAATCTCTTCTGCACGGAGACGTCGAGCAACATGGCCAGATAACACACGGAGAATGGTACCTGAGAAGTCATAGGCGAAGAGTTTATGACGACTCGGGAATCGAAGACGATAACATACGGAAAGAGTTCAAAGAAGTTATCAGCTCCCTGAGCGCTGGGGCCGTCGCTGGAGCTGTTGCAAAAACTACAATTGCCCCTCTAGATCGAACGAAGATCATATTTCAAAGTAAGTTTTCGAATCCTACATGCGCGTAAGTCTGATATAAATTAACTCACTCAAAATTATGTAAACTTAAGCTTCAAGTTCATTTTCATCTGATATGAGAAAGTTCAGATTTACTTTGAATTGTAAGAAAGCCGAGGTATCCAGACAATTTGCCCCATGGACAAGGAGTCCCCAAAATGAAAAGTATACTACACCTGTATTCTAATATCCTGTAATGGATTAAGGACAGTTCCTACTATTGTTATTGCGCATACGTTCTACGCATCTCGAGATACCTAGGTTTCCTATAGACCGAATGCATAAATGGTGGCCAAAAAAATATTATTTTGTTTATGTGCTAATTAGACTCACTAGCCTTGTGTGCATGGACAAAATACGAAAGAAATGTTGCTTGAGAGTGAGGCTAGTAAGTCTAATTAGCACATAAACAAAAGAATACATTTTTGGCCGCCATTTATGCATTTGGTCTATTGGTGATGCTTACTAATTCAGGGATATTTTTGTGCAGTTTGAAACACAGAAAGTAGATCTTAGTAAGTACTCTTGGTGTCCAAGAAGGAAATTGGGGGTAACCATGCATTTTGAGATAATTAAGCTTCAGTTTTTATTATTAGTATTATTTTTTTTATTTAAACATATTAAGCATTGTTTGCCCCAAAAGCACCTAGGCTTATCAAGGGGGCTCACAATAATACAGTAATCAGGCTTACACACAGTCAGTTTGAGAAAGAATGTGATACATGGCTTTGTATTTTAAAGCTTTTTACAAATATTGTTCATGAATTATCTTTGAAAAATGCTTGGTTACCCCCAATTTTCTTTTTCGATTTTAATACCACTTGTTGAGATCTGCATTTCCCTCATGATCATAAACCGGGGTAAAAATACCTTTGAAGTAGTACATGACTAGGCACCGTCCTTAATGGAAGCTTTTCGTCCATTAACCCATTGACCCGTGGGAGTGAGACTTACTCTGTCTAACGCCAGATGATTTTACTTGTCAACTGGGGCATTTGAGGTGTCAGTGGGTAAATGGTTCTGCTAAACTGCAGAATACTGCCCGACTGCTTATTTGCATGAATCATGTGTATTCCTTATATGCTTCATTTGTTCTTGAAACAATGCTGCTACAAGAACACAGTAGTGGCTGGGTATTTCTCAGTTACTCCAACAGAGAACACTGCCTTTATTTAAAGTGACTGAGGTATTTTCTTATGGAGGCTTATTGTCAAGGGTCTGAAATTCCTCAGATCATTAGAATTCTCTATTTTGCTAATTGGAAAAGAAGTTTTAGTTTTATTACCGGTAAATTTTCACTGTAAAAATTGTAACTATGAAAACTGTGCTCCGATTGGGTGTTAGTTTATAATGAACATGTTTGAACATCATTGGTTATTGGTTTTATTGTATTATATATACTTGGAACTCTGTTGTTCAAAGATCTTCACTTTTGTTACTTGAATGTTTAATTTTGAAGAACTCTTAGATCGCATTGGAAATGGAATACCTTTTTAACAAAACTGACCATGTAAAAGAATGTTTTAAAAGGAGAAGTGATCCTCACATTTATCTGGACAATTTAAGCAATATTTAGCAACTATTCACCTAAGTAGAGATGGCTAGTGGTGGATATTTACCAAGCCATTCAAAATTTTCTTTTGTTGAACAACAGTGTCAAACCAGTTCAATTTTGATTTTCTTTGTCTAATACTATTATCGTAAAATGTAAAACACAGCAAATTCAAAATTGAAGTGGTTTAAAAAAATTGAACCATAACATACATTAATTCATTAAGAGAATTTTTGCCTGCTGTGTTTTTCTTAAGCTATAAATTCATGTATGTTCTTGTACACAATAAAGAACAGATTCCTGTCTGAGTTTTAGGCTGTGTGTGCTAACACATGATTTACTTATTTTTTAATACCCCGTAGCATCCAACAAACCGTTTTCAGTCAAGGTAAGCAATTCATGTTGAAATGATTACTTATAGCCGCTTCTAAAATGACCTTAATCATTATAATAATTATAGTTGCAACTGTGAAAGTCTCAACAGAAAGAAATGGATGTGTTTATGACTGGTTCTTTCTGTTGTTGGTTAATTACATGCTCATTGATTATTTAATAGTATCAATATAATTTTATAAGTATTTTTGTTTTAGGCGTTGACAGGTTCAATCTGTTTTTTTGGTGTAAAATTTTTCAAACCAGTTCAATTTTGATTTTTCTTTGTTTAATATTCATTATCATAACCTGAAACAAAGGAAAATCAAAATTGAACTGGTTTTAAACATTTTGAACAAATTGTCTGTTGCTCTTTCACTTTTTCCTAATAAAGCCCTTTAGCATTATGGTATATATCCTGTACAACACTGTGACAGCAATCATTTCAGTCTGTTGTTCAAGGCATATGTTGCTGTGTGAATTGTTTACAAGATTTGATACTCCATTGTTAAAAATTTTGCTGGTTTAAAAATGGAAAAAATCATGGCTGTTAAATATACAGCTGTACTACTTGATATGCCTATGGTAATTGGGGCAGGTCAATCCTCAGAAATCCAATTCAGTGTATTCAAAACATGTGACAGTTAATGAATTTCCGGCACTCAGCTTGAATTGTTTTAATAACGAAGGATTCCACTCCAATAACTAGTTGTTTACAAAGTCAGGAACAACACCAAACAGTCTTCTGTGTATCAGCATGACAGACAAACAGGATAAAGAAAAGAAAACTTACAAAACAAGTTAAGGCTTAAAATTCCATGACTGATTGCTACATGTCACATGAATGGGGGAAGGGGGGGGGGGAATAAATTATAATAATTAAGAAAAAATACAGGGAAAAAACACGACAGTCACGGTTTGTTTCAGCGAAAAGACTGGCATTGTTATTAACGAACATAGAATTGCAATTTTAAAATGAAAATGTTCTTACAGGAGAATATGTTGTAGCTCAATTTGCACTTTGGTACAATTTGTTTTTGAACTGGTACAAAATATATTGAACTGGTACAATTTTAATTTGTACTGGTGCAAAAATAGTGAAAATAGTTTAATGTTTGTTGAACACAAAGAACACACTTCATTGATAACAGCTGTTTGCCATTCATTTACTTAGTTCAAGAGGTTACTGAAATAAGGTTTGCTGAGCATTCAGAGCAGGACAGAAATAGCAAGACTTGTTGGAAATACTTAACAGTCTGGTTTGACCAAGAATAACATGAGTGGTTTTAAGCACTAATTTACACAATTTAGGCCTAAACACTTGTTCTAGAATGGTCAGCTTTTATTTACAGTCATGATGTACTAAACATAAACATTAAGAATTTATTTTACAGCCTGTTCATTTAGTGTATGTGGTGACAAGGGCTAAGGATTGCTTTTTGGCTTATCATCAAGTTTCCATGAGTGTACCAGTCCTGCTGTCCCATGGAAAATAAGGGGGGATAGAACTGTGAAAGAAAGGGAGGTTGGATAGAGGTGATGGGGAAGATGAGGGAGGGGTAGGAATGTAGAAGAAAAGAAAGAAATAACATGTTCTTTTTTAGACCCCCTAAAAACCACGCCCCTGTTTTTTAACTACACCCAAAAAAAGGAAAATCCCTTTTTTAGACAGTTGATAAAAATAAACCAGTGCAATTAAAATTGTACCAGTTCAAACTATTTTGTACCAGTTCAATATATTCTGTACCAGTTCAGAAAAAATTGTACCAAGGGAACAAATTGTACTACAACAAATATTCATGGCATTGTTACTTAAAGGGGTAATGACCTGTTTTAGGGTAACTCTTAAAGAAAAAATTATCAATGGATACCCAACCAAATCTTTGTTTCCAATTTGTGAAATTACAAAAAATATAGTACTATAATTTTTTTCCCAAGAATCTTGTTAATTTTCCAAAGCCATTCTTCTTCTTAGGCTGAGGAAGGAGAAGATAAAAATGAAATGAATTGACATTTCAAACAGTTGGTGTAGTGTTAAAAC
This sequence comes from Montipora capitata, assembly GCA_949126865.1. Classification (NCBI taxonomy): domain Eukaryota; kingdom Metazoa; phylum Cnidaria; class Anthozoa; order Scleractinia; family Acroporidae; genus Montipora; species Montipora capitata. The sequence goes on along the minus strand of OX421445.1, from coordinate 2,535,222 downwards.
TTTAGACTGTGATCTGGACTGTGATAGCTTCTCCTCACGAATGTTTTAAGTTGAACTCAGTTTCAGCCAAAACACAGTTTAATTTGTCCATAGAAGACTGCCCCTTTAATGCTTAGAAACAAATTTAATGTAAAATCGAATGCGCTTTATCTTTTTTTTTTTGAGTTTAAATGTACAAGGGTTCTTAACTATCAAAAGTAACCTTTTGCTGGCAAAATATACATAGGGGTACACCCTCTTTTCTGTTTAGTCCAGCTATTCCCTGGGTTTTGTACAGTAGGTTTAATTGGTTTTGTCAGTTCATTACGGTAGTTTCTCTTGTCCATATTTAGGTGGTGTGCAACATGTCTTCTCCACTCAGTCCGATCATTTGCCAGCACTATTGCATCTTCCCATATGACATGTCACGTCATCTCTTACTTTTGTTGAGTAGCACGTACAGTAGTTCATTTTTTTTCTGACTTCTTACCACCTTCTAGCTTTCAAAACACAGCCTTCTGTAAAACATTGTGACATTGTGACTGAGCATTAATATGTATCACGTGAAGCATTGTTAATGAGTTAAGTCAGGAAAACTTGTATCACTTTTATATCCCTTCATTAATATTGGTTGATATATTTTTCCTGTTTTCTCACTGTATTGTAATTTTTAGGGAGCTGTTGGTGTTCTACAGCAGACTTATTTGGAAAATGGTTTCCTTGGTCTTTTTCGTGGAAATAGCGCAACTATGGCTCGTGTCATTCCTTATGCTTCACTACAATTCACAGCTCATGAACAATTTAAAATGCTACTCAGAAAAGATAGAAGCACAAACGGGTAAGTGAGTATAATGCAGAAGAATAAAAACTGCTGCCATAAAATTGTTGTATTTATCAGTAGCAGTGGGTACTTTTTTACTGATTGGGACATCAATAGTGAAAAATTTCTGCTAGGCATTTGCCCTTTTATTTGAAACTGCAACAGGTGCACTCTCTGTCCTTTTCTCTCCAATCTTTTAACACAATTTTTTAGGACCTTTAATGATTAAATCATGTTATTTTGGACAAATTGATACTGATGTGTATGTCATTATTTTATATAACCCATTGACTCCTCAGGTGCCTACGACGCCCTGAGTTGACAAGTAAAATCGTGTGGCATTAGACAGAGTAAAATCTGTTAAGTCTCACTCCCAGGTGTCAATGGGTTAATTAATGGAAGGGACATGATTTTTGACTGGCACCCCAAGATGCCCCCACTTCACGAGAAAAATCGTGTGGCATTAGACATTGTAAAATCTGTCTCACTCCCAGGGATCACTGGGATCACTGGCATCACTGGGTGTTAAATCAAGTACTTCATCAGGATAATGTATCATTGCACAACTGATGATTTTATATGGTTTTTGTTTTAGACCATTGCCACCTGCTCGCCGTTTTTTAGCTGGATCCCTAGCAGGCATTACCGCTGCTTCGTGCACCTATCCTCTAGACATGATCCGTGCCAGATTAGCCATCACACAGAAAAACAGGTAAGATCTGAAATTTTGTCCATTTTATTGAAATGTAGTCCGATACAGCAGCCAGTGCAATCAAGGAGAAAACCAGTTGACACTGAGAGGTGATTTGTTGCTGCACCTAATATTGATTTGGAGAAGTCTCTCTCTGGGTACCCCATGGACAGTTCTCTCCTGTTTTTGGAAAACAATTTGTACAGCTGTAGTATTTACAGCAAGTGCGTGTATTGAGGCTGTATAAACCAGAACTTGCTTCATGCGAAGTGTAATTGCAGATCTATTTTTAAAACTGATGAGGTACTTTTGCATGGTTTAATTCTAGTACGGAAATTTCTCTTTGTATACTCCAGGAGGTGTCCAATTTGTCACTTTATTTTTGGACTAGCCTTGTGCCCAGAGGGTGCCTTGGTGGATTGTATCAAGCCTGCCGCACACAGTGAGGAAAGAGCTGAGCAAACTGCCTCGCGAGGCGGTTTGCTCAGCCGTTTTCTCACCGTGTGCGGGGAACGTTTGGTGAGAAATTGGCCTCGCGAGGCCGTGAGGAAAAAATCAAACATGTTTGCTATTTTTCGCCTCGCGAGGCAAATTCCTCATTGTGTGCGGCCATCGTGAGAATCGAGCTGAGCTTGGTTTAATCAAACAGCCAATAAAAATACATGGCATACTCACGTGACTTCAGTGACGTCGGAATTTCTTCCTCCGACACCATCCTGAACCGCTGGAGTCGCGTGAGTATGCCATGTATTTTTATTAGCTGTTTGATTAAACCAAGCTCAGCTCGATTCTCACGATGGCCGCACACATTGAGGAATTTGTCTCGCGAGGCCAAAAATATCAAACATGTTTGATTTTATCCTCACGGCCTCGCGAGGCGAATTTCTCACCACAATTTCCCCGCACACGTGAGGAAACGGCTGAGCAAACCGCCTCGCGAGGCAGTTTGCTCAGCTCTTTCCTCAAGTGTGCGGCGGGTTTCAGATAATGTTAACTACGATTCTCAGTTTAGTACGCCACTAGGAAGTTTTGTGAAAAAGTGTAAACGTTTGAGTTCCCATGTTGTCAAAGGCAACTTGCTTTGTTTCCAAGAGTAACTTTTTGGGCCTTGACATTAGGTGTGATGAAGCCCGCCAAAATCTACAAATGGTAACGGCTAAATAAAACTGGTGACCGTTACTAGTCAAATACTTACTTGCGCTTTACAAGTTGATTATTATTATTATTATTATTATTATTATTATTATTATTATTATTATTATTATTATTATTATTATTATTATTATTATTATTATTATTATTATTATTATTATTAAATAACGTCAAAACCCGAAAAGTTTTCCGTGAAGACTAAGTAAGTTGCCCTTGACAACATGGTAACTTTAACGCTGAAACTTTGTCAGTGTTTTGTCACCAAACTTTCCTAATGTCGTACTTAACTGAGAATCATGGTAAAACATAATCTTGATTCAAGTTACCCGATAAGTTTCTGTTGATGTTTTGATATGTTTTCCTTTTTGTTTTTGTTTTTTTGTTGTTGTTGTTTTGCATTTGACAGCAATATGCCAGGAAGTTTTTAAGAGCCTTCTTGCAAAAATAAACACCTAAAAACACTGTTCCAAGGGCTAATAAGCACCTTTTACACACTTTTTCCAGATACACCGGCCTGGCAAACATTGTGGCAAAAATTTACAGAGAAGAAGGCTTTTTAGCTTACTACAGGGGCTTAGTTCCCACTCTGTTTGGTATTGTACCATATGCTGGAATAAGCTTTTTTACATACGAGTCTCTGAAAAAAGTCTACTTTGATGCTGCGCACGATGCCAAGAAGCTACACCCACTCCACAGACTTTTTTTTGGTGCTTGCGCAGGACTCCTTGGCCAGTCTGCCACGTACCCCTTGGAAATCATTCGGCGGCGAATGCAAACCAATGGAATATCAGGACCAGCAATTCCAGAATATCAAAGAATGTGGGCCACTGCAAAATATGTTGTTAGCACAGAGGGAGTGAAAAAGGGCCTCTATAAGGGGTTAACAATGAACTGGATAAAAGGACCTATTGCAGTGGGAGTTAGCTTTACAACTTTTGATTTGCTGCATGGTTTCCTTCAGAAGAATTTTATCGAAATTGAAAATTAGTGACATTGAGATGAATCAGCAGTGCAGGGATTTTGAATTTAGATCAATGTTGGGGAGACAAAGTGGAAGCATCGCAGACGCTATGTCAATAAGTGCACCTAACTAAAGGATTGGTGAGAAGACATAGATTTTGCGAGAAATTAAATGACGAGATTAAGAAACGGTTACAGCTTGTGAGTAGGCCCACAATTTTTCGCGGCAACAACTTATTCGAAGAACGGAACCTTGACTCCTACACAAGCGACCGTGAACCAAAACACTGGATGGCTTCTTTCCGACCTCAATCTTCTCTCGGCTGCGCCGTCACAACGTCTTCATTACCGGAGTACCGGAGATGTTTTCAACTATAATAATATAATAATTATTAATAAAACTTTGAAGGTAATCTAACCGGCCACGAAGTGCTTGACTGGTTTTTGATGGGCATGGAAAATTGGAGTATCTGGAGAAAGGCTCGCAGCAGAGTAGACAATCAACGAACTCAAACCCTTATAAGGCGTTGTGTTCGAAGTCAATCCGGGCCCACATTGGTGGAAGCCGATTGCTCTCGCCGTTGGGCCAATCCTGCCGTTTTGATACGAAATGACTTGAAATGATCAGGAGCATGTAAAATGGTCAGGTCGAAATGAAATGGTCTTGAAATGGTCAGGTCGCATGTAAGCTAAAACAAACACATATTAAGGACGTTCGCGCGAAAATTTTTCAACATTGATTTTTTTCTGAAACTTTTACCACTGTAAGATGATGAGTTAGTTACGTCAGAAATGTAAAAAAATGGGGGGTCACCGACTTCGTTTTGGAGAGAACATGCCCGGAAAACACCCAAAATGTGACAAAATCGGGCTTCGTTAGCGAATAAGGCCAGTGTCTGTAAACCCAAATATATTGCAATCAAATCTTTGAAGTGAAACTTCTCTGCCAAATATTATTTAAGTGGACTTATTAAGTGAATTTAGTCAACTGGTGAGGTTCCTTAAAGATCAAGTTCGCATTTAGCGACCACAGTTTCACGCGCCTTGCAGCCGCAAGATGGCAGGATTTGATGTCCCGTGAGCAGAAATCTTGAAATTTTTTTAACTTCCCACATTGATTTTTTGTTCATTTTTGGACAACGTGGAGAGAAATGTAAATAAAATCCGTTTCTGGAAAGAAAAATAGGGGTCACCAAACGTCCAAAACCGTTAAATCCAGGCAAAGCTATAGCAATGGCCTTTTGCCCTATCATTTCTCATTTTATTACTTAGCGCGCGCGCTCGTGTATGACGTGGCGTGTGCATTTGCGTGCGCAGTAAGGATGCGCAGAAACAATTGGCGCGAACGTCCTTAATTCGGCTACCATCAGTTTATTTCTGAAGCACAAGAATGTCGTGCCCTGGAGCTCGAAAGTCCAGAAACTGTACTGGCCATTTTCGCGTGTAACAATTCCCTCTGTATTTCAAGAACGGAGAGGGGATTTGAGTCGTCAAACTGTACAGGTAGTTTGCTTTTTGTTACCTTGAAAACATGTAAAAAGATCGGCTTAACTGATCAAGCGGTTGGTAGGTTCACAAATGGCTTTTCAGGCCCGAATGTTGAGAAACGGGCCCCTGATCCCACCGAAAATCACTTTCTAGCCGTGTACATGTACCACCATAACGGAGGGGCCAAGAATTTCTCATTAGAGCTTGCAATATCGCTTACCTTTGGTCTCTTAGAAAATGGATCTTGAAAATAGAGAGAGCTGGCATTGTGTTTGCGGCGAATGGCAAACCACCCTGCTAGCAGAGCCTTACTTTTGCTTGCTCGATTTTGGCGTTGTCGAGAAAGACTGCATGAATCGAGTAAGATCTTTATCGAGTATGCGCTGCATGTTGCCAGGATAGTGTCGAACCCAAGCCTATTGCTGGTTTTCACTCACGTGATCAACAGCCATGTTTTTCAACGAAAACAAAAGGAAGCGTTTGCATAATAATAGAGTTAAATTCCCGGAGGATTTGGTCGGGCACCAACATGGCCGCCTTTTCTTTGTTTAGGGCACCAACATGGCGGTCGTGACGTCATGTGAAATCCGAGAATAGCTAATATGCCAGATCTCACCGCCATCTTGGTTTTTCACGGTACAGCGGGCTCAATTATAACCATCGGTTTTATCGCTAAATGAATGCTCGCACTGGAAAAACTGGTTTGACGAGAGAAAGCAAGATTGACTAGTCCAGAAGTTCGGGCTGCGGTGGCTCCAAAGAGTTGACGCGATTCATGCGGATCCTCCTTTTCTCCTCCTCAGTAAAGAAAAAGACAAAAGGAGGCTCTGCTCGCAGGGCGATGGCAAACATGAGGCTCATGAATTTACGTTTTGCCAAAAATTGAAGGAAGTTGTTTGATCAGTTCAGTTTATTTTTTCCATGTTACCTGAAGATATGGTGCAACAGGAATGCCTTATTGGCAGTAGAAATACTTTACGTTCTTTAATTGACGAGCATTTAAAGATAATTTATGATGGCCATAAAAAGGTCGAGATCGTTCTTAAACTTAATTGTACTTGAAGGAAGGACAGTGTAACGTTATTTCTGGGAAACTGGTAGATTTGTCATTTTGAAGATGTCTTGAAAGAGGAATTTTCTTAGCGTCATCCTTGGCACGTTTATAAAAAATTTCGAATTGTCTCGGGCCTTAAATTAATTAGCACGCCTTAGACTGGAGAAAATTAAACAAAATTCCTTTGACACACTATTTATTACGCCTGCAATAAGGAATACAACATTTCAAATTTTCGATTGAAAATACCCCAAAGGCACTTTGCAATGTTTCTATTCAATTTGTTCGTTTGTATTTCTAAGTTTGCAAAAGAGGAGAACGAAACCTTAATTCCTTTATTATTATTATTATTATTATTATTATTATTATTATTATTATTATTATTATTATTATTATTATTATTATTATTATTATTATTATTATAACATAGATTGCCATGGATTTATATTTTTTTTGCAATTATTGGAAAATAGTATCCACCGATAAAAGATCTATCTGGTGTTAAACGCTTTCTGTGTACTTACAATAAAGTTGGATAAATTCTATTTATTTGTTGTGTTTCTAGTACTGTAAGGGTTTCTGCCGGTAAACTTTTCCCGTCGCAGTTTTTCCGCCCTTACCTTTGTCACTATCATCGAACTGATCTAATGTTTACTGTTCCAATCCAAAGTTGAAGTGCCTAATTTTAGCCCCACAACATGGAGCATATTAAATGAGTGGTAGGGGCCATAGCCCCCCGTCTCCTCGGCCCGTAACTGAATGTCCTAGTGATTGTTTTATAATACTTGGAAGGAAAAGGAAATTATTCTCAACGCAGTTAGCCCGGCTTTGAAATGTTGAAGACATTGGTTTGTCGAGAATTTGCCGAGAATGATTTCAGCAGGAAACTAAATTGCGGTAAAATGTATCTTACTGGCTTCCAGGGTAAGGTAAACAATAAAAACTGCGAAACTTCTTTTTTACGTGGTACCTTAAGATTTAATGGTAAGTGTTTTTATTTTCGTTATCGTTTACGGGAGAATTCCATGAATCCTGAAATCTATACTCTTCGAGACTGCTTAGAAGGTCTATGTGGTCTCAACAAAGGATTGAAAACAAGAGCAAAAAATAACCTGTTTTTCCAATGGAAGATGATCCCTGGTTGGCTTTTCTCTTTCGAAGGGGAAAACAGACAACAATCTAATTAGCCAATATAAAAAATACCGCAATACTCTCTGTCCCTCCAAAATTTTGCGTATTAAAGCATTGTTTTTATTTTCTCTTGGGACTTACAATGGTCCCAAGAGAAACTGGAGGGACAAAGAAAGAGTATTATGGTATCTTAAAAAAACAAGGTGAGTGAGTCTTCTCTCTCTTCTGATTTTTGGATTAAATTTGAAAATTTTTGGTTAAGAGTAACCAAATAACAAAAGAAACTTGATTATGGCAATATTATTTAAGGAATATTACATCAGGTTAAGGACCTGTTCTGAATTATTTTATAATTTTAGGTAAACTTTAATCGAATTCCTCTCTTTTCACTAAGGATAAATATAACACTGAAAAACTTATCGCCTCTCGAAGCAACTTGAGCTTAAAAGAATTCAGGCGACATGGACACCATTTGTCAGGTTAAGTAGCTTGGCTGCTTTAATTTGTAAAAGAATGAGTGCTGTAGTATTTCCTTTCACTTGTTGGACGCTGTTTAGTCGCATATCTGTATATTGATTAAATTTTTGCTGACCTTATTATTAACGAGAAATTTTTATATTATTTAATATATAGGAAATTTGTCTGTGATTACGTAATCGAGTTACTGTAAGTTATTATAGGTAAGCATTGTAAAAGAAGGGATAGAGTTTTTGCACGGCAGCCATGTTGCATGGCAGGAACAAGCTGGCGGTCTGGGAGGAAGCTGACAAGGTTCGATGACATTCCTTCTGCACGCTGCACTTATGTCCAGAAATGCACACGATGACAAAAATGGCAGATTTGGCGAAAGAGCTGCGAGATTGACAATCTTGGCAAAATTAGCGATTTTGGCGATATTTTGCAAATTTCGTCAAATTAGTTCATCCATTGGTTTTGACACCACGCGGGTGAACATTGGCGATTTTGGCGATTTTGACAAATTCGGCAATTTTGGCGATGTTTTGCCAATTTCGTCAAATTAGTTCATCCATTGGTATTCACACCACACGGGTGAACATTGGCGATTTTGGCGATTTTGACAAATTCGGCAATTTTGGCGATGTTTTGCCAATTTCGTCAAATTAGTTCATCCATTGGTATTCACACCACACGGGTGAACATTGGCGATTTTGGCGATTTTGACGATTTTGACAAATTCGGCAATTTTGGCGATGTTTTGCCAATTTCGTCAAATTAGTTCAGCCATTGGTATTCACACCACACGGGTGAACATTGGCGATTTTGGCGATTTTGACGATTTTGACAAATTCGGCAATTTTGGCGATGTTTTGCCAATTTCGTCAAATTAGTTCATCCATTGGTATTCACACCACATGGGTGAACATTGGCGATTTTGGCGATTTTGACGATTTTGACAAATTCGGCAATTTTGGCGATGTTTTGCCAATTTCGTCAAATTAGTTCATCCATTGGTATTCACACCACACGGGTGAACATTGGCGATTTTGGCGATTTTAACAAATTCGGCAATTTTGGCGATGTTTTGCCAATTTCGTCAAATTAGTTCATTCATTGGTATTCACACCACACGGGTGAACATTGGCGATTTTGGCGATTTTGAAAAATTCGGCAATTTTGGCGATGTTTTGCCAATTTCGTCAAATTAGTTCATCCATTGGTATTCACACCACACGGGTGAACATTGGCGATTTTGGCGATTTTGACAAATTCGGCAATTTTGGCGATGTTTTGCCAATTTCGTCAAATTAGTTCATCCATTGGTATTCACACCATACGGGTGAACATTGGCGATTTTGGCGATTTTGACAAATTCGGCAATTTTGGTGATGTTTTGCCAATTTCGTCAAATTAGTTCATCCATTGGTATTTACACCTCTTGGGTGAACATTGGCGTTTGGACAAAATCGGCAATTTTAGCGATGTTTTACCAATTTCGTCAAATTACTTCATCCATTGGTATTTATACTACGCGGGTGAACATTGGCGATTTCGACAAATTCGGCAATTACAGCTGTCATTTTACGGTTCGGTTAACTACACTTTTCTCGAATGCCCTTAAACCATTTTCATTCATCAGCGTCACAAATTCTTGCTGATTTTGGGGCTCATTTGTCGCAATTCAAGCACGCTTCCAACAGACTTGTTTATTTTCGTCTTTCACCCACTTATTTTCCGGTGCGCCCGTTAAATGACATGACAATTTGAAAAGGCTTTTCAGCTTTGCTTTCTCTCTCATCTAACACACTCGCGGCTTCCGCTTCTCCACTTTTCATACAGAAATAATTTCTTCAAAGAAACGTGAAGTGAAAATAACAAAATGGGCGAATAAATCACAAGAGAAAAAAAAAAGCCTATCGGTGAAATCAACGACTTCACCGAATACCCTTCACGTCAAAGCTTTACACTAAATTGGGTGGATACGCGGGTACGCAGATTTGTGGATACGCAGTATTTCTCCCGTCTGAGGCGCGAAACAAAAAGAGCGAGGGACATTGATGTATATGTATTTCTCGTTCATAAAGCACGATGATCGAGCACAAACAATGATGTTTCTTAAAGCGTGATCAATCTCCTTGTTGATATGTATCTCTCGTTCTTATAGCGCGTTGATCAAATCATTTTACAATTCGGTTAATTAACTTTCATTTTACGGTTCGGTTAACTGCAGGAAATACCACTCGCTTCCTGATTAAGCATAAGCGCTCGTTTCAGTGATTAGGCCTAAGCACTCTCGTAAACTTTTTGCTTTCATTTTGCGGTTCGGTTAACTACACTTTTCATGAGATCGCCCTTGCACAATTTTCATTCATCGACTACGGGATTGCGCACCGCGGTGACAGTTCATTATAGCCATATGTCAAAAGTGTAAGCGCTCCTTTAAATGATTAGGCTTAAGCACTCTCGTAAAATTTTAGCTTTCATTTTGCGGTTCGAAAAAAGCACTCGTTGGACAAGAAATGTGCGAATTCAACACAAACGTCCAATCGTCCAACTCTCTGAGGTTGACCATTGTTTCTGCGAAGCCAAAAAAATTCACTCTCCTAGACGAGGTTATTTATCACCAGGTAATTCTATCGTTTTGGAAAAAGAGACTGCTTCATTATTCATCAGCGTCACAAATTCTTGCTGATTTTGGGGATAATTTGACGAAATTCAAGCACGCTTCCATTACACCTGTTTATTTTCGTGTTTCACCCAGTTATTTTCCGGTGTTGCTGTTAAATGACACGACGATTTGAATAGGCTTTTCAGCTTTGTTTTCCCTCTCTGTCTCACCTAACACACCGGCGGCTTTCGCTTCTCTTTACATCCGCTTTATTTTTTAAAAGAAAAGGGGAGTGAAAATAAAAAAAATTGCGTGAATAACTTACAAGAGAAGAAAGAGGGAATAAAACGAAGTAAAGCGTCAGCTTTTCGCTACTCGAAGACTATTAATAATAGTCCTCTAGTAGTGATTAGGCCTAAACCCTCGTCAACATTTTAGCTTACAATTTACGGTTTGGCTAACTACACTTTGCACGAGATTGTGTGAAGCAAATAGGACTCGTTCATTGATTAAGCCTAAGCGCTCGTTTCAGTGATTTGGCCTAAGCACGCTTTTAACTTTGCGTACGCGTACCGCGTAGTCAGCTAACATACCTCGCCATCTTGAATTTAATTCTTTCTGCGTACCGCGTACTGCGTAGCCAGCTACTTAAGATACTTAGCAACCTTGACTTTATTTTTTCCGCGTACCGCGTGGCCAGCCCTTTACAGTAACGTACAAAAATTTGGTTTTATCAACGGAGTTGATAATGTAAATTGGCCACCGTACAGAGATTCTAAAAGCTGACGTTTCGAGCGTTAGCCCTTCGTCAGAGCGAATCCATTGAGCGAATCCATGGATTCGCTCTGACGAAGGGCTAACGCTCGAAACGTCAGCTTTTAGAATCTCTGTACGGTGGCCAATTTACATTATCAACTCCGTTGATAAAACCAAATTTTTGTATACTACTTCCCCACCGACGCAGCACCACAGTTTCTTTAGAAACTACCCCTTCATTCATTCTTTACAGTAACGGCCTCGATGTGGCGGGGTAAACTGCAGCTGCTCCAAGATAAAAAATAGTTTTCTACTGTTCAAATGCTTTTGGCCTCCTTAAGCCCGCCGCACACGGTGAGGAAACAGCTGAGCATACTCCATCGCGAGGCGGTTTGCTCATCCGTTTCCTCATGTTTGTGGGAAAATTTTGGTGAGAAATTCGCCTTGCGAGGCCGTGAGGACATGTTTGATATTTTTGGCCTCGCGAGGCAAATTGCTCACTGCACCTCCTAAATCCACAACATTTTGACCACTGTGATGGCGAATATAGTTGTCAATAAGAGTACAGACAACTCTGAACCACTTTCGATTTGTTAAGTTGATATGTATCTCTCGTTCTTATAGCGCGTTCAACGAATCATTTTACAATTCGGTTAACTTTCATTCGCAATAGCACTCGATTTCTGAATAAGACTAAGCGCTCGATTCAGTGATTAGGCCTAATTAAGCACTGGCAGCTTCTGCAGGTACTGTACCGGAGCATAAGCACTCTCGTAAAATTTTAGCTTTCATTTTGTGGTTCGGTTTACTACACTATTCACGAGATCGTGTGAAGAAGAAAGCACTGCATTATACTTAACTACACTTTTTACGAGATCGTGTGAGGAAGAAAGCACTCGTTCTGATTAAGCCTAAGCGCTGGTTTTCGTGGTAAGTCCTAAGCACTCTCGTAAAATCCTAGCTTACATTTTGTAGTTCGGTTAAGAACACTATTATTAGGCCTAAGCACTCTCGTAAAATTTTAGCTTTCATTTTGCGGTTCGGTTAACTACACTTTTCACGAGATCGCCTTGCCCTTGGACAATTTTCATTCATCGACTACGGGATTGCGGACCGCGGTGGCAGTTCATTATAGCAATATTTCAAAAGTGTAAGCGCTTGTTTCAGTGATTAGGCCTAAGCCTATTGTAAAATGTTAGCTTTCACTTTACGGTTTGAAGAAAGCACACGTTTACTGATTACGCGTAGGCGCTCATTTCAGTGATTAGGCTTTAGCACTCTCGTAAAATTGTAACTTTCATTTTGCGGTTCGGTTAACTACACTTTTCAAGAGATCGTCTTGCCCTTGAACAATTTTCAGTCATCGACTACGGGATTGTGGACCGCGTTGGCAGTTCATTATACTGCTTGCGGCAACACATCGGATTGTTGTTTGTTAGTTTGCGTTTTTGTTTTCTTTCAGTGTCATAAAAGTGGACAAGAAATGTGCGAATTCAACACAAAGGTTGACCCATTGTTTCTGCAAAGTCAAAAATTCACTCTCGTAGACGAGGTTACTTTTTTTAGTCTTTAATATCACCACGTAATTCTAGCTTTCATTTTGTGGTTCGCATAACGTACAACACTTTTCACTAGGTAGTGTGAAGAAGAAAGCGCTCGTTTACTGTTTAAGCCTAAGCGCTCGTTTCAGTGATTAGGCCTAAGCACTCTCGTAAAATTTTAGCTTTCAGGTTCGGTTAACTACACTTTCCACGAGATCGTCTTGCCCTTGATTGCGGGGGGTAGTTTCTAAAGAAACTATGGTGCTGCGTCGGTGGAGAGGTAATATACAAAAATTTTGTTTTATCAACGGAGTTGATAATGTAAACTGACCACCGTACAGAGAATCTCTATACGGCGTCCAATTTACATTATCAACTCCGTTGATAAAACCAAATTTTTGTATGCGGGATTGAGGCCGCGGTGGCAGTTCATTATAGCGAGATTACCAAATTAAATGAAGACTTAAGCAGAATTAGTAGCTGGACTTTTAGAAATCAACTCCTTATAAACCCTAGTAAAACTCTTTTAATTATCTTTGGCACCAGAGCGATGGTCAGCAAAGTAGAGGATTTTCGTCTAAATTTGTTGGGAAAAAAAATTACACCGGCTACCGTTGCTAAGGATCTGGGAGTTGTCCTGGATCCCTGCTTGACATATAACGATCACATAGCTTCAACAGTGTCCGTTTGCATGGTGCGCCTACGCCAGATTAATCGAGTTAAACATGCTTTTGACCCAACCACCTTAACTATTATAGTTAATGCCTTAGTTTTTAGCAAGCTATATTATTGTTGTAATGTTTAGAGCAACACCTCTGAGTACAACTTAAGTAGGATCCAGGCTGTACAGAATTTCGCGGCTCGTATCGTTAGCAGTTCAAGGAAATACGACCATATTTCCCCTATCCTTAAAGATCTAAAGTGGTTACCTGTAAGACAGCAGTTTTATTATCGCCACGCAATAATGGCCTTCAAATGTATGTCAGGGTGCGCTCCAGCCTCTTTATTTTCTAAATATATTCAAAGAGCCAGGATCACAAGGCGTACAACGAGGAACTCCCAGATGTTAAATATGCCTTTGAACTTTCCACTTCAGGACAGTCAAACTCTGGAACTCACTAGATTCGACTCTTAAGTTGAAACCAACACTACAGGACTTCAAACGTTGCCTGAGGAGAAGCCTTCTCTCGAATTTTTTAGTGACTTAATTGCTCCACTTTTGTTTTTATTTCATTAATTAATTAATAATTAATCAGTTCGATTATGTCATTTACTAGTTAATTAGTTAATTAATTTACTTGTATATAGCATTAGTTATCCCTTGACTTTATTCTGAAAAGCCCATTTGGGACGAATAAAGTATTTATGTATGTATGTATGTATGTATGTATGTACTCAGACGACGAACGAGGAGACTTGGGGCTCAGTTAGCAGTTACACTACAGTGACTTCACACTACGTATATGTCAATTTCATAAGATGGCGTCTAAAAGAACGCTTCGGTATTTCCGGCGGATCACAATTCAGGAAATGTTTATCGTCTTGTGGAGAATTTTAATTTTGGAACTTCTGTTCTACTGGGTGTCGACATTCTTCTACAGTTGTGGTAAAAGGATTTCAATTTCGACTGATGGCAAGATTCGTGAAAAGCTACTATAAAATTCACAGGCACGACATGCATCTTCACGCAATGCTTACTTTCAAGTAATGGATCATACGACAAGGACATATTTTGTGTGTGGTTTATTGAATCTAATTCCTTGCAAGCGGACATTGGTAAGATTCCCATAACTGCTTTGAAACTCTTAGTACCCGTTGGTGAAGTCATTCTTACATGAATTGTCAGAGTACCAGGCAGTTATATATGTCAGTAATTAAATTGTTCCAGCGCAGTCACAAATGACAACCTTGCCATGACTTTGTTATTTGGAGCCACGTCCCGTTGCCATATATCCCTATTTTGCCAAATTTCTCTTTCCCTTTTTCTTCATGCTGGTTGTTAATTTTCTAAAATCATTAAAATTCAAGAAATGAACTTTTGTAATTTGAGGTCAAACATTTGAAACAGCACTGGAGATCGAATTCTTCTTTCATTAATTTTGTTCGCCACATTAGCCAACTTTTATGGGCCCCCTCATTGCTTCATTGCTTTGTGCTTTGCCTCGTTGGCGATTGTGGCAAAATTGTCATTTTCGCCATATTTGCCAAATTCGCCGCTTTCGCCAACGTTTATGGGCCCCCTTCACTGCTTTGTGCTTTGCCTCGTTGGCGATTGTGGCAAAATTGTCATTTTCGCCATATTTGCCAAATTCGCCGCTTTCGCCAACTGTTATGGGCCCCCTTTACTGCTTTGTGCTTTGCCTTGTTGGCGATTGTGGCAAAATTGTCATTTTCGCCATATTTGCCAAATTCGCCGTTTTCGCCAACTTTTATGGGGCCCCTATACTGCTTTGTGCTTTGCGTCGTTGGCGATTGTGGCAAAATTGTCATTTTCGCCATATTTGCCAAATTCGCCGCTTTCGCCAACTTTTATGGGGCCCCTATACTGCTTTGTGCTTTGCCTCGTTGGCGATTGTGGCAAAATTGTCATTTTCGCCATATTTGCCAAATTCGCCGCTTTCGCCAACTTTTATGGGGCCCCTATACTGCTTTGTGCTTTGCCTTGTTGGCGATTGTGGCAAAATTGTCATTTTCGCCATATTTGCCAAATTCGCCGCTTTCGCCAACTTTTATGGGGCCCCTTCACTGCTTTGTGTTTTGCCTCGTTGGCGATTGTGGCAAAATTGTCATTCTTGCCATATTTGCCAAATTCGCCGTTTTCGCCAACTTTTATGGGGCCCCTATACTGCTTTGTGGTTTGCCTCGTTGGCGATTGTGGCAAAATTGTCATTTTCGCCATATTTGCCAAATTCGCCGTTTTCGCCAACTTTTATGGGGCCCCTTCACTGCTTTGTGTTTTGCCTCGTTGGCGATTGTGGCAAAATTGTCATTTTCGCCATATTTGCCAAATTCGCCGACATTATCTCTTTTTTGCAATTTTTGTTGTTGTGTGCATTTCTGGACATATCTCCTCGCACGCTGCGCAGAAGATTAAATGCTCAACAACATTATTCATATTCAGACAACAGCTTTATTTACTACAATGTTTACTTTTACATGACAATCACCTATTGCCGAAAGTTAGGTCAACTATCATCAATATACATCACTAAGTTTTCTGCGCCTGTTTGAATGTATCTTTTGTTGTAATCACTTGATTGGCGGTATCGATTATCCAACGACTGAACAGAGATCATGATCCTGCACCACTCCCAGCAGAAGGGTCTGTTGTGAGAAGAGAGTAACATGGCGGCAATCATTTCAATGATAACTGATCAAAAAACCACGCTGACGTACAGCATCGTGACTGAAAATTCTAAAACTTTAATTTTAATTAATTTGAGTCACCATTAGCTTTAGGTCAGGTAACAGTCTTGACAAGCAAATAGTTCGCTGAAAGGTTAATGTCAGCTATCAATTTCCAAAAGGAATTCATATTTAATATTTTGTACTCCCTTAACTTTAGATTAGCTGAACAGAATTTAGCTCTTTAGAGAATCTTAATCCATTACTGACAAAGAGGAAAATGGCGATTGTGACTAAAACACCTCACGAGGGCATACGAGTAACATACGAGTAGTTACGAGTAACATACGAGTACACACGAGTACATACGAGTAACATACGAGTAACATACGCGTAACATATGAGTACATACGAGTAACATACGAGGATTAAGGCTAAGCGATCATTTGAGTGATTAGGCCTAAACTGTCTTTTAACATTTTAACTTTCATTTTACGGTTCGGTTAACTACACTTTTCACGAGTTCGTGTGAAGAAAATAGCATCGTTTACTGATTAAGCCTAAGCGCTCGAGCTCGTTACAGTGATTAGGCCTAAGCACTCTTTTAACATTTTAGCTTCAATTTTCGGTTTGGTTAACTACACTTTTGACGAGACATGTTATTCGTATGTTACTCGTATGTACACGTGTGTACTCATAGGTTACTCGTATGTACTCGTATGTGCTCGTGTGGTGTTTTAGTCACGATCGAAAATGGCGCTTTGTATTTCCACCGATGTTTCACTGAATTAACCTGTAAGAATTAACGTATTTTCGTGCCAATTAGAATACTTTTGTATTTAAAATACCGTATTATTGTATTTTTAAGGTACCCATTAAAATTTTAAAGTTATTAGGTTTTAATGTCACGACACCTTAGCATGAGGTAGCGTTTACACGAACGCGGTTTCACATCGACAAGGGTTCATGACTTTGAAACCGCGTCAAAATCTATGCGGTGTGGAATTGTTTACACGGAATCGTTTTCGCCAGAATATCGAAGTCCTGACGGTATAAGCAAGGGCTGTATAACGAGCTAAATTCACCATTTTAAATTGAACAATGCAAATTTCGCGCCAAAATAGATGACACTTCATAACTATGCATTCTTAGCTTTGGGTATTTTGTGAATAATTATCGTAGAGCAGATTGATAAATAGTCGCAAAAAAAGGATCCATTACATGACTCAAATGGTACAAAAATGTGAAGCGAAATGGCATGGTTACGTCGTGTGTTTGACTATCTCCAAGCTTCTTTAATCATTTGCAACTGCTTAATTTGGATTGCGGATATAAAAAACCCCTTCCCTACCCGAAAAAGTCGTGCGAAAACCGAAACCCGGAAAGATTTATTTTTTAGCGACAGGAAGTTGTACAGGTTTACTTTCACTTACTACAAAACTTGCACGTGGCCACGCAGTTTGTTTTCACGTAATGTTCGAGATAGGGTGAAGTTGTTCGGCACTTCCCATTGTCCATCAGCTCTTCGCAATTTTTTTCCTTATCCACGCATTCTAAAAAAAGACAACATTACCACTGGCAAAGGCATAACGTTATAATGTGCGGGCGATATTTTGTTTCTTGATAAAGTGTGCTTCTGTTTATCATGCAGTTGTTTTGAGGGTTTGAACAACCCAATGCACTGACTGAGTCAGCGGTAGTTAAGCTTCACATTGCATCCGAGGACCGGTTGCTCACGAAACCTGGTTAGCGCGAACGGTTGGTTAAGAGATGTCAAAACCTACAGGTTTCCACGGTATTTAACACCGGTTAGCGCTGACCATACTTCGAGCAACTCGGGCCAGGTTGACAAAAAGATTTGGTTGACAATCACGCATACACCCTGTGTCAAAAGGGCCGTGATTTTAATATTCTTTTGTTTACTTGCAAATTCGTCCTTGTTACCTCGTTCAAGGTTAAGAACAAAAAGGGCTGATTTGCGAGCAAACAAACGAATACTGTGATGGCGGCTATGCTGCTCTGGTTTAAATATTTTTGAATGTAGCAAAAGAGCCAACTGTCTAATGTCTTCATCAAGGGTGATGCAAAGTTATCGCAGGAGTCTATTAAGGTGCGTCTATTAATAGTAATTAGCGTCCTTTTCTGTCGTCTAATCAGCGGTCTTTTCTTTAGTCTCTCTATGAAAAAGGCGGTATGGTGGTAAGAAGCTAAATATTTTAAGCAAGAACCGATACAACGTAGATTTGATTTTAGTGGTGTACACCACTAAAGTCAAATCAATTTATAATTACGCCGATCAGATCAAGCCACTGATCCAACGTACACCGACAGGAAGATTGTCCGCGATAACGGCTTGCTTCAAAACTCTGGAATGGTGGTAATTTATAAGGCCCGGGCGAACGGCTGTAACTTGATTTTGTTGGAAGATTTTAACTACTGGGGTGCAGTGGGAAAACGGCTTTCAACAAATCATCAACATTTGTTTTGACGAAACTTCACGAGAGGCCCACTATTCAGTCCCAGGCTGCATCCGCGGCTGTTGCTGTGGATACGGACATATTTACGTCATTGAGAGGCCGATTCATTAATCCGCACGCTCATACCCAACAATGTTGAACGAGGGGCTTCAACTTCTCAACTTCATTCAACATTCGCGATAACATAAAAATGTTAAAGCAAAGTTTCGATTCAACATGTTTCGACGCGGTTGAAAGGGGAGAAGGGGAAACATCGCTGTTCAACAAATCGAACGGATGTTGAAACAAATGTTAAAGCCATTTGCCTGAGCCTTTGCGCAGGGCAAGTGCGATACTCCTGACCATCTGTTAAAACGTCGTCGACACGATAAAGGATAGGGCTTTTTCGTCGTCCGCAATAAAGTGCTAATTTTATCCAAAGCAGGTGTATTAAGCGTTGATCGAATCTAATGCGTGTATTCGACCGCATACTTACCAGCATCGGTTGGTTCCTTACCTACATATAAAAAAAAAAATGCTCAACAAAGTACAGCTAGCATGTCAGACGTGCCTAAGTCTAAGTCTAAGTCTAAGAATGGTTCTTTTTTTTTAGAGTCTTTTAAATCTACTATGATGGTACATACGTCATGGTCAATTAAACGTTTGACAGACTTTCCTGCTGATTCGAAGCGAGGCCAGAGAAGCTTTAAAATTTTGTGCCTGGATTTCTTTGATGGTGGAAAGGACCGCAAGGCCAGAACATGATGTTGTTAAAGGACTTCCTACATTGTCCCTTTTCCCTGTTTAGATCGTGGTTCCATTTCTTGTTTTATTACCTCTTTTCAATGATCAAGCCCCAGTTGCTCACAGGAAGATAATGTTATTTTGTGGATAAGTCACTATCCAACAGTTTTCATTCAATGCAGTACAAGGATTTCAGTTTTCTGTCAATATACACGCTCCAAGCACATCTAAGTGAAGGCGTGTACGAGAACCTTGCCCAACACTTAATCTATACTATATTTTATTCTCTGGATAGTAACTTATTAAGCGGATAAAGTTAACCAACCTTTGAAAAAGTTGATAAAGATCGAATTACCACCGTGAAAAATTTGGAAAGCCTACGTTTCGAGCGTTAGCCTTTCGTCAGAGTGAACGGAAGAATTGTGGGTGTTGTTGGTTTTTATGAGAGTGTGGAGTAACTTTGTCATGGAATTAATGAACTCCTCTCATCCCATTAATTTATTCACAAATTCATGTTACCATTATGTACTTCCACCAATGGCAAAGCTCCTCCACACCCTCATAAAAAACCAACAACACCCAAAATTATTTCATTCGCTCGAAACGTCGGCTTTTCAAATCTTTCACGGTGGTAATTCGACCTTTATCAACTCTTATCCATCTGAATTGAGTATATTCACAAATTACAATTCCAGCGAGAAGATGACTTGTTTACTACTCGGTGTATTGTTTAGTTTCAAATTTCAGGCACCTTGCTGCCAGCATAGTTAATAGAAGGGAATGGTTTGGAAGCTCGGCAAACATCAAAGTAGCAAACAAAGATGCCAAGATGTAGGTTGGAAAGTCCACGACCGTGCACAATCTTTTGTTTTGCGCTCATACACTATGCATGAATTACGTAATCAACACGCTTCTATTGGTTAGTTCCTCAGTACGGAGTAAACAGCTATTGTGTTTTGTGCACGGTCAAGGCCAAAAAAGAGAACAAAACCCTACAACAAAGAAATTTGTAGTGTTTCATAACCATTTCCCTGTATTAACTATGCTGCCAGTATTTGTGAATATACTATTTACTTCAGATTGAGGCTAACCCTGTAAAAATACGTCCTCGGTGTTTTTATTCAGCGGTCATGGAGAACTTGAAACTGGACACGTGCATTTTCAGAGAAAAGAGAACTGAAAAAGGATGGGATCCAGACCATCTGTATGCATATCCAGCTCAATAAATATTACACTTATGTTGAATTAGGCGGGCGAGTAAAAAGATTGGAAGACATGATCACGGTCAGTTCAACAGGCAGTTTACTTACAAGTATTGCACGTGACTCCACAGAACACTTCCATGAAATTCTTGCTGGTTAAACATTCACCATTTTTCTTCCTCTCCTGACATTTTGTATCACGGTCACGGCAAAATGCTAACAATTAACAAGTCAAGATAGTGTAAGAAAAATCAAAGCAGAAAAACTGCTCAAGGCATCGTTACACTGCCCGGAGTAACAAACATTAGCACCTTTTTTCTCGTTTTCATGAATGCATGGGCTGTCGGAAAACAGCATGAAAATCGCTATTAGCAAATTCTTTTTTATTGAAACTATTTTCCATCCTAGGCTAGATGATTTTGAGAACATTTCCGAAAGCACGAAATAATCTAGATGTTTCTTAAAGTCTTGTTCCATTTTCCAATTGGTTGAAATTGCACTCTTATTAATTGTTTTTGTGATGAACGAAATAAACAGATGACCTACTCGGCAAGGGTCCTCGGAGTCGTATCCAGACTTTTCCCAAAGTAGCAAAACAATAGGAGATTGGCACAATTGTCGCATTGTGGGAATGTTCGGATAGATTGTTCACAGAGGTGGCCAAATCGAGAGGACAATGTGATTCAGGGATTCCTCGAGCTACTTAGCGCCATTTTGTTTTCGTGTTTCTTTTTTTTTATGGGAATCTTTATTTTAGCCATTTGTTTTTATCCTGTGCCGAAAAATGAAGTACCTGGGTTTTTAAGTGATGCTACAATTGAATAGAACCGAATTAAAAAAGAAAAACATGATTTGAAATTCGTTACCTGGAGGTGCTGGTGCTTTCGTGTTAGGATTGCGCGTGGTCTCTAAAAGGTAGGCAAAAACTAGCACTGAGATCTTTTTAGAAAGTGATGATGATGATAATAATAATAATAATAACAATAATAATAATAATAATAATAATAATAATAATAATAATAATAATAACCGAGGAAATTGGATCGCAAAACCAGGAAGTTGCTGACAATAAACAGAGCCTCAGTCCATCCGCAAGCCGACGTAGATAGACTGTGTCTGAAAAGAGCAGCGGGAGGGCGTGGATTATTAAGTGTAGAAGACTGTGTGAACATTGAAGTGGGCAGTCTGTTTAGATACATTGGAGAAAGTAAGGAACGATTACTTCGTTTCGTATCGGATGAAAATATTTTGGAGGAGGGGCCTACAAAAATAGAAGTGTCTGAAGACAGAATGTCTAAATACAAGAACAAAGCATTACATGGGCAATTTGAGACAGCTACAGAACAAGTAAGGGACCCAGAATCCTGGGGGTGGTTAAAAAGGGGAATACTAAAAAAAGAAACTGAAGGACTGCTAACCGCTGCACAAGACCAAGATTACGGACGAATAGCATTAAAAACAGGATTGATAAAGAGGATGTGTCTTATGTGGAGAACGAGAAGAGACCGTAAGTCATATCGTAGCGGAATGTAAGAAATTGGCGCAAAGAGAGTATAAAATGTGGCGACATGATAAGGTAGGCCAAGTTATCCATTGGAAACTCTGTCAGAAATTCAACATCCCATGCAAAGACAAGTGGTATGATCATGACCCCGAAGGAGTTATAGAAAACGATCAAGTAAAGGTGTTATGGGACTTCCGAATTCAAACAGACCATCAAATTGAGCATAATAGACCTGATGTAGTTGTTCTTGATAAGATAGAGAGATCATGTTATGTGATAGATATCGCGTGCCCTTTTGATACAAGAGTGCTGAAAAAAGAACAAGAGAAAATGGAAAAATACCAAGAATTAAAAAGAGAGATTGGGAAAATCTGGAGCTGCCGAAAAGTAATTGTCGTACCAATTGTCATTGGTGCACTAGGGACGTTCAGCAAAAATTTGAAAACATCGTTGAAGAAAATTGGACTAGATTGCAGAGATATGTCCAGAAATGCACACAACAACAAAAATTGCAAAAAAGAGATAATGTCGGCGAATTTGGCAAATATGGCGAAAATGACAATTTTGCCACAATCGCCAACGAGGCAAAACACAAAGCAGTGAAGGGGCCCCATAAAAGTTGGCGAAAACGGCGAATTTGGCAAATATGGCGAAAATGACAATTTTGCCACAATCGCCAACGAGGCAAACCACAAAGCAGTATAGGGGCCCCATAAAAGTTGGCGAAAACGGCGAATTTGGCAAATATGGCAAGAATGACAATTTTGCCACAATCGCCAACGAGGCAAAACACAAAGCAGTGAAGGGGCCCCATAAAAGTTGGCGAAAGCGGCGAATTTGGCAAATATGGCGAAAATGACAATTTTGCCACAATCGCCAACAAGGCAAAGCACAAAGCAGTATAGGGGCCCCATAAAAGTTGGCGAAAGCGGCGAATTTGGCAAATATGGCGAAAATGACAATTTTGCCACAATCGCCAACGAGGCAAAGCACAAAGCAGTATAGGGGCCCCATAAAAGTTGGCGAAAGCGGCGAATTTGGCAAATATGGCGAAAATGACAATTTTGCCACAATCGCCAACGACGCAAAGCACAAAGCAGTATAGGGGCCCCATAAAAGTTGGCGAAAACGGCGAATTTGGCAAATATGGCGAAAATGACAATTTTGCCACAATCGCCAACAAGGCAAAGCACAAAGCAGTAAAGGGGGCCCATAACAGTTGGCGAAAGCGGCGAATTTGGCAAATATGGCGAAAATGACAATTTTGCCACAATCGCCAACGAGGCAAAGCACAAAGCAGTGAAGGGGGCCCATAAAAGTTGGCGAAAGCGGCGAATTTGGCAAATATGGCGAAAATGACAATTTTGCCACAATCGCCAACGAGGCAAAGCACAAAGCAGTATAGGGGCCCCATAAAAGTTGGCGAAAGCGGCGAATTTGGCAAATATGGCGAAAATGACAATTTTGCCACAATCGCCAACGACGCAAAGCACAAAGCAGTATAGGGGCCCCATAAAAGTTGGCGAAAACGGCGAATTTGGCAAATATGGCGAAAATGACAATTTTGCCACAATCGCCAACAAGGCAAAGCACAAAGCAGTAAAGGGGGCCCATAACAGTTGGCGAAAGCGGCGAATTTGGCAAATATGGCGAAAATGACAATTTTGCCACAATCGCCAACGAGGCAAAGCACAAAGCAGTGAAGGGGGCCCATAAAAGTTGGCGAAAGCGGCGAATTTGGCAAATATGGCGAAAATGACAATTTTGCCACAATCGCCAACGAGGCAAAGCACAAAGCAGTATAGGGGCCCCATAAAAGTTGGCGAAAGCGGCGAATTTGGCAAATATGGCGAAAATGACAATTTTGCCACAATCGCCAACGACGCAAAGCACAAAGCAGTATAGGGGCCCCATAAAAGTTGGCGAAAACGGCGAATTTGGCAAATATGGCGAAAATGACAATTTTGCCACAATCGCCAACAAGGCAAAGCACAAAGCAGTAAAGGGGGCCCATAACAGTTGGCGAAAGCGGCGAATTTGGCAAATATGGCGAAAATGACAATTTTGCCACAATCGCCAACGAGGCAAAGCACAAAGCAGTGAAGGGGGCCCATAAACGTTGGCGAAAGCGGCGAATTTGGCAAATATGGCGAAAATGACAATTTTGCCACAATCGCCAACGAGGCAAAGCACAAAGCAATGAAGCAATGAGGGGGCCCATAAAAGTTGGCTAATGTGGCGAACAAAATTAATGAAAGAAGAATTCGATCTCCAGTGCTGTTTCAAATGTTTGACCTCAAATTACAAAAGTTCATTTCTTGAATTTTAATGATTTTAGAAAATTAACAACCAGCATGAAGAAAAAGGGAAAGAGAAATTTGGCAAAATAGGGATATATGGCAACGGGACGTGGCTCCAAATAACAAAGTCATGGCAAGGTTGTCATTTGTGACTGCGCTGGAACAATTTAATTACTGACATATATAACTGCCTGGTACTCTGACAATTCATGTAAGAATGACTTCACCAACGGGTACTAAGAGTTTCAAAGCAGTTATGGGAATCTTACCAATGTCCGCTTGCAAGGAATTAGATTCAATAAACCACACACAAAATATGTCCTTGTCGTATGATCCATTACTTGAAAGTAAGCATTGCGTGAAGATGCATGTCGTGCCTGTGAATTTTATAGTAGCTTTTCACGAATCTTGCCATCAGTCGAAATTGAAATCCTTTTACCACAACTGTAGAAGAATGTCGACACCCAGTAGAACAGAAGTTCCAAAATTAAAATTCTCCACAAGACGATAAACATTTCCTGAATTGTGATCCGCCGGAAATACCGAAGCGTTCTTTTAGACGCCATCTTATGAAATTGACATATACGTCGTGTTAAGTCACTGTAGTGTAACTGCTAACTGAGCCCCAAGTCTCCTCGTTCGTCGTCTGAGTACATACATACATACATACATACATACATAAATACTTTATTCGTCCCAAATGGGCTTTTCAGAATAAAGTCAAGGGATAACTAATGCTATATACAAGTAAATTAATTAACTAATTAACTAGTAAATGACATAATCGAACTGATTAATTATTAATTAATTAATGAAATAAAAACAAAAGTGGAGCAATTAAGTCACTAAAAAATTCGAGAGAAGGCTTCTCCTCAGGCAATGTTTGAAGTCCTGTAGTGTTGGTTTCAACTTAAGAGTCGAATCTAGTGAGTTCCAGAGTTTGACTGTCCTGAAGTGGAAAGTTCAAAGGCATATTTAACATCTGGGAGTTCCTCGTTGTACGCCTTGTGATCCTGGCTCTTTGAATATATTTAGAAAATAAAGAGGCTGGAGCGCACCCTGACATACATTTGAAGGCCATTATTGCGTGGCGATAATAAAACTGCTGTCTTACAGGTAACCACTTTAGATCTTTAAGGATAGGGGAAATATGGTCGTATTTCCTTGAACTGCTAACGATACGAGCCGCGAAATTCTGTACAGCCTGGATCCTACTTAAGTTGTACTCAGAGGTGTTGCTCTAAACATTACAACAATAATATAGCTTGCTAAAAACTAAGGCATTAACTATAATAGTTAAGGTGGTTGGGTCAAAAGCATGTTTAACTCGATTAATCTGGCGTAGGCGCACCATGCAAACGGACACTGTTGAAGCTATGTGATCGTTATATGTCAAGCAGGGATCCAGGACAACTCCCAGATCCTTAGCAACGGTAGCCGGTGTAATTTTTTTTCCCAACAAATTTAGACGAAAATCCTCTACTTTGCTGACCATCGCTCTGGTGCCAAAGATAATTAAAAGAGTTTTACTAGGGTTTATAAGGAGTTGATTTCTAAAAGTCCAGCTACTAATTCTGCTTAAGTCTTCATTTAATTTGGTAATCTCGCTATAATGAACTGCCACCGCGGCCTCAATCCCGCATACAAAAATTTGGTTTTATCAACGGAGTTGATAATGTAAATTGGACGCCGTATAGAGATTCTCTGTACGGTGGTCAGTTTACATTATCAACTCCGTTGATAAAACAAAATTTTTGTATATTACCTCTCCACCGACGCAGCACCATAGTTTCTTTAGAAACTACCCCCCGCAATCAAGGGCAAGACGATCTCGTGGAAAGTGTAGTTAACCGAACCTGAAAGCTAAAATTTTACGAGAGTGCTTAGGCCTAATCACTGAAACGAGCGCTTTCTTCTTCACACTACCTAGTGAAAAGTGTTGTACGTTATGCGAACCACAAAATGAAAGCTAGAATTACGTGGTGATATTAAAGACTAAAAAAAGTAACCTCGTCTACGAGAGTGAATTTTTGACTTTGCAGAAACAATGGGTCAACCTTTGTGTTGAATTCGCACATTTCTTGTCCACTTTTATGACACTGAAAGAAAACAAAAACGCAAACTAACAAACAACAATCCGATGTGTTGCCGCAAGCAGTATAATGAACTGCCAACGCGGTCCACAATCCCGTAGTCGATGACTGAAAATTGTTCAAGGGCAAGACGATCTCTTGAAAAGTGTAGTTAACCGAACCGCAAAATGAAAGTTACAATTTTACGAGAGTGCTAAAGCCTAATCACTGAAATGAGCGCTTACGCGTAATCAGTAAACGTGTGCTTTCTTCAAACCGTAAAGTGAAAGCTAACATTTTACAATAGGCTTAGGCCTAATCACTGAAACAAGCGCTTACACTTTTGAAATATTGCTATAATGAACTGCCACCGCGGTCCGCAATCCCGTAGTCGATGAATGAAAATTGTCCAAGGGCAAGGCGATCTCGTGAAAAGTGTAGTTAACCGAACCGCAAAATGAAAGCTAAAATTTTACGAGAGTGCTTAGGCCTAATAATAGTGTT
The DNA here is from genome assembly GCA_949126865.1 of Montipora capitata. Lineage (NCBI taxonomy): Eukaryota > Metazoa > Cnidaria > Anthozoa > Scleractinia > Acroporidae > Montipora > Montipora capitata. Next base: position 2,508,456 of record OX421445.1, on the reverse strand, counting down.
CTTAACCGAACTACAAAATGTAAGCTAGGATTTTACGAGAGTGCTTAGGACTTACCACGAAAACCAGCGCTTAGGCTTAATCAGAACGAGTGCTTTCTTCCTCACACGATCTCGTAAAAAGTGTAGTTAAGTATAATGCAGTGCTTTCTTCTTCACACGATCTCGTGAATAGTGTAGTAAACCGAACCACAAAATGAAAGCTAAAATTTTACGAGAGTGCTTATGCTCCGGTACAGTACCTGCAGAAGCTGCCAGTGCTTAATTAGGCCTAATCACTGAATCGAGCGCTTAGTCTTATTCAGAAATCGAGTGCTATTGCGAATGAAAGTTAACCGAATTGTAAAATGATTCGTTGAACGCGCTATAAGAACGAGAGATACATATCAACTTAACAAATCGAAAGTGGTTCAGAGTTGTCTGTACTCTTATTGACAACTATATTCGCCATCACAGTGGTCAAAATGTTGTGGATTTAGGAGGTGCAGTGAGCAATTTGCCTCGCGAGGCCAAAAATATCAAACATGTCCTCACGGCCTCGCAAGGCGAATTTCTCACCAAAATTTTCCCACAAACATGAGGAAACGGATGAGCAAACCGCCTCGCGATGGAGTATGCTCAGCTGTTTCCTCACCGTGTGCGGCGGGCTTAAGGAGGCCAAAAGCATTTGAACAGTAGAAAACTATTTTTTATCTTGGAGCAGCTGCAGTTTACCCCGCCACATCGAGGCCGTTACTGTAAAGAATGAATGAAGGGGTAGTTTCTAAAGAAACTGTGGTGCTGCGTCGGTGGGGAAGTAGTATACAAAAATTTGGTTTTATCAACGGAGTTGATAATGTAAATTGGCCACCGTACAGAGATTCTAAAAGCTGACGTTTCGAGCGTTAGCCCTTCGTCAGAGCGAATCCATGGATTCGCTCAATGGATTCGCTCTGACGAAGGGCTAACGCTCGAAACGTCAGCTTTTAGAATCTCTGTACGGTGGCCAATTTACATTATCAACTCCGTTGATAAAACCAAATTTTTGTACGTTACTGTAAAGGGCTGGCCACGCGGTACGCGGAAAAAATAAAGTCAAGGTTGCTAAGTATCTTAAGTAGCTGGCTACGCAGTACGCGGTACGCAGAAAGAATTAAATTCAAGATGGCGAGGTATGTTAGCTGACTACGCGGTACGCGTACGCAAAGTTAAAAGCGTGCTTAGGCCAAATCACTGAAACGAGCGCTTAGGCTTAATCAATGAACGAGTCCTATTTGCTTCACACAATCTCGTGCAAAGTGTAGTTAGCCAAACCGTAAATTGTAAGCTAAAATGTTGACGAGGGTTTAGGCCTAATCACTACTAGAGGACTATTATTAATAGTCTTCGAGTAGCGAAAAGCTGACGCTTTACTTCGTTTTATTCCCTCTTTCTTCTCTTGTAAGTTATTC
>OX421445.1:2489529-2502029 GCA_949126865.1 Montipora capitata | reverse complement strand
GAAGCGAATGACTGTGGTAAAAAAAGGGAAGGGAAATCAAGTAAGTAAATGTTACAAATTATGGAATACCTGGCAAGCATGGTAGTCCGCAGGTCTTTCTACATTTTCTTTCCATGAATTTTCTTACGTCGTCTGTGCAATGTCCGAGTTCTTTCCATCTGGGACATTTTTCAGGCAGTTCGTCCTTATCACAAACTGTCATAAAGAAAAAGTGGGGTTTTTAGTGACAATCGTAATGTGAATTGATAATCATAATGTGAGCTATCTGCATAGTCACGAAAATTATTTTCTTTGTATACATTCTTTTGCTTATATCTTTTAGTTCTTGTTTCAATGTCATTTGTAGCCCGGGGAAGGGAGGGGAGGGGGCAGGGGAATTCATGTGAAAGGGGCGGGGATTCTCGTCCTCTCGCTCAGGGTTGTATATTTCAGATTTTGGTCTCAATATTTTAATGTTTTAAATATGGTCTCTTCCTTTCGGGGTATTTTGTATGCAAGGCCAGCATCCCCCCCCCCCCCCCCCTGGGATTTTTAGCCCATTAGTATTAATGTTAATTAGAATACCGTATAAGTGTTAATTCAGTTAATTCCTCAGCGCATAGCGTATTTCCTATCGATGTCGGAAAAGAAACATGTCATGTGCTTTGCAAAAAGAAGGCTAATAGAAGAGTATTTGAGGAGAAAAGTCAAAGTGGTTGACAGGAGAAAACGGGGACATTTCACTAAAAAACCAGTAGCAGGAACCAACCATAACTTTTACGGCAAAACTCCTTTGTCGCTAGTGGCGAGAAGCTTGAAAGGCAATAGCGGTAAGGAGAGAAGAAGCAGAAAGCTAGTGATATATGACAGGCAAAGAATGGTTTCCAAGTTAGGGGCAACGTGAACGTTTGCCTTGGTAACGCCTTGGATTAGAAAGTCTGGAAAAACAGTTGTCGACATCGAAATGAACGTTATATATCATTTTAGAAATTACTACTGAGTTTAGAATTAGCTTTTTTTTCCTTGGTATTTCCTTTTTTTAGAATTCTTCATTAATCAAACTCTCGCATTTGTTGCCAACGTGTGTTTAGAGATTGTATGATGGGGCTGGGGTTTTCGGCTGTTGTGTTTCCCGCTGCTCTAGTCGTGCCCAGTCCTCTTTGTGTAGTTACACTGGTTAGGGCCCAAACCGTGCACCGATTGTACACTTTGTGACGAATTCACTACAGAGATCAATAACCATGCGCCAAGTATTTCAGAGGCTTTCGGCTAAGCTTACCAGTATCATTCGCAGCGTCTGCAGCTCCTAAAGGAAAAATCAACAGATAAAAAGTAATTAAAAACAAGAAAACGTAACCTCTGCACAACTCAAGAAAGCGAGTTCAGTAAGATATTTTCTACATCTCTAGACTACTTTGAATAAAGAAGTAACAAAATGTGACTTTTTCATTCAGCGGGAAACACCGTGGAATGATCCGCCAATTTGTCCAATCAAGCACGCTATCTGAGGGCAAACTGAAAATGATGAATTTCAAACAAAACTGGTAACTTCTGAAAGGTTTTAGGTTTTAATGACTCAAAAGAAACCCTCGGTCATCTCTTTTGCAACCTGCTCACTATTTAGTCCGTCAAGGTCAAAGTGAAGATTCCTTAAGTTTCGTCTCTTTCGTACAATGAAATGCTAACAAGTAAGTAATTTTCCAACAAGCGTTCAAGGTGTCAACGAAAATGTCTTCAGCAAACCATTTTTGTTGACTTTTAACAGGGAAGAAGCCTTTTCAGAAATAAGATATCGATCTTATTTTTGACATGTTTTTGAAGGAAAAAGAAGGTCGATAGCGCCTTTAGGAGTACTACATTGGAACAGAGAAACAGCATTTTTACTTGCATTTATGTTCTGGCAGATATTATTTCATAGTATTCAAGACAGCAAATTTTAATGTTAAACTTTTTAACAAAAGCATTGTAGCTCAGAAAATTATCATCTATCGTCATCCAGTAAATCCCCAATAAATTTCACGTCTGCGTTGAACATGTACTGTAGAAAAATGGTCGATTTTCTATTCTTATCAAAGAATTATACTAGTTCTTTGAAGTTTACCTCATGCAGCACATTCAAGTTTTCTATCATTCCATTAAAAGGGGTTGGCATATGCCAAGTCACGATTGAAAAATATCTTGCCGATTTAAGTTTTAAAAACAGGGTGCCCTCCGTGGCACTTTAAATAATAATCAAATACACTCTTCCACTTTCGTTTGTTATCTAGCTTCAAATTCTTTTGAACCCACTTTATTATCAAGGAAGTTTTGAAACTTTGGCACAGTCGGTTAGTGCGCGGCCTTGGTGCAAGAGGTCCCGAGTTTTGATTCCTGGGTCTTACATCCTTGTTTCGACTTCTTTCCTTCAGTGTAGCTTAAGTAGCTTTAAATACCCTTAAAACGGATCACTAAGTGGCATGTCTGTTTTTCTCCGCCCCGCAAACCGAGCTCAACAGTTTGGCGTCTCACTCAACCTCATTTATATTCAGAGGCATAATCAATTTTTTAATTTGTAGTATACCCTTGGTGGTAGGAAGTGCAACTTAACCTTCCGCTAATCTCCGTTCCCGCACTCCTAATTACCTCAGAGATGTAATAAATATCTTACTAACCTCATTTCCTCCGTCCGTCCTGTAAGTTACGGAACCTAGTTTTGTCTCGTTGATTTATGGCCCGCACTCATAAATCAACGGGAAAACATGGTCCGTAACTAACATTATTTTTTTCTCAGTGCGCGAATCCTGCAATCTTATTGATACTGGGAGCGGGAGGAACTTTTCTATCTTGCCCGCCAACCCGGGCGGAATCCTTGTCCTGGTTGCGTGAGCTTGTTTAATGACCTTAAATTTCCATTTTTTGACATCGAATCCGTTTACATACAGAAGTAAGTGTTTCAAAACCGATTTTTATTAGACAAGAGGCGTGGAAATAGAATTGAAGTAAAAATATTTCTCTTTGAAACATTCCGTTTGTAAGTCGCTTACTGCATTCGCTATCAAGCTCAGAACGATTCAAAAATTTAAAAACTGATTCCAGAGAGGAAGAGAGAGAGAGGGAAAAAAAAAAAAAAATATTTACCAGCTAGGGGTCGGTCCGCTATACGCACCTCCCAGATGGCAAATAACATATATGTACGGACCTCGAACTCGGTTAGTAAGAGGTATGTATTCCATTCATGGATCGTAGGTAAAGGACTTTAGCGTGGTTGCTATGAACTTTTGTCTACTGAACTCAACAAGGGCTCGTGACATATTAGTATTCTATCGCAGCCACAGTTTTGCTATCTCAGGTGTTTTTTGTCCACTGCAATTCATCGCGTACTCCTGATGTATTTACAGAATTTGTAACTGAGACAAGACCAAACTTCTTACCGTACTTTAAAGACAAAAGGGCACACAGCACTCCAAGAACTGCAACAAGCTTAAGAGGCGTAGTTACCATGTTGAACTTGTTTGGGCTGATTTGATTGACAGGTCTCCTACATTTTTAAAAATACATTTATATGTTACTAGGAATGTTCTTACTAATTACCCTTTTGTACATTGAAGCAGTGCCCCCTCTTTTATAATTTTGCAGACATTCTGAAATTGTTTCTCGTACATTTGTCTAACTACGCTTCACAAAGTTGATATCGAGGGCAGGGTTTTTCTGCCCACGCGATAAAACAAGTTTCCCCGTTCTTTTGTAGAACTGTCATTTCCATTACGATTTTTGGTACGATAACCACAAAGGCAAGCAAGTTGGAGCGAGGCGAACAATTTAACTTACTTTTGTTTTGTCAGGACTGCAAGAATCTAGGACTTTCTTCCCGGAACAATTAATAGGCAACTTAAGCACTCCACGTTCTGGGGCCAGGGACAGTAACCGGAAGTCACCTATTTTCCCTTTAAACTTGTTTATATTACCACATTCACATTTCCAAGTATCTTTTTTTCCATTAGAGACGATTTTTTTTTTAAATCTGCGAAATACCATAGTCCTGACATGGCGTACAAAAACCTCGCTTGCTTAATTGAAGTTTTTCTCCAGTTTCAGATCACTTCTACCCCAATGCCACTATAATTTTCCAAAAATTGTCGTAACCAGGAGCCCATCTGGAGCGTGCAACTTCCATACAGCGTCTGTGAAACGGCGTTTTCACAAGTAGGTTTATTTTTAGACTAGCCCTTCCCGCGAATTAGGTCAAAAAACAAAGGCAGTTCCGGTCGGTGACCCTATGACGTCAGCATAATTTCTTGTAATTGGTCATCGGGCTCCTGTGGGAGTCTCATTCGCGGGAAATTCAATCTAAAAATAAATCGGTCTGTGAAAACGCCGTTACACGAACACAGTAGAGTTGTAGGCTCCGGGTCATGGGTTCCTGTCGTAACTGCATAAAATGTGACAGGTTTAGAGGCCAAATTAATCACAAATAGGCGTAGCCTAGTCGCTAGGTATTCTCGGCTCATTCAAACCCAACTGTAAGCGGTGACGTCACCGAGAGAGACTCGCCGAGAACGCGGTTCTCTCGCCCACTCCTTCCCAGACCTCGCGTGGACATGGGGCAAGAGGGAACGCCTAGGGACTAGGCTGAATTGGACTACAAATTGTTTTTAAATTTGTTAAAATCCTCGCTCAGTTTGGTATTGCCACTGGTGTTGAGACTGCCAAAGGTTGAAATCTAAAGGTTCAGAGTGCAAGGCTTAATTTCTAAACAACAAGAAGAAGAAACTGGAATGCTGTCTCAGTGACAGAGTAAAACAAGAATATTTGGTTTTAGTATATACTAAAACAGTGGATAGCGTTGAACGCGCGCGCTGATTGGCTACTCAAACTCCGGATACCTTTGCTATTCACCTCCGAGCAATTCGTGCGGAATTTATGCACAAAAATGTTGTAATCTTTGCAGGAATAAATGAGTTAAAATCATCTTTTTGTGCTATATTATCTCACCGTTTTAGTATATCCTAAAACAACTATTCACCTCAGTGTCAGTGGCTAGTGGTGGATATTTACCTAGCCACCTCGACCTCAGTGAATAGTTGCTAATTACAGGAGCCCATTACTAGGAGCCTCTATATGCAGTAGATCTTTGAGTAAACCTTTGCGCGTATCTTTCTATTTTTGGAACGAACCCTTGAGCAGGAGACTCGCATTTACATAAATTTCTACGATTTAAATACAGTTTTACTGCTTTATTTGTTTTCGTTAGACAATGACTTTACTCTGATTGGCCTTTTAAAACAGTGTGTGCAGAGCTGAGGAACTCGTGGCGTTCTAAAAATAGAAAGATACGCGCGAAGGTTGACTCATAAAGACGTGTATCAGAGAGGCAAGCTCCTACTCATGGGCGAAGGAATGAAGGGGTAGTTTCTAAAGAAACTGTGGTGCTGCGTCGGTGGGGAAGTAGTATACAAAAATTTGGTTTTATCAACGGAGTTGATAATGTAAATTGGCCACCGTACAGAGATTCTAAAAGCTGACGTTTCGAGCGTTAGCCCTTCGTCAGAGCGAATCGAGGGATTATGGGTTACGTGTAGTTTTTATAGTAGGGTAGGAGCTACGCTATTGGTGGTAACATGGCAACGTGAAAATAGGAATATATTAGTTAAATGAAAAGCGTTCGTTAATACCGTGAGGATTAAGGGTGCCGATTTGAAAGATGAATTTTTGTTCCAGATTCTTGCGGCTTTCCGTCGTACCTAGATGTAGGGAAAGGCCGCAGACTGCCATGTGTTTTTTGGAGTGGTTAGGCAGATTAAAATGGCGAGCGACTGGCTTAGATGCATCCTTGTCATTCTTCTCAACATCGCGAAGGTGTTCGCGGAATCGGTCACCTAGTCGTCTACCTGTCTCACCAATGTATAATTTATTGCATAACGTACAGGTTATGCAATAAATGACATTTGCGGAGGTACATGTGAAACGATCGGTGATCTTAACAGATCGCTTAGGTCCCGATATCTTGCTAGTGTTAACAATGAAACGACAAGTATTGCATCGTGAGCGCGCGCATTTGAAAGTGCCGGGTTGCTCGTTAGTTTTGAGCGCGCTTCTAACTAAAAAGTTGCCTACGTTTTTGTCGCGCTTGAATGAAATAAGTGGAGGTTGCGAAAAAAAAAAATAAGTGGAGGTTGCATCACCTTCGCGATGTTGAGAAGAATGACAAGGATGCATCTAAGCCAGTCGCTCGCCATTTTAATCTGCCTAACCACTCCAAAAAACACATGGCAGTCTGCGGCCTTTCCCTACATCTAGGTACGACGGAAAGCCGCAAGAATCTGGAACAAAAATTCATCTTTCAAATCGGCACCCTTAATCCTCACGGTATTAACGAACGCTTTTCATTTAACTAATATATTCCTATTTTCACGTTGCCATGTTACCACCAATAGCGTAGCTCCTACCCTACTATAAAAACTACACGTAACCCATAATCCCTCGATTCGCTCTGACGAAGGGCTAACGCTCGAAACGTCAGCTTTTAGAATCTCTGTACGGTGGCCAATTTACATTATCAACTCCGTTGATAAAACCAAATTTTTGTATCCTACTCATGGGCTCCTGCTAATTATCAAACTGATTGATTGAGATCGAATTGTGACCGTGGAAATATTGAATCGTTGATGTTTTAAGGGTCAGTCCCAGGAGTCAATCCTTTCCACAGAACCAATTGCAACTGAAGGATTGTGGGTTGTTTAGGGTTTATATGGGAAGCGAGGAAGCTATGCAAATGGAGATCATGAAGACACCATGTGATAACGGGAAGACAAGAATAAATTAGTTGAATGAAAAGTGATCATTCCACAGAATTAGGGAATCAATGTAAAGTTAAGCCAGGGACTTATTTTTGTGGTTTGCTGGATTGAAGGTCTAAAGTGTGCAGTGAGCTGCAATAAGGACTCGGAAGTGTTTGAACTCATGGTGATTTTTTATGTTTGGACTGTGTTTTTAATCGCAGATCGCATTCCCACATACCCTATGCTAATCGGTTAATTTTTATCAGTCAACTAATAAACTTTCATTCTTTTCGGCTATTTTGGTCTTCAAATATGTTTTGGCTACTATTTTGCTTTCAAGAGATTCTCTTAAAAAAAACGTGTTCTTCTTGTCTGCTTTGCATGGTCTTACTTGTGATTGTATTTTTGTTCCTTGTGATTAACCGTTCGGTTTTTGCCCGTTCTGCTATCACAAATTATTGCTATTTTTCAGGTGCTAGGGTACGTATATCATGGTGTATATATAGGAATAGTGGCAACGTCATTAGATCGAAAGTCAGTCTTCAGTTACGATAGATCACTGCCGCCGATCGTTTAAGGAGCTATTTTCTAACCTGGAAGTGTAGCGCATCTTACCTTGCTGTGTTACCTCTTTCCTAAACAAGTTTATCCAACCTCTATGGATTCCCTGCAAGCTTTGAATCTAGTTCTGTCATTCTCTTTTTAGCATCTTTAGATAATTTATTTTTCATAAACAGCTGTGGATACATCATATTTGCCTGTTAACTATTGCAGCCATTTCAATATTATCTTTGACTAATAGCACGAAGAGCCATTAAATTAAAGCCAACTAGTTTCTCTTCTAAGGCACTTCTTCTGCTCAGCACTTCTGCATGTTATCGAGGGTGTCTTTGTTTTTTCCTTTAAGATTTTAATGTTATTTATCCTGCATTACAGCTGTAGTTTGATAGTACAAGTAATGGGCTCCGCGTAATTAAACAATAAAATCATTAACTCGTTTTCGGAATTTGAATTCCTCCAACAGCCTTTTGAACGCAGAGTTTAAATATAAAGCGAACAAAAAATGAAAAAACAATAAGCACAATAAACTAAAAATCTAACTGATCTAAATGAGTTTTTATGCGCAAACATTAAAGCTTTTATATTCTTGAAATGTCTATAGACCTTATTCATAAATGGCGGTCACATTTATAATTCTTTTGTCCACGTGCAAATTAGCCTACCAAGCCTCATTTTAGATATAAATATAATTTAAATAATTAATCTATTTGTATTTTAAACTTTTGTCCCTGAAAACCGCTCATAAGGAGTCGTAAATAAAGACGTAGGTTTTATTATATAAGTATAGAGATTTCCGTACACGACAGACGATGCACTGTGCACCAGCAGCGGGAGCCAAATTTTATTACTTAGGCTTCTAGCTCCTCAAATGTGCGATTAGCCCTTTATCTTCGTGATCTCTGTGTGACCAGCCAATAATATTATATTACAATTCCTCTACCTAAGCCAGTTTCTTGTGGCTACCTGTTCGATACATTAAACGATATTGTTCATCTGGTCTGCTTGTCGCAATAGCTCCCCTACGACACAACAAAATACTTTAAAAAATCTTTAAAATTTTTAGGTATTCAAACGAGGTATGGAAGGTAAAGATTTCTTTTATTTCAAACATATTTGGCTATTTGTTTGGGGCTTTTGTTGAGTTGTTTGATAGCCTGACAACAAACACTTAAGCTCTTTAAATTTATGATCACTGTACACTTTTACAATAAACAAATCACTTCATGTCATGGTTGGCGCGTTTGTACGATTTTTATTACTCACTCGTTGTGAAGGATCGTTAAACTTGCTTGTTCGCCTCGCTCACTCGTTCGTTTAAGGCGATCTCTTACAACTCGTGAATAAAAATCGTACGTATAAGCATTCAATAACCATAAACTTGTAATAGTTTTCACTACATCTGCCCCCGCCTAAGACGATATGGATGGCAGTGGAGATGTTTTCCAATTAATATGTTGTACATTGTGATGTCTTCATATTATACTAGATGTAATTAGGTAGGTAATGCAAGGAAAGGATAGGCAACAACGTAACAAAGATCGAAGATTGTTTGAAAATGTTGATACTGAGACTATGCTTTTGCTTTCTGAGGTTGCGTCTAGCAGTTTGTCACCCTGCTTGCAGAGCCTTTCTTTTGCTTGCTCGATTTCGGTGTTTTCGAGGGGTCGGTACATGTCGCTGACCCCCAGTCCATGGACTACCAAGATGGACTACCGAAATGGACTACCTAAATGGACTGCTAAATGGACTACCAAAATGGACTACCCTAAATTACCTACCTTGAAAAATAAAAAGATTACTAAAGCTTGGTTGTTTTGATCACGTTAAATTGCAGGAACTGCTCCGAGTTTTTTAGAAGTAAACCGCTGATCAGTTTCAATACATGGTCATACACAATCCTACACAGTCCTTTTTGATCGATCTCCGCCATCTCTGTACCTTTCTTGGTAGGTACGTTATGTATGGGGACACATTATGTACCGATAGTCGCCCATCACTCTCTATCAATTCTCCCCAACATTGACCCACAGTCCTTAGTACTGAGCAACCGTCCCTAGCAATGAGCAACCGTCCCTAGCAATGATCTTTTGTCCCTAATAGTGATCGACTGTCCCTAGCAATGATCAATTGTCCCTAGCAATGATCGACTGTCCGGGCTGAAACATGCCCAATTTCAGCCCGGACGCAAAACGCATATTTCCTTGGGAAATTTTACGGAGATGCGAAAACACAGTCGCTGCGCATGCTCACGTTCCTTTTTCAGCCCGAGCTGAAAAAATGATAGCGATTACATGGATTTTTCATCCCTTTTGCTCGGACTGAAAATCATAGCCCGGGCTGAAACCCTCTCCATGTAATCGCCACTTTCATTTTAAGAGGATTTCTTTCATAACCCGGGCTGAAATTTTTAGCCCGGCTAACCGAACTGAAATTCGTCATGTAATCAGGCCCTTTACTCTACCAACACTGACATCAGTCGTTGTAGTTTTTATTTTTAAATTTGTTTGCCACACATACATGTGGTTGATTACCACAATCTAAAAGGATAGCTACAATGATATTACGTAAAATTATTTTACTTTACAAAGTTTTTAATTAAGCCTTTAAAAAATTGCAGCTAGAAACAACTATAGACGATGTGGCGAGTAAACCCAAAAGAAGCTGAGCCGGAGCTTATGAACCTCAGATGCTATCAACTTAACTACGGACGAGCGAGTCTTTAGTTTTCTGTCAATGAGGAATTTTTTCAATGAGGTCTTAAAGATAGAATAACTGTGGGAAAGAGCAAGATCACGGAGTAGGGAATTCCAAACCTTTGGACCGTGGTGCAAGATCTTATTTTTTTTTTTATATTAGTTCTGCAGTAATGAGGACGATAGGTATTGGCGTTCCGTGTATCGTGCGTATGAACTTGATGCTGAGTAGAGAAAAGATTAGTAAAAGTAATAGGAAGAAGGTTATAAAATAAATGATAAGAATAAATAAAGCAGTTTACTTAGATGGTAGAGGTTAGATACGGGTGCCACCACAGATGCCCCAAGCTCAGTGTGAGGGAATATAAGGATCGATTTGTCTGGGAAGACAAGACCTGAGACATGAGAAGATAATTTTACGAAAAAAATCTCAATTAAAAAGCCTTACCTTATTGCATTATGGGTCGCTTCCTTCCTATTTGGTTTTTCTCCAGATTAGACGCGAATTGAGGCATTATCAGTTCCTCGGTTGTCAACGGTCATAATAAAATACCAATACTGAACACTGAATTCTCACGAATCCCCCAAATGGAGTCAAATATTTCTGGTTAAAATGTTTCCCCGGCCATGAATCCACTGTAGAATTCAAGGGCAAAGGGTTTTCTTTCATTTCAATCCGCTAGCCGCAAAATTGAAGCCCTGCCAGCGACGTCAGGCGGCTGTCAGTGTTCCAAACGAAAGGATAAAACAATGGAAAAGAGCCTCACGAACTCTGAAGACGACACAGCAACCGTTGAGTTCGGTTTGGTAACGAGTCTTTGTTTGTGGCGTAGACCGCTTGGTAACTCTTTTTTTGGTAACGTCGTCAGGGTCCACGTCGGTTCGGTTGCTAGGGGATTGAAATGAAAGAAAAACCTTTTGCCTTTGAATTCTACAGTGGATTTGTGACCGTGGGAACATTACCCTGCGAGCAGTTGGTTTCTCCTACCCTTCCCGAGAGAGAAACCACCGCACGCAACCGTTAGTTTCTTTGAGTGAGCCGCCGTCCAGCGCCAAGGACGAATAAATTAAATTTGAACCGGTAAAATGAGTTAGTAAACTAGTTTTGGCGCTTGCGCGTGCGTTCAGCTACGTAACTGCTGCGTTTGGGAGAGCCTGCTGTGTAGTGATTTCCCGCGAAGTAAGACGAAGTGATGTCAAATACATCACGTGGGGTGTGACGTACTTCGCACGTGCTCGATGGAAAATCAAAGGGTTGCTCGCAGTGCTTTCTCTCTTGGGAAGCGTAGGAGAAACCAACTGCTCGCAGGGTATGGCAACATTTTAACCAGGAAGATTATTTGCCTCCATTTGGTGGGCTCGTGAGAATTCCGTTGAAAACCGAGGAACTGATAATGGCTCAATTCGCGTCGAATCTGGAAAAAAAAAACCACCAATCAGAAAGGAAGTGATCCACAATGGCAATAAGCCTTTTTCGATATATTAAAATTCAGCTTGAAAGAGAGGTTCTGAGGACAAAGACAAAGGAAAGTGGATGATATGTAAATATTTTTCACATTCATTCCAACGTGCTTCTATTGTTTTTGTCTTCCCTGCCTCACTATCAGGATGAATATTTGATATTTCGAAAATGGCCTATAAGGTTAGGCTTTTAATTGAGAATTTTTTCGTAAAATTATCTGCCCAGGTCTCAGGTCTTGTCTCGTCATACAAATCCGTATATTCCCTCACACTTGGCTTAGGGCTCCTGTGGTGCCAGTGCGAGTTTACTGCCTGTATGTGTTTTCTTCCGAGCATGCGCTTTGGGCTCGAAAGTGAGCATTTTCTTAGATCCCCTGCTCGCAGGTGAAACTGGCACTACTCTCTAACAACTACGAAAGATATAAGTGCTGCGTATTTGTAAGAGGTTTACCACTCATATTTTAAAATCCCTTAACTTAATAAATGATCCAGCCACTACGCTTGCATGTCTCCTGCTAACGTTTTACAAGGCCATTACATGTATTTACTGAACCCGATATTGGTAGACAGTGGAATGCAACCACGTGATTTTCCGTCACTGAACAACAGCATCATGGAATATCAGGATCTGGATACAGACAAAAAATAGAGGACGTGCAGATGTTAGACCTCGTATTTACTACACTTGATTAGACGTTCACGTCGTTTCCATGTCGCGAACATAATTATGTACACACGCAGTCTTTATGATGTTGTTTAGTCCTGTTTAGTCTGGCCCCAACGGACGCATCAATTGGAGACACAACCTCGTTTCCAGGGTCTCTCTTCTCTGCCTCCTAATGTCGTTGAGGGGAAACCCTGGTTCAGGCTGGTCACGTGTCTCCCAAAAAGGTGGAGGTGACAAAAAAACAACCGAAGAGACGGGCAGCCAAGTCGTAAATATGTCTTTCCCGAGCCCACTGTAGAAGTAAAAAAAATTGTCCAGGAAAAGTAAAACACATCTGTCATGAGAAACAGTATCAACTGCGAGAGGAAATGTCGAAGTCCG
>OX421445.1:2474529-2482029 GCA_949126865.1 Montipora capitata | reverse complement strand
AATCAACGACTTACCTATGATGGAAGCCTCAGGGGATGACTGAATCCCTAAAAAAGTTTTGAGATAGTTCCATCATTTATTTGTTTATTTATTTATTTTATTTATTTAAGAAACGATTTGGAAATACATGAGACAAGAAATATAAGTGATAGTCTTTCGCCATTATCAAGGTTATATATGCGGGATCAGTCAATCAAACTTGACAGTATGCAAGTACCATCTGTAATAATTCGTAGTGGAGATTCGTCAGACTTCTCTGCATCAGAAACGGAAGGACTAAATCAGTGCAAATATCGGCACCCAGATCAGACTCGTATATTGGAAAACTTAGGGAGGTTTTGGACAGTGTTCAAATCAGGGGAAAGGTCAAAGCAGTTGTAGTTGACGAGGCACATCTCATTGAAGAATGGTAACAATGTTTGATTTATATAAGAGTATTTTTGAAGGGCGTTATTGTTGTAATGGTAAATGACATCAAAATAAAGAGCATATGTTGGTAAGCAATTGGTATTTCAAATCATAAAACAACACTATTGATACAGTGGCCAACTCGAAAGCCTCAGCTCCTTTGGCCACTGTGCACCCACATTGTAAGCAAATCTATTTCTATCCTCAGTTTTTCCTAATTTTGTATTATATACCTGTATAATCTCTATAATTAGTTGAAATATCAATGTATGCAATAAAGATTCCTTCCTTCCAGTGTTGATAAAGCCAATCTTTCTAATAATGTTGTTTCTAAAAGGAGGTTGAAAATACTTTGTGGTTACCACATATCACTAGAAACGCACCCTTTAGTTAAGATATTGTGAGTTTATTTAGTGTAGTATGAATCACTGCCTCTCCTTTACAATCATCACAACTGCATAATGATTTACAGTTTGTCACAACAAGAATGCAATGCACAGTTTTCCTTAACAGTGCATCCAAAATATTCTAGGATATCTCTTCTTCTGCAGATGGTTGTGGTGACAAATTTCCTCATTCATTATCTGATGCAACTTTTTCTTGCCACTACTTATATCGTATGAGTTGAATAGAGTTCTAGATATAGCTGGATCACCATCCCTGTCGGCTAGTCTACTCCAATGCCAAATGCAACAGTGACGAAATGAACTCTGCCTCAGGACCTCTTATTAGGTCATCTAGTATGTCATATTTTTCCTTTTCTGGATAATTGGCATGGAACTGTGCAGTCTGTTTTTTTGCCAAATTTGAAACACCTATTGGTGTGCACTGTTCCTGAGATATGTCCAGAAATGCACACAACAACAAAAATTGCAAAAAAGAGATAATGTCGGCGAATTTGGCAAATATGGCGAAAATGACAATTTTGCCACAATCGCCAACGAGGCAAAACACAAAGCAGTGAAGGGGCCCCATAAAAGTTGGCGAAAACGGCGAATTTGGCAAATATGGCGAAAATGACAATTTTGCCACAATCGCCAACGAGGCAAACCACAAAGCAGTATAGGGGCCCCATAAAAGTTGGCGAAAACGGCGAATTTGGCAAATATGGCAAGAATGACAATTTTGCCACAATCGCCAACGAGGCAAAACACAAAGCAGTGAAGGGGCCCCATAAAAGTTGGCGAAAGCGGCGAATTTGGCAAATATGGCGAAAATGACAATTTTGCCACAATCGCCAACAAGGCAAAGCACAAAGCAGTATAGGGGCCCCATAAAAGT
Organism: Montipora capitata; assembly: GCA_949126865.1. Lineage (NCBI taxonomy): Eukaryota > Metazoa > Cnidaria > Anthozoa > Scleractinia > Acroporidae > Montipora > Montipora capitata. Next base: position 2,480,340 of record OX421445.1, on the reverse strand, counting down.
TGGCGAAAGCGGCGAATTTGGCAAATATGGCGAAAATGACAATTTTGCCACAATCGCCAACGAGGCAAAGCACAAAGCAGTATAGGGGCCCCATAAAAGTTGGCGAAAGCGGCGAATTTGGCAAATATGGCGAAAATGACAATTTTGCCACAATCGCCAACGACGCAAAGCACAAAGCAGTATAGGGGCCCCATAAAAGTTGGCGAAAACGGCGAATTTGGCAAATATGGCGAAAATGACAATTTTGCCACAATCGCCAACAAGGCAAAGCACAAAGCAGTAAAGGGGGCCCATAACAGTTGGCGAAAGCGGCGAATTTGGCAAATATGGCGAAAATGACAATTTTGCCACAATCGCCAACGAGGCAAAGCACAAAGCAGTGAAGGGGGCCCATAAAAGTTGGCGAAAGCGGCGAATTTGGCAAATATGGCGAAAATGACAATTTTGCCACAATCGCCAACGAGGCAAAGCACAAAGCAGTATAGGGGCCCCATAAAAGTTGGCGAAAGCGGCGAATTTGGCAAATATGGCGAAAATGACAATTTTGCCACAATCGCCAACGACGCAAAGCACAAAGCAGTATAGGGGCCCCATAAAAGTTGGCGAAAACGGCGAATTTGGCAAATATGGCGAAAATGACAATTTTGCCACAATCGCCAACAAGGCAAAGCACAAAGCAGTAAAGGGGGCCCATAACAGTTGGCGAAAGCGGCGAATTTGGCAAATATGGCGAAAATGACAATTTTGCCACAATCGCCAACGAGGCAAAGCACAAAGCAGTGAAGGGGGCCCATAAAAGTTGGCGAAAGCGGCGAATTTGGCAAATATGGCGAAAATGACAATTTTGCCACAATCGCCAACGAGGCAAAGCACAAAGCAGTATAGGGGCCCCATAAAAGTTGGCGAAAGCGGCGAATTTGGCAAATATGGCGAAAATGACAATTTTGCCACAATCGCCAACGACGCAAAGCACAAAGCAGTATAGGGGCCCCATAAAAGTTGGCGAAAACGGCGAATTTGGCAAATATGGCGAAAATGACAATTTTGCCACAATCGCCAACAAGGCAAAGCACAAAGCAGTAAAGGGGGCCCATAACAGTTGGCGAAAGCGGCGAATTTGGCAAATATGGCGAAAATGACAATTTTGCCACAATCGCCAACGAGGCAAAGCACAAAGCAGTGAAGGGGGCCCATAAACGTTGGCGAAAGCGGCGAATTTGGCAAATATGGCGAAAATGACAATTTTGCCACAATCGCCAACGAGGCAAAGCACAAAGCAATGAAGCAATGAGGGGGCCCATAAAAGTTGGCTAATGTGGCGAACAAAATTAATGAAAGAAGAATTCGATCTCCAGTGCTGTTTCAAATGTTTGACCTCAAATTACAAAAGTTCATTTCTTGAATTTTAATGATTTTAGAAAATTAACAACCAGCATGAAGAAAAAGGGAAAGAGAAATTTGGCAAAATAGGGATATATGGCAACGGGACGTGGCTCCAAATAACAAAGTCATGGCAAGGTTGTCATTTGTGACTGCGCTGGAACAATTTAATTACTGACATATATAACTGCCTGGTACTCTGACAATTCATGTAAGAATGACTTCACCAACGGGTACTAAGAGTTTCAAAGCAGTTATGGGAATCTTACCAATGTCCGCTTGCAAGGAATTAGATTCAATAAACCACACACAAAATATGTCCTTGTCGTATGATCCATTACTTGAAAGTAAGCATTGCGTGAAGATGCATGTCGTGCCTGTGAATTTTATAGTAGCTTTTCACGAATCTTGCCATCAGTCGAAATTGAAATCCTTTTACCACAACTGTAGAAGAATGTCGACACCCAGTAGAACAGAAGTTCCAAAATTAAAATTCTCCACAAGACGATAAACATTTCCTGAATTGTGATCCGCCGGAAATACCGAAGCGTTCTTTTAGACGCCATCTTATGAAATTGACATATACGTCGTGTTAAGTCACTGTAGTGTAACTGCTAACTGAGCCCCAAGTCTCCTCGTTCGTCGTCTGAGTACATACATACATACATACATACATACATAAATACTTTATTCGTCCCAAATGGGCTTTTCAGAATAAAGTCAAGGGATAACTAATGCTATATACAAGTAAATTAATTAACTAATTAACTAGTAAATGACATAATCGAACTGATTAATTATTAATTAATTAATGAAATAAAAACAAAAGTGGAGCAATTAAGTCACTAAAAAATTCGAGAGAAGGCTTCTCCTCAGGCAATGTTTGAAGTCCTGTAGTGTTGGTTTCAACTTAAGAGTCGAATCTAGTGAGTTCCAGAGTTTGACTGTCCTGAAGTGGAAAGTTCAAAGGCATATTTAACATCTGGGAGTTCCTCGTTGTACGCCTTGTGATCCTGGCTCTTTGAATATATTTAGAAAATAAAGAGGCTGGAGCGCACCCTGACATACATTTGAAGGCCATTATTGCGTGGCGATAATAAAACTGCTGTCTTACAGGTAACCACTTTAGATCTTTAAGGATAGGGGAAATATGGTCGTATTTCCTTGAACTGCTAACGATACGAGCCGCGAAATTCTGTACAGCCTGGATCCTACTTAAGTTGTACTCAGAGGTGTTGCTCTAAACATTACAACAATAATATAGCTTGCTAAAAACTAAGGCATTAACTATAATAGTTAAGGTGGTTGGGTCAAAAGCATGTTTAACTCGATTAATCTGGCGTAGGCGCACCATGCAAACGGACACTGTTGAAGCTATGTGATCGTTATATGTCAAGCAGGGATCCAGGACAACTCCCAGATCCTTAGCAACGGTAGCCGGTGTAATTTTTTTTCCCAACAAATTTAGACGAAAATCCTCTACTTTGCTGACCATCGCTCTGGTGCCAAAGATAATTAAAAGAGTTTTACTAGGGTTTATAAGGAGTTGATTTCTAAAAGTCCAGCTACTAATTCTGCTTAAGTCTTCATTTAATTTGGTAATCTCGCTATAATGAACTGCCACCGCGGCCTCAATCCCGCATACAAAAATTTGGTTTTATCAACGGAGTTGATAATGTAAATTGGACGCCGTATAGAGATTCTCTGTACGGTGGTCAGTTTACATTATCAACTCCGTTGATAAAACAAAATTTTTGTATATTACCTCTCCACCGACGCAGCACCATAGTTTCTTTAGAAACTACCCCCCGCAATCAAGGGCAAGACGATCTCGTGGAAAGTGTAGTTAACCGAACCTGAAAGCTAAAATTTTACGAGAGTGCTTAGGCCTAATCACTGAAACGAGCGCTTTCTTCTTCACACTACCTAGTGAAAAGTGTTGTACGTTATGCGAACCACAAAATGAAAGCTAGAATTACGTGGTGATATTAAAGACTAAAAAAAGTAACCTCGTCTACGAGAGTGAATTTTTGACTTTGCAGAAACAATGGGTCAACCTTTGTGTTGAATTCGCACATTTCTTGTCCACTTTTATGACACTGAAAGAAAACAAAAACGCAAACTAACAAACAACAATCCGATGTGTTGCCGCAAGCAGTATAATGAACTGCCAACGCGGTCCACAATCCCGTAGTCGATGACTGAAAATTGTTCAAGGGCAAGACGATCTCTTGAAAAGTGTAGTTAACCGAACCGCAAAATGAAAGTTACAATTTTACGAGAGTGCTAAAGCCTAATCACTGAAATGAGCGCTTACGCGTAATCAGTAAACGTGTGCTTTCTTCAAACCGTAAAGTGAAAGCTAACATTTTACAATAGGCTTAGGCCTAATCACTGAAACAAGCGCTTACACTTTTGAAATATTGCTATAATGAACTGCCACCGCGGTCCGCAATCCCGTAGTCGATGAATGAAAATTGTCCAAGGGCAAGGCGATCTCGTGAAAAGTGTAGTTAACCGAACCGCAAAATGAAAGCTAAAATTTTACGAGAGTGCTTAGGCCTAATAATAGTGTTCTTAACCGAACTACAAAATGTAAGCTAGGATTTTACGAGAGTGCTTAGGACTTACCACGAAAACCAGCGCTTAGGCTTAATCAGAACGAGTGCTTTCTTCCTCACACGATCTCGTAAAAAGTGTAGTTAAGTATAATGCAGTGCTTTCTTCTTCACACGATCTCGTGAATAGTGTAGTAAACCGAACCACAAAATGAAAGCTAAAATTTTACGAGAGTGCTTATGCTCCGGTACAGTACCTGCAGAAGCTGCCAGTGCTTAATTAGGCCTAATCACTGAATCGAGCGCTTAGTCTTATTCAGAAATCGAGTGCTATTGCGAATGAAAGTTAACCGAATTGTAAAATGATTCGTTGAACGCGCTATAAGAACGAGAGATACATATCAACTTAACAAATCGAAAGTGGTTCAGAGTTGTCTGTACTCTTATTGACAACTATATTCGCCATCACAGTGGTCAAAATGTTGTGGATTTAGGAGGTGCAGTGAGCAATTTGCCTCGCGAGGCCAAAAATATCAAACATGTCCTCACGGCCTCGCAAGGCGAATTTCTCACCAAAATTTTCCCACAAACATGAGGAAACGGATGAGCAAACCGCCTCGCGATGGAGTATGCTCAGCTGTTTCCTCACCGTGTGCGGCGGGCTTAAGGAGGCCAAAAGCATTTGAACAGTAGAAAACTATTTTTTATCTTGGAGCAGCTGCAGTTTACCCCGCCACATCGAGGCCGTTACTGTAAAGAATGAATGAAGGGGTAGTTTCTAAAGAAACTGTGGTGCTGCGTCGGTGGGGAAGTAGTATACAAAAATTTGGTTTTATCAACGGAGTTGATAATGTAAATTGGCCACCGTACAGAGATTCTAAAAGCTGACGTTTCGAGCGTTAGCCCTTCGTCAGAGCGAATCCATGGATTCGCTCAATGGATTCGCTCTGACGAAGGGCTAACGCTCGAAACGTCAGCTTTTAGAATCTCTGTACGGTGGCCAATTTACATTATCAACTCCGTTGATAAAACCAAATTTTTGTACGTTACTGTAAAGGGCTGGCCACGCGGTACGCGGAAAAAATAAAGTCAAGGTTGCTAAGTATCTTAAGTAGCTGGCTACGCAGTACGCGGTACGCAGAAAGAATTAAATTCAAGATGGCGAGGTATGTTAGCTGACTACGCGGTACGCGTACGCAAAGTTAAAAGCGTGCTTAGGCCAAATCACTGAAACGAGCGCTTAGGCTTAATCAATGAACGAGTCCTATTTGCTTCACACAATCTCGTGCAAAGTGTAGTTAGCCAAACCGTAAATTGTAAGCTAAAATGTTGACGAGGGTTTAGGCCTAATCACTACTAGAGGACTATTATTAATAGTCTTCGAGTAGCGAAAAGCTGACGCTTTACTTCGTTTTATTCCCTCTTTCTTCTCTTGTAAGTTATTCACGCAATTTTTTTTATTTTCACTCCCCTTTTCTTTTAAAAAATAAAGCGGATGTAAAGAGAAGCGAAAGCCGCCGGTGTGTTAGGTGAGACAGAGAGGGAAAACAAAGCTGAAAAGCCTATTCAAATCGTCGTGTCATTTAACAGCAACACCGGAAAATAACTGGGTGAAACACGAAAATAAACAGGTGTAATGGAAGCGTGCTTGAATTTCGTCAAATTATCCCCAAAATCAGCAAGAATTTGTGACGCTGATGAATAATGAAGCAGTCTCTTTTTCCAAAACGATAGAATTACCTGGTGATAAATAACCTCGTCTAGGAGAGTGAATTTTTTTGGCTTCGCAGAAACAATGGTCAACCTCAGAGAGTTGGACGATTGGACGTTTGTGTTGAATTCGCACATTTCTTGTCCAACGAGTGCTTTTTTC
>OX421445.1:2450723-2453223 GCA_949126865.1 Montipora capitata | reverse complement strand
TGAACTCGCTGAACTAATCAGAAGACTTAATCAGAGCTGTTCTGCTTTTGGTATGGAAATAAGTGCTGAGAAAACAAAAATCATGTTAAATACCCATGCAAACGAGGTTCAAAATGACATTATAGTCAACGGCAGTTCTCTGCAACATGTGAATCAGTTTATATATCTTGGTGCTCTAGTGACTGATAATGGTTCCAAATCTAAAATGCTCTCCAGAATGGCCAAAGCACATAGTTCTCTTTCAAAACTCAAAGTTGTTTGGGATGATAAATGTATTTCTCTATCTTCAAAAATAAGACTTTTACGATCAATGGTCATTTCTGTTTTTCTGTATGCCTGTGAATCCTGGACCCTCGACGCCTTACCTAGAGAAAAGGGTAGCTTCTTTTGAGATGAGATGTCTCCGACAACTGCTAGGAATCGATTACAGGCAAAGAATATCTAATGACAGTGTTAGAGCGATGTTGACTGCCAAAATTGGACGTCATCAAGAACTTCTTGAGATTGTGAAGACCAGGAAATTGAAGTGGTTTGGTCACACCACACGTAGTGACGGCCTGGCCAAGACGTGCCTTCAGGGCACAGTCAGAGGTGGCAGAAGCAGAAGACGACCTAGGAAGAAGTGGAGTGACAACATTACTGAGTGGACGGGCCTCAGCTTCGCTGAGGCTACCAGGGCTGCCGGCTGCCGCGATGGCTGGCGTGGGCTCGTACGTGAGGCTGCTTCATCTGCTGGGCCCCAACAGCGCCGTGCGGCGTTAAGGGAGCAGTGTGTGTGTGTGTTGTGCAAACTCATAAAGCCAGCACTCTTGCTTCATTCAGCAGCTCCAAAAGTGGCGGTCAAGTACTTCTTTCTACCTTATAGAATACCACAAAAATGATGTCAAAATGCGATGCCACTTGAGAGAAACTAAATTTGTAAGATTTTCTTTGCAAAATACCCCCCTCCCTAATTTCGTTCAAAAGGGGTTCGAATGTCTGACAGAAATACCGCACCAACCGTCAAGCGGGATTTGCAGAAATAGCATTGATTTTATGGACAAAGTCTGACTTCGCAGACATTCCAGCCAGAGTGCTGTTTTGTTTTCGTCGCTGCTTTCCTCGAATCACAAGGTGCAGGTAATTTCCGGTAAAATCTGATTGGCTCACATTTATAGCTACATGACACATGATAACATTACTCTTGTGTCTTTACTGGTGGGCGGCAGACGACTCGTTGAGAAATTGTATCAGGCGTTCTTTTTCGCGTCCTGTCTAAAGAAAAGTACGCCTGATCGCAAGTTTGGAATACTCGGACAAAAAAAAATCCGAGTGGCCCCTAACAGTGGTCGAACCGGCTTTGACCGTCCGATTCCTGGTTCGGATCCTCTGCCATTGAGCTATGGGAGACTGGTGTAAAATCCACAATAACCTGATTCACAGAGTTATTCATCATTTAATGAGAAATAAATTAATTCTTGGCTCGGCTTGTTTACAGAGTAACTTGTACACCTCGAGAAATAAGTAACAAGTGCAGGCGCATATCCAGAGGAGGTGAAATGGGTGAATTTTCATCCCCTTTTTCTGAACCCCCCTTCTTATACACAGACCTCCAACACTTCAACCAGGCTTTGGTTCTTTTACATGATTACAAAGATTCACCCCCCCATTTCAAAATCCTGGATCCGCGCCTGAAGTGACAAAAATATTGAGAGACAATGGTGAAGCAATCAAGTTTTACAAGAACTACCCCCTTGGTGTGATGCTATTTCATCATGCTCAAATGCGACAACGGTCTGCAACTTATCACGACGTTTACTTTTAAAATCAGTTCCTCCACGAAACGAGAAGAAGACAAAAAAAATTAATCCAACATTTCTTCAGTTTAATACCTTTCTTTCGGTTTTGTTAAGTTACAAACACTAGCGGTGGTTACTTTTTACTCGAATTTATAATCTACTGATGTCGGTAACTACCACTGTAAAACGAAGTTCGTCGCCTTGTTCGCGCTACACAATCACACTTTTTTCGTGGATTCTTCGTCTTTAAACTGTGACAATCACATCCCTTTCTGCTACTTGGCATCTAAAGTGTTGGGAATAAATAAAAATGAACAGAGTCGGGTGACTCAAAGTCAGGTATGCAGCAATTATTTTATAAAAGGGACGACGGTCTGTTATCAAAGAAGTTAAAAACTATTAACAGAAGCACCAAACTCCTTCTTTACTTGTTTTTATGCATTTTTTTTTTCCTGAAATACCCAAACGACAATGTCGCTACAGAAACAGTATCTTGTGAACGTTTTTCCTCAGTTTCTGGACACGATCTTAAATGATCTCTATGTCCTTTTTCTGATCCCTTCTGCATGAATAAACCCACATAATCCGCAAGTTTTCGGACAGGCTTTCTTCATAAACTCCATCTGGCCTCGGTTGTTCAAAAGGTGTATAACGCTATCCACCGGATAAATCGCTAGCAAAATCAATACCTCTTACTAACCTCGTTTTCTCGGTCCGTACTG
>OX421445.1:2435723-2448223 GCA_949126865.1 Montipora capitata | reverse complement strand
AAACTGCAGGGGCAAACTGCCGGCTAACTTGCATTCGACATGATGCCATCAAAAGTGGTGGGTGACGTTTCTATATTCGGACTCGTAATCGACACATCATCAACGTTGAAAATGTGATATCTAGTGACTCACCTATTGGTGCTGGAGCCTTTTTAGTGCCTGAAAATTATTAGAAACAGTTAATTATTGAATTGTTAGTTAATGGATTAATACCGGTAGTTATATGAAAGACTTGCCGAGTAACGTTTGTTACAAATCCATTTTTCAAATTGGAGCTAGCAGTTATGCTGGATTCATTGATCAGCTCTTTTACCAAATGGACTTTAAACTTGAAAGAGCAAGGCATCGTTATCTTCGAAAGCAACAAGGGGACAAAAGCTTATATTGCGGGAAACAGATTATGTGCAAGATTGTGTGTTTTGTTTAGAATTAGAATTTCTTCTTTCCCTGTCCATTTGTTTTCAAAGCAACCAATTACGACGCCGTGCAACCGGGATCGCGAATGACGTATTGGTTTCAGCATCAACGTGGCAGTGCATAGGATATTTGAATCTATATCTTTCGTATGCGTCCAAGTTTCGGTTCTATTACCGTGTTATAACATATTCGAACTTCTCGAAACTTCCACCAAATTGACTTGATACTTCCCTAACGTAAATCGGACCAAACAACATGGTAAGACTTTGGCTTCGGACGCACTGGACTGACAAAATTTGTTTGGCCCTTCCAAAAATTTTCAATTTGTCAAGCGTGGGCGCACTGAGACACAGCAAAATATTTGTTAACCACAAGTGTCAATCACTTGGCCCTGGAGATTCAGCTGGAACGTAGACTTGGGAACCGTAATAGTTGTAGTCTGGGTAAGGATCGTTATGCAGCATACCGAGGTACGAATCTTCCATCTTCACCGTTTGATTGCGGCGCAAATATGAAATAATTTTGGCGGGCTTCGGACTGAAATACTCCGACTAAAAATAGAGATCAAATTTTCTTGATTGACATTTTCCTTCAAATCATGGCGTGTAAATTAACAAATCTGTCAGGTTTCACGCCTAACAGAAATTTGTCCTGCTCGAGGCAGGACGACGGTGTAATTGAAGTTTGGTAAAAATGACCGGGCGCACTTGTCTCAGGGAACTGGTGACAGATTTTTTCGCAAAATAAACAAAAATTTGCCCAGTGCGTTCGGGCCCTTTTTCACTGACCTCCAGAGCAGAATTTACAAGATTTTCGACAAAACTTTTTCGCAAATGTTTCTTGGTCCTGACAGTAGTTTTGAACAGCAGCAAAAGCAGGACACCCATCCGCATAGGCAGGATCATCCTCACAAACTATTTTATTAAAGGAATTACAATCATCAGGTTAGTTCTAAATCTAGGCATTCAATGCAAAAGGCATTACATTACCGATCACAAACAGTTCTAGCTTCTAGTATAAGCTACTGAACTGCAACTGCGCACAGCGAAGGCTCCGAATCCTGGTGTGAGTTCAGCCAGCAAATTTGTGCAATCTTAAGCGAGGGTTAGTCCTCAATTGAACACATGATTTTCCGATTACTGTAGGTAGGCTAGTTCTACTTTCGTGAAACTTGTCTCGCAACGAAAGTTTCACGAGACCGACCATGTTACACGGTGCAATACCTCCTGAAATATGTTTGGCATCGCCGTTGCACACAAGTTTCAGCTAAAAGTTTCAACGTGTATGGTTCGTGTGGTGTAGTAAGTGTGGTGTAGTAGGTCAGTTCGACTACAAACTGAGTTGTTCTTCAGTGAATTATGCAATGAGAAAACCACATTGTTCACGCTATAAAGCGTCCCTAAGTATTTGAGTCAATTGTCCTTTTGGACTACAGTATTACATACACCAAATGAGCAAAATAAAGACGTTCTTAATTGGGTATTTCTTAGTATGTTCTTAAAATTTTGGTTTATCTCAAACTGAACATTCTTATAAAAAAAGTGTGTAGTGATTCGACTTTTGCCGGTTTGAATAGACCAATTTCGATATATTAAAATTCAGTCCTAAACAAAAGCCATCATCTCGAGGCTTAGGGAAATAAATATAAAAAGTTTGTATGAGTTTATTCCCCAGAGCCTCGAGATGATGCCTTTTGTTTAGGACTGAATTTTAATATATCGAAAGTGGGCTACTGTTTGTAGCTAACGACTCGACTTTCCCATTCCCATGATGCAATACGTTTTGGGGGGCTCTTTGCATGAAAACAATACAAGTCATTTACTGTTAGGACTGTATCATGCTTCAGTTAACTGGATATTCATTGTTTTAATGCAAATAACCCCCCAAATTGAACTGTATTATGGGATTTGTGAAAATAGAGAATTGGGGTTTTCGCTGCGATATTAAAATGGATTCGGATCTGTACAGTCTTTAAGGTATGCCCCGGGCTTGGTCAGTTACGTTTGTTTGGTCGAGATTCTACTTGAAGCTTCATTTGGTCTTGTAAAATCGCTTACCCACCGTTAAAAACAATGCCAACGAAAATAAACATGAGCGTAGATGGAACCCAGGAGGCAACGTTATCCAGTTCCAGTTGAGCCCGAGAGCAACAATTAACTGTAAATCCACCAACCACCCACTCAAACTAAACGCTTGGATACCTTTCCATCATATCTCTAAACTACTTAGAAAAATTCGCAAGGCTTTGGGCAATGCACCATTATAAAGCCGTTTGGTCACGACAATAGATATCGTCAGCTAGACTGAGGCAACTGGCTGCATAGTTTACGGTCATCAGCACAAACTAAAATATTTTTCATAGCTGAATGAATTGTTGAAATTTATTTATGCGCTCCGAAAACTGATCATTAATAGTAATTGACCACTCTCGGCCCTTTGAAAGGAATCGAATGGTTTTTGCAAGTGCATGAAAACAGCGCCGTTTTTTTTTCCGAGCATACACTAGCAGTGACCTTGTTTAAGGACTGAGCACATCGAAAACCCTACCCTATCGGGCGCGGGCACATACCTGTATAGCGGGACGGTGACCTATATTAAATTGAGCACTTCTTTAATTAGATTAAACTGCGAGCAGAGTAGTACTTTCATTGGTGCATGAAGGGGTAGTTTTTGCTTATTTTCTTCGTTGTATTTGTGAGTGAATGCCCACTAATACCTCACAATAATCAACCCTTTTAACATCATTACTCAGGGTGTACTAATATCACTTTCAATGGGTCCATTAAAAACAAGAACGTACACCGAAAGCTGAACGCGAGTACCATGATTGACGTTGATAGTCTCTGTACTATTGATGCATTAATTAGGAAAATCCGCATATGCAAACATTGGGAAAATTTTTCGATCACTTGAAAATTAAAGGGACCAGTTTCCCTTGAATGGGATTTTTGCAGCCAATGAAGGAAATGATAAGAGTAGACTGAACAGATTTGAGAATCCAATCTTGATCCATATCCTAATCATAATTAATTAATTAATTAATCTTGTCAGTAGTCTTTTAATTTGCGGAAGTTAAATGTCGGAGTTCATGATAAAACAAATTAGCCAGACTCATAACTAATCGACCAGGCTTTCTTCATCCACTCTCCTGCAAGGTGCGTCGGGTTTTTACAGATCAACCACTGTGGTTTTTCGCCTAGCTCTACTTATCTTTACAGATAAATACTATGGTTCTCAGAATCGAAGTATGCCATTCAATAAGGGACTCTATTCGCTGATAACGCGAGTAAGGCCCTGTTTATATGGTCTCGGGTACCCGAGACAACCCTTCCCCCGAGTCAGGGCGAGATATTTTCCCCTCGTTTGTTGAAAAAATTATATCAACCGTTAAATGAGGTGGGTGAGACAACTCGGGAGGGCGAGACAACTCGGAGAGGTTTGTCTCGCCTCGGTAGGTAGGGTAACCCTGGCAGGCGAGACAACTTTTCCGCATGTAAATAGTTTGGCTCGACTACGCGAGACGAGGCAGCAAAATCTTGCAGCGGTTATCAGTTACACGCGCCCCTCAACGACTTTTTTTCATATTTCGAAAGCGGTAAAATTTAGGTGGACGTCAATAAAATGTTTCCATGACGATACTTCTGTTCTCTTGGTCGCAGTTGAATTCGTCATGGAAACAATTTGATTGATATCCACCTAAATTTTATTTTCGAAAATGAAAAAATGTCGTTGAGGGGCGCGTATTACTGATAACGGCTGTAAATGCGCACGCGTAAGTGTTGCTAGCGTTTACTTTCGAATGAAAGGATTTTTCCCTCCAAAATTCTCACCACGGTCATGCATACAACGGAAACTCTTGATTCAAAAAGAGCCTTTTATTTAAACTACACATCACTGCTCCGTTAAGATTGTCAGTCCATTTTCCGAATGTGAAAACGCAACTATACTTAAAAATTTCGAACTAGAAAGAAGGGCCGGCAAATGATGATAAGTATTTTTTGAAGATGCGCATTAACATAATCAAGTAGGGCAACTTTGTCTCGGTCACGCAATTCTCATATAAAAGCTCGATAAAGTTGTCACGGGAAGGAGGGCTGTCTCGGGTAACCGAGACCATATAAACAGGCCCAACCCTTTGAGGGCCTTAACACAACAGCAATCACCGTAAGCTTACCTGCTGGAGCGGGAGGCTTCACAATTCCTGCAAAAAAGGACCCATTTTGGTAAACAGTTTGTAACAGAACATCATCTTTGGATAATGTTTGTCGAAACAAATTTTCGATTGTCTCGGTACTGTATTGCTGAACTCAGTGTATGATCTGAAATCTCGCGTCTTTTTTAGCTCAACTCATGCACGAGAGCAAAACGATAACCAATCGTGACTTAGTTTCGTTGCTCATTTAGTTTTCAGGTTTTCAGGTAAATGTAGCCTGCGTAGAAGCGTTCCTATTCGACAGAAGAGCTTTGAAACCATTTTCCGCAAACTGGCCGCGCGAAAGTTGAGGCAAGAAGTCTCTTACCCCAACTTTCGCGCGGCCAGTTTGCGGAAAATCGTTTCGAAGTTCTTCTATCGAACGGGAACGCATGCAACGCAGACTAGTCGAACAGGAACGCTTGCTGCGCAGGCTAAGGTAAATGATTATATTTTGTTTTCTTTGCCGTTTCGTTTATTCATTGAACTATGAACCATTACTCTGTTTCATGTTATTTCAACCAACAATAACACTCCGAGCCTAAATTTCCCTGCAATTGACGAGTGACAGCTTCACCGATGACAAGGACCTGGTCTGTGATGGTATTGAATGAACGAACGGCAAACGAAACAACGGGGAAACGAATGAGGGAAGGGAGTTCAACGGACAGTTGACGGACTGACTGAACCAATGAACTTTGAGAAATATAGTAGGAATAGAGTGCTTTCACTCACGTGATCAGTAACATTGTTTTTCCATCGAAGCAAAAGAAAACGTTTGCATGATAATAGAACTCATTTCCCGGAGGAGCCGCCGTGATGTCACATGAACACACTCTATAACGGCAGTACATTACAAAGTATGCACGATACTCCCTTCCTTGATAAACTTGACCAAGGATGTTCATGTTTGTTCGTTTGTTTGTATTTAAGGTCAACTTTGTAGTGGAAGGTTCAATAAATTAAATGTTTTGGTAGGACCGAGCACATGATGAATGAGATTCGAGGGTCTCGCCACCCGTTCACAGTTGTAGGCTGATTTAGCAACAGAACGGGAACGTCAGTGGCGACGGCGCGGGCAGAAAAAACACCAATGAGAATTCAGAATAGAATAGACTCTTCTCTATTCTAAATTCTCATTGGTAGTTTTGCTGCGCGCGACGTCGCCACTGACGTTCCCGTTCTGTTGCTAAATCAGCCCTGTATGTCGCTTTTTGAGAACGCGGTATGTTTTTGAAGATGAGTAGAAAAATCCCGAAAATCTAGATTTTTGATGGCTGAATTCCATTTATTCTGTCGCCTTAAAAAGTAAAATCACGAATAACCGATAGTTTTAACTAAAAGCGCCATTACATGATACATCATTCTTGAACGTCCGTTGTATATCTTACCTTGTGAGCAAAATTTGCAGGACAGTGGGCAGTGTTTCCTCATAAAAGTCTCATGGTGCATGCAATAGTTTGCAATCGCAGCCTGCTGACGGCATCCGTCTGCATAGTTTTTGTCATCAACACAACCTACGATGTAATATCACGAATAACGTACACTCCTTGCCATCACAACAAAGTCGATATTGAATGGCATAAATGTATATACTTGAAGTACGGATTATAAAAGAAAGGGAGAAGTGATCCTGGCACTTATCTGGACAATTATAAGCGATTGTCTTTTATACACAGCTGAAAAATTCGATGCCAATACAATGTTCCACCAACTGAGGTACGGAGCAACTCAGTTGGAAGGAGCTCCAAACTCTAACTTGCATCGAGTATTCCTTGAATTAAAACGCCTGCGCCTATAACGCCACTCGCTAATAAGCGCTAGAGTGAGAGGGCGCTGGACTTGCAATCCTCTGATCACCAATCTGGTATCCCCATCAACTTCTGAATTTCGCTTTACTCAAAAAGATTAACTGGTCTGCCACCTTCAAGTTGGAATTCTTACAAGTTAGTGTTCAGCATGCAGGACTGCCCGCGGAAAGAAAACCACTGTGTTAATCATTTTACATCTGTTACCCTCTTTAATCAAGTCATATTATTGTTTATTAAATAAATTTATCTCATTGTGGACAATGCTGTAGTTTCACTCGCCGTTCAAGTCATTACCGAAAATGCTTTGAATAAGTGACACCGTACCGAGAGTTGCCTAGATGTGCATGCAGTCATTGGTAGTGAATCAATTGCCATATAAGGTCAAAAGAAGGTATGTGAGCTGATAACCGAGATTGAGTGAACCAATCAGAGCACGAGAAATGTATTAACCGAGCTTGAAAATTTAATTACTCTACTATTCCCCCAGGAGTAGTAAGAATATTAGTAGCCCCGCTTTCCCCAGTCACAATTGAAGCCTCTACCAGTTATCTTTTTTTCCAAAGAGTTGAAAATTAGCGGTGTCTAAATATAACCAGCCCGGAAAAAAACAAAGGAAAAAAGAGTCATGGAAAAAGACATTTAACATCTCATAACAATATCTGAATATTGCTATTTCTAACGAACTTAATGTTAAATATAATTAATTTAACTATTATATTTATGCGTTTCAGCATAAATTAACTTTACATCATTTATGGACATTCGTGTCTTGGAGATTTGTGACCATTGCTCGTTTTGAGGTTTTAAGGCATTACGTAAAGCTAATTTGACTGCAATGAACGGATAATTTGGAGAAAAAAAAAATAGTATTCTTTTGTTCCCCGGTTTAAAATCAAGATAATTTAACTAGTTTATTTAAAATTATTCAAAGTGTTAATTCAGTCGTATCACCAAAGCACGCGCAAAAGGTAATTAGTGAGGTTTTCCCTTTATTATCTCAATAACATATTTAGCGCGGGATTGCACATTTAGCTGGAATAAGCACAAAGTGTAGCTGGGCTAATTAGAAAGAAAATGTCCTGTATTTTTAATAGATAAAATATAATTGTACACCCGTACAGAAATGGGTCATTCAGGATTGAGGATTGGGGAATGCATGGACCATCGATTCACGTAATTTTCGTTTGTCCTCGTGATAGTTATCTCAGCTGGCTTGTTAGGATGGATATGCAAAATCCACATTTTTTGGGAAAGCGAAGCAGGTTAGTTCAATAATTACAAAGACAGTGGAGTGATTCATGGCCACTATTTATGAGTAAAGGTGTAAAGTCAGAGGGTTTGCAGTTTTGAACTTTGCGCGCGTTTTGCTGTACATGTGCCGGTCTAATAATTAATACAAAATATTATTTGTCCAAAAAGGGTTTGTTGTTTTTGTCTTTCAGATCAGCATTTTAATTTCGTAATTAGACTTGCTTCCTCTTTACATGAAAATTATGAAAATTACACAGGAACGAAGAGCCTCTCGATGAAGAAACTATTGTCAACAAAATGGCAGGCAAAGCAAAATAGTGGTAGTTCAGCTAATTTCATGAAAAAAAGACTTGCGCCCCCTAAAAAAATACCCAAATTTTCAAAATACTTGTTGATTTGAGTTTTCACAAGAATTATTCAACGACGGAATGTCATACGTTACCTGCATCGGACTGTGCAATGTCTTGTAAAGGCATTCCTGCAAGCAAGTCAAAGACATGCATAAATTTCATAATAATCAACACTGAGGAAGGTAATTCGAGTCTTTAGTGAGAGCATTCCTGAAACACTTACTGGGTTTGGGACGAAAAATACGATCAGCGAAGTACCTCCCACTGCAGTGAGGGATGCATAGAATCGCGATAAATACGCAAATTGGAGTCATGTTTGATGCCCGGGAAAAATATTCTAATTTGCCTGCGGAGAACTAACGGCTGCTCTTTTATAGGAGCTTATCTGAAATGGTCTCAACAAAATGCTTTGGAGAATTGTCGCCCAATCGTTTTTAACACAAAAACTATTGTGTTTTTGAACCTATCAAAATAAGTGGGTGTGGAATAATACTGAGTACAAATGTATTTCCAAATTCTTTTGTCCCACTCTGTCACCCACTTTAACTTGCTTTATCAACGATGACTGATATTTGTCCTTTATCAGCCTATATTGAAGTACTGCTAGCATAAATAAATCACTATGAATTGAGACCAAATACATGCAGCCTACCGTGTAGCGATTAGAGCCCTTAGCTACCCGAAAGGAATTTCAAACGTTATTGATTTTACATTTAGTAGTCAAGCTTTAATTACTTTTTTTAAAAAAGCTTTCATTGTATAGAGTAAATATTAACCTCTTGATACATGATTAAAATCTGTGTATTTTGGTCCTCTGTGCTATTTTGCAAAATAGTGCTTTTTCTGTGTGAAGACAATTTCTTTCAACCGGACCTTTTTGCTTTTGCAGAAATGATGTAGTTTTTCCAATTGTCTGAAAACCGGGACCAAGTCTATACAAATGTAGCTAAATAACCTCGTCTCCACGGAGCATCTGTCGCCCATCCTTTGATATTACCTGAGGCATGTCACCTTTTAACTTGTTTGTTTTATGTGTAGGAACGTACACGTCACATTAACGTTGCTGTGTTTTTTACATTCCACAAACTAAAGGGCAACACTAGCCTCATAATTGTCAAAGAAATAAACGGGTGAGTCGCCGGAGAAGCCGCGGTGGCAATGATGTTGTTTGGTGGAATTGAATGTCTCCACGGTTAAATACTGAGTTGGACTAGTTTCCTTTTTACAATTCAAAAATTTTGTTATTCGAAAAATTTTCAGGATAAGAATGAAAAGTGAAAATACTTATGTTCTGCTGATACTTGACTACTTCAATGACACTTGTGTAAATTGGTAAGGCTCTAAGATATTGCCTATTTTTCTTGTGACGGCTTTTTGAACGTTAGAATGACCCATCATTTAATCAACCCATAGATCTTTGTAGATAACAAGCAGAATTGATATTATTATCATCGAGATTATTATCAGGGTTATGCTTCTTTGTCAGGAGGCCTGAGTATCTCTTTCATTTGGAAAAAGGACTTCAGGCTCAGGAGGATTTGTCAGAATCATCGTCCTGAAGGTAAACAATCCCTTATCAATGATTTGTCCTTACATGAAACAGCGCACGCCAAACCTTTTTGCGCCAGATCAGCTAACTGAAACGCTAAATCGCGAGAATCCATCAATTTCCCTTTTTATTGCGAGAAACCGACAATTCAGGCACAGAGTGTCCTTCGTTGAAATTACTTCTAGACTCGCACATATGTAATCAAAATTTCGCGCTAGCTTGTATTCATAATAGAGAGATTTATCATCACGTTTACGTGGAACGGCAAACGACGGCTTGCCGTTCACGTTTCACGTAAAATAGAGACGTTTCCCGTTTCACGGAAACGCGATACTAAATCTCACTAAGGTTGTGACTTAAACTTCGCGTGACCCACGGCAACTCAAGTATTTGGTTACCAAAATCGGAGTGTTTTCAAACATTGTTTGTAGGAAAAGACGCTTTAAAAAATAAAAATCCTTATCCGTCAAATTTTGAGAGTTTCGATGAAGCTGTTTTGTCGGTCAACAGAGAGTCAACGCAAGTTCATGAAAAAAAATGCGGCAAGGAGTCAGTATTATTATTAAGTCAGTATTACCATGAAACCTAAATTTTCCTCCATTGGCATACCGGCGTAACGAGCCAGACGCTCTTAACAACCAAAACAGTACCTCGGTATCCCTCGGAGATAGCCCAGTTGCTTGTAGCATTCCAATGTAATTAGCACATAAACAAAAGAGTAATTTATTAGCCGTCATTTGTGAATACGGTACTATGAGATGGGGCGAATGGTTTAATTAAGGGCTTGACTTGAAAGTCGCGGTACCGCTCTGCGGGCGGATTTATACAATTCAAAATTTAAAACGTTTTTTTCCAAGTATTTCCATATCATTTAAATTTGAATGTACATTATCATGCAAATCAGGAGGCCATTACCTAGAGCTTCCATCTGTATTGTAGTTCTAATTTTAATTAGAACTGCTATATTTTGACGTATGTGACTGAGGACATGCGTGAAGTCGTTCACATACGTCAAATACGTACGTGACGTAATAAATGGATGATCATAGGTCTCTTATGATTGACTACTTTGAAAACACCCACTAAAGCCCTCCCTGCGAGGTGCGTTTAAAAATAGAAAGATACGGGAAAGGGTTTACTCAGAGGGTTATTATGGTCCGGAAGATGGAGGCTCAGGGTAATGGCCGGGTTCCTGTGTAAATGCAATACACAAAGAATCTTAACCCCGAGAGATTTGAATTGGGTACTGAACATTGAGTTAGCCGAATTATTGCTCTATTGATTTTTTTGGGAGGGGACGTCTCCTTACGTCGTCCTTGATCTCAGGGTATCTCTTCTGCCCGACGAGAGACTACGTCGACCAGGCTTTCACTCGTCACCAGACCATGCTACGATCTCTCTCACTCTCGTTTCAAAGAAGAAGAGAGACCCTGAGCGAGGTTGGGTACCAAGACTAGGCAAAGTATTGGATTTTTTGACTACCACGGGAAACAATTTATTATGCAAAAGCAACAAATTTTATGATTGGCTGGAATGATCTGGTTTCATGAAAAACTAGTTTTCAAAATAACTCGTTCTATATTTTTTGACTGTTGTTCGAATGGGAACGAAATTGCTTATTTCATATTGTGCAAAGGATTTTCAAACGGAGTGGAAATGACCGCAATTGATGGTGATGTGGCAACTGCACATCCAGGTCACGATTATTTCAGTCAGCGCCTTGCTCGTTCCCAAACTAAGTTACGGATCACTGTTACAAACACTGAGGCCACCAAAGGTTGTTATGAAATAACAAGAGGGTTGGTTGAACTCGTGCACACAGGCAAAATTTCGCAATTAGTGTAGACCTCCGTCGCAAAAGTTCACACAAGTACCATTCGCTTCTGTGAAGTTCAATTAACAGATTTTATTTTAAAAATTGAGAATTACTTTTTCGCAAGGAAATTACGATGGAATATGGTGATCAATTTTCAAAACTGAGTGTAACGACAAAACGAATCACCGTTGTCGTAAGTAATGACATCGTAAAGCGAGTTAAACCCTGATGCTAACACTTATCGGTTGTTAACAAATCCATTGTAAATCAACCTGAAAGCCTTGCACATCGGTGATTTCCCAGCAGACCAAAGAATCGTACGTTCTTGAAACGGCTTGAAACGATAGTGAGCGTACAAAAGCCTGTGATGTTTAAATTTGGGGAGGTAATTGTCATTTTTCTCAACTCAACTGCGTGAGTCTCATTTAAATAAAGGAACTTTGTTTAACAGTTAAATAAGTGGGATTTTTTGTGACGATAGTTAACTACGCGTATAGGTCTTATAGAAGATTAATTTAAGCTGTCTGAAGCAGTCGGTCGCCACTGTCTAAGAAGCTTAAGATAGATCCCTGGAGCAGTTTGCTTATAAGCTTATTTCAGACATGCGAACTTATAAAAGGTCGTCCAACCAGTAGATCAGATCCCAGATCAAGTATTCGTGATAAAACTTAGGTAAATAAATAAAGTCATCTTATGCCCTCGCTGCATCCTATTTAACTTGGGCTGGTCGTTTATTTTATTGCTTAAAAGTAGCACGTTCCATTCAAATAATACCCTAACAACATCATTTCGTTTTAGGGTTGGGGCTCTCTTGGAAAAAATAAGGATCGAATTTGATTGAAGCCCCCCAAACAACAAAATTTTTCAGGAGACATTCTCGCATTAAGTCCGACGCTGCCCGTGCGTATATAAAGTAACGTGATATAGTATTGCTAAAATTGTTTGTATAACCTGATAAACTTTCGATTTGTCAAAATTAGGCGCCTACGGAATAAATGGTGACGGCTTATTATCTAACGCCTTCAAGGAATTCTTGGGTACTGATGACGTATAAGAACGCATCTTTCAAGGGGAGAAACTGTTTCCCGCAGCTTGTCTTGCGTGCGACTAAAAT
>OX421445.1:2423223-2425723 GCA_949126865.1 Montipora capitata | reverse complement strand
GGGAGATCGAAAATCGAAAATTTGAAAAAATTAAACGTTCAGTTTCCTTGATCACATCAAACATGCCTCTTTCTTGAATTGAATTTGATCCAGTATTCTCAAGGTCTGTTTGCGCCTTTGTTAAAAAAGCTGTCGAGAGGTAGCATCTCTGGCAGCTTTGGGAATTGAGTTCCACACCATAGGTTCTCTGTACCTTGCACTGTTTCTTTCAAATATGGTGTTATAACATGCACACAAGAAATCATTAGTACGTCTTAGGTTATAGTTATTGTCAGTGTTACATGTTAAAAATATGGCTGAGTGTTGATCAGGAAAGCTGTTGAGATGGACCTTCTACATTATAGAAGCAAGCCTTCGCTTGTAGATGTAAGGCAATGGTTTCTATTTAACAAGATTCACCCATTGACTCCTGGGGTTCCACATTGACGAGTAAAATTGTCTGGCCTTAGACAGAGAAAACTACTAAGTATGGCCAGTTTAGGCCAGTTTAGGCCAGTTTAGGGGTGAATGGGTTAAGGACGTTCGAGTCTGGAGTTTCATTAGGCAACTTGTGAATCACGTATTCAATTCGTTAAAAGTTGGCAGCAAACAGGATCCCCAGACAGTGAAACGTAAGTGATACTTGGAATAATCCCTTTGTAATAGGCCATTCCAAAATTGTGCAGAGAACTGGGGCGAGTTTCAAATTTGAACCAATCGATAAATTGACACCATCACATGAAGGGTAATATTGAGTTTAGTCATCTGTCCAAGTCTGATGCCTTTAGGTTGAATGGAGACCAAGTCATGGACTTAAAAACATAGTTAACAATCCATACAAACATTGTGGACAGCTGGAAAATCCTGTTATGGCCTTACTATTTGGAAATAGTTGAGGTGAAATCACTTTGTTTGCCTATTTTTATGAATATTACAGAAATAGTAAGAAATTTTGAGAGATTATTTGGCATAGCATTACAGTGAAATACTGAATTATTTAGTGGTTGTAAATGTTTTTTTTTGTTGGACATTGATTTGTAACAATAACAGCAAGATTGATGAATATCATAAAGTAGCTAAATTTCCATTTACGTTGTTACAGAAACTACCATACACATTCTACAGAAAAAAAGTAGTCCAACGATTTTCTTGAAACTTTCCAAGAATGTTCCCTCACTACTAATCCCTGTTTTGAGAACAACAATAAAAAAGATAAGTCACTGTGCTAATGCTTAAAGAGATAGATATAATGGGCAAATCTTACCCCACTGATGCCTGTACTTATACTAATATCACGCATGTTATTTCATCGGCTCATGGTACATTTTGCGGTAGCTAAATGAGAGGGTTAGTAACAACTGAAAAAAATACCTGATACATAGAAAGTCTACAGCATATGGAACACTGTCTTAATTAGTTTATGGGAAAATCACTCACCTTACACAATGTAAAACTACATCAACTGAAAGCATTTCTCAAGTCGTTGCTTTTAAGATCATAATTTACATCCCTGGGTAAGGGGCTTTGTGTATATAGATATATTTTTTCCTACCACTAAATTTTTTTCCAAATTTTTTGGATTTAAAGGAGATCATTTGTACACCAAAATTACGCAATAAAAAAATATAGGTCACCATGCTTATTTAAGAGTAAAACAACATCGTACCTGTCTATCTCGATTATCGTAGATCAAAACAACAAAATTCGCCATGTTCTCAGAATGCGTGCACTTATTTGCAAAGAGATAATTAAGGGTCATTCACAACTTCTTTCACATGTTCTGAGAACGGTTTCAGCGTGTATGATCGACTTACACCATATTTACAACGACATTGCAAATTTGACCAACTTACAACACCATATGAGCAGTCCAGGATACACAATGCAATACTTGACTGTTGTAAGAAGTGAAACAAATTTTATTATCCCACTCGTTTTGTGTCATCGCTTTCTCTGTTCTTCTTGTTGGGCACAAATGCAATCTAAAATTGGGGTGCGTATTATACACAGCCAATCATGGTAATCTTCACCCATTGACTCAGGGGAGTGAGACTTAAAGTGCGTATAACCCCCAAAAAGATTTCTTGGCCGAAAAATACCTTTGTTTCACTGGGCAAGATTCCGCAATTTTTTTTTCATTTTGTTGAAACCTCGTTTCTTTATAAATTTTCAAAGTTATTTATTTTTTCTGCATGACTGAGTGAAACGAAGACTGGAGCTAGTGACGTCATTTCAGGATCTCGGTCCTTTACATCAACTGGTAGTCGTGTAAACAAAGAACACTGCATTTGGCATATTCACAGAGTTCCTTTGGCACTTCGCTTGAGCCTTCATGGATCGCACCGCACACCATTGTTGATTCCTCAACATTATCTTGTGGTGTTTCTTCCACGGTTGTAGGACGTTCTACTGCTATACTCTTATTCCTCCAGCGTTTTGTCTCGGGTTCCGTGTTGACAAGAAGATCAGGACTTTCAAAAGCATCTTTATTCCTCTCAATAATCTATGCTCATCTAGAGGG
>OX421445.1:2408223-2420723 GCA_949126865.1 Montipora capitata | reverse complement strand
GTACTTGTGTCTGCTGCAATAGGCATTGTACTGAAGATAGTATTTGCACAGTTAATACTTAGTAGTATTTTTGTGAAATGCTTAGTGCAGATGAGGGAATAAATGTAAGGGCGGCATTAGGTATGGCATCGGTGTGCTGACAGTTTAGTGGGAAGAGCATGTGTATAGTTTTAATAGGAGTGAGTGCATTTTTGTCTGTTATCAGGAGCAGGCGCGTAGCGTGGTCATTTTTTCGAGTACGCATAAGTACATATGATCTAGAAACCTAAGTAAACTAAGCGAAAAATACTGCGTTCTTCACTTCTTGTTCGAAATAGTTGTGTTAATACAAGCAAAGAACAAAGCGTCTTGCCCTTATTTTGAGAAAACTTGGTGCAAACAAAACATTGTTTTGGTTGTGCTAGCGTGACTGGAATTGTCAACAACGTTCTCGGAACGTCGCTCCTTTGCAACTTCGCCTTTTTGTTGCACGCTGACCAAACAACACTGCATTGTTTAGTGTAAAAAACAGTCGATGCAAAACTAAGTGAGAACATGGTATAGCTTTTGTTAATTTAGTTTTTTAGAATTTAATCAAAGTGGTGTTTTCATAAGGAAATCTTGGTTGCGTACAAGTAAAATGTTAAAAATAGAAACAATTGCTTAAAATTTCAAAATTTTCTGGTCACTTTAAGTACGCACATGCGTATTTGCGTATAGGACGCTACGCGCCTGAGGAGGCAATAAATGAACCATGTACTTTATTGACGGTATACAGCTTCACAATATAAACAACTGTAACAGGCAGTTAACAATAATTATGAAGGCTTTGAAAACAATTGTTGGGTGAACAATAACATTTGAAAGGTTACAATATAAACGGATAAAATAATTGTTAAGCGCATAAACAGCACTTACTTCTTTGAATGTCATGTCCATATTTAATGTTTGTTATGATAAAAGTTAAATTTAATTCAATTAATTGCAGGAGATATCTCACTGAGTGTTTTAAAAGTTGGCATTTTTGTATTTGTTATAAATAACAGTAACTGAAACCGAACATGTACAACTCAAGTGAGCAATAACGATTTCCAAGCTATAACTAGAAAAAAATTAATCTTCAGTGGCAAGCAGTTTTAAAAGGCAGATCTCCAGATCTTGTCCCTTACTTGTTCCCTTAATGGGCTTTTCATTCCCCAAATGGGGCTCATTTATTCCCCGGAAGGACTTTGTATTCCCCAAATGGGGCTCATAAAGCTTATTTTGCGTCCTGGGCACTTGCAAAATCGTGTTGGCGCAGAGAAAGCTTCAATCGATAATTTACAACTTCAAAGCATCTTTCAAAACCTTTCACTCAGCCAGAGTGACAGCCAGTGTGAATGCTGTGGCAAAGTGAGAAAACACCTTTTAATAAATCCATTACAAAGATTGAAAAGTGAAAAGATCACCCACCTAGCTAGCAAGCAATAATACACTAAGGAACTCTGGATGAGACTACCAGCCAGACGGTCCGACACAACACTTTGTAACTCTGGCTGAGAAAACTACCAGCAGGACGATCCAACACAACACTTAGCAACTCTGGCTGACAGAACGAGAAGGGAGATTTTTCGACACAACACTTTGGAACTCTGCAGGCGAGAAGCGAAACGATCCGACACAAAACTTAAGGAACTCTGGCTTAGCGAATGAGAGCGGGACGATCCGAGGCAATACAGCACTTGGTTTGACGGATTTGACATAATCCTTTTCTCAGATTTGATTGGTTCCGAGGCTCCCCGGAAATTGGTAGTTTGCCACGACCTCTTCCCTTTGTCCTTTTCTCGTATCCGATTGGATAGATCATTCCCCTGAGGAATGAAGTTTGCACCCGAAAGTATTACACCCTCGTGCATACTTCATGTATCCCATCACCAAATGGAATATGCAGTGAAACGTCAAGAGTAAATCCGAGATCTTGTCGTATATGAAGTAGTTGGTCGTGCGTTTTACAGCTTCTCTATGTGTCTGCATGCATTATAAATGCAGCAGACACAAAAACTGCCTGTACGCCAGCCAGGTTGAATTTTTTTATCTTTTTTCCCAACACATTATTACGTGAGCCTAGGCTTAAGTACTACAGGCGTGAAATATGTCCCTTCAAAATTGTGCTAGCCAAGCTGAGGAAATAGCTGAGAAGGGGCCTGACTCATGTAATCACACCCTCTGTTGATCCTCCTCAACTAACTCACAAGCTTGTCATTCAAGCTTTGCTGACAAAAGACAAAAACCAGGCACCCAGTAAGCTTAAGTTATTGTAAACAAGCATATACAATTTAATAATTTTGCAAAAAAATACCACAGAGGTTAACACAACAATTCACAGACAAAGCCTATAGCAACATCAAACATAACACAACATTTGAGATGAAAAATAAGATACAACAGGAAATCGATCTAAATAAAGATAAGCTTACATTCCAAGGGGAAAGTATTATTTGCTGAGACACGTACTGTTGCACAATGACTTTCACAGAATATTGACCTGGTCTTCTAAAAACCCAGAAAACGTTAAGCCTGTTTGATGTTTAAGGCAAACATATGAATCAGATTTAGTTAATAGGGCTTTTATTCCTATGAGCTCTATTAAATCAGCTTCCTTTCAATATAAACAACAATAAAATACAAAGGATAATATAGTTTCTCCTCTTAAATAATATTTGACCAAAACTGAACCTTCAGTCAATAACAGATACAACGTTTTCTCTCTACAATTTAATTAATAAATATCCTACATCTTCGAACTAAGACAAAATTAAAAATAACAAGTGAGCGCTTTTAACTACACTTGACGATGATGCCTCGCTTACATTACTGAAAGTTTCAGGACAGGAAAATTAGGTAACTCCCTTCCGGAGCCATAATCTTCTGGATTTTCATGCATGTATTGTTCCCTCGGCCACAAAGGATGTACATATATATTCAACTTCATTCAAATCGCCGATAAATTCAAGGTTATCGCGTATCCGAATTTATCGTTTTAAATTAAGCTTCTATACCTATCCTTTCTTCATAACCGGCCCTGTGTCCTTAAAACGACCGAAATGAATAAACTCACAAGGTAAATGAATTAAAACAACAGAACGTAATAGAAAACATGAACGTATGAAGTAAACATTCATAACTTCGACGCCAATGTGATTATTTCAAGACTCCAAGTTATTAGTTGATCTCAAAGCAAAGAAAAGGCCAGTTCTTTCCACGACGCTTTTTTCAACTCGTATAATTTACCGTACGTTCCGTCTTTGGCTACATTGTGTTGACACATTGTACATTTCAAATACAGAACACGAGAAACATACAGATAATTTTTCAGCAACCACTAAATCAATACCAAAATGTACCGAACAATGCATCATTGAGGATTGTCAAATGGCTGCAGAAAGTACTTAAAAGTTCGCTTAGTGTGATGCAACGCTAACATAAACACACAACTTCATTGTACGTGTCGAACACACAGTTTCTCTTAACGAGAAGTATGGATTTACGCCGAATGGAACTAAAAGATTGCGGTACACATTTTGTACAAAGACAGCGAATCTTAAAAAGCAGATCACAATCCACAGTGACCGAAGAAAACGCAACCATGATTTTTAATCCACCGCGAAGAGAGGATTCTCAAATATAGTAAATTTGTCCGATGCACCAAATCTGAGCACGAGTCCTCTCAATAATATGGTTAACCCAAAGATTGGAAAAAGTATGCATAAAAATGCTATTTA
This sequence comes from Montipora capitata, assembly GCA_949126865.1. Lineage (NCBI taxonomy): Eukaryota > Metazoa > Cnidaria > Anthozoa > Scleractinia > Acroporidae > Montipora > Montipora capitata. The sequence goes on along the minus strand of OX421445.1, from coordinate 2,416,983 downwards.
TATGGGAAATGCGAACGCCCTCACACTCCCTCGCAATTTTAGTACCAGCACAATATGTAAGAATACAACATCAAAAATAACTTTGAAAAAATCATGGCACCCATATTTTGAAAATAGAAATAAAACAGATAATATTGATCGCATCAAAGGGTGAAGCTGATCAACGCCAATTTTAATATTGTACATCAAAACCCAACCGATCCTACAACATGCTTGCCCTTCGTTAAGACAACTTTCTTCTTCCGTGAAACGAGGTAGCATATTTGACAAGCACATGTTCAGAGGGCAATTTCAGAAACGGGAAGAAAAAAGTCAACCCATGCAACACTTTTGGTCAGCCAATAACTATCAACAGAAAATGTAATTTTTAAGTGGCGGATTGTCAAGCATCTTTAACTCAAGACGATTGCATTTCTTTACTTAGAAAAACACACATTTGCTTTCAAAAATCAGGTAGCTGTTCAACACATGCGCGCCAACGATGTAAGCTCAATTGCTAAGGGCACAAAATATGTATTCATCTCAATTCTTTGGTATTACAACGATGTTTCGCTATTATTTTTGCTTGTCATTCCTACTGGTTTAATGAAGACAAAGTTTAAATTCCCCTTAACGTAAGTATAAATACGACATGGCGATCGGAAGGTGTACGATCCACGTACATTACACACTACATGATCAAACAAAATTGGTATGGGAGGCTCAACTAACACAAAAAGCATGCAGTAGTACGATCTGGCAATGCAGATCTTCACCAGATAATAACTTCAAAACACTTTCTGCGAGGTTACCTGGTGTTTCCACTCGCTGATAATGAAAAGGATTGACGCAAACTTCATCCTTCTTCAGGCTGAAAGCGTAATCGCAGGACTCAATCGGTCGCAACTCATGATGGCTTTGCAAGTCCGGCCAACGCCACAATCTACAGTAGATCACATGAGGCAAGCCTTTCCGATGCGACACTTGCAAACGACCATCTAGACTGCGAGGTATAGTTACACATTTCGTGGGAATTCCTGGGTTCGTAATGGCCCTTTCCAATTCCTCAAGGCCTCCGCTCTTCTTTAACTTCTTCACCAAACTCTTGACCGCTTTCTCGGCCCATTTGTCATCGTCGTCGGTACTTCGTTTCCAACCCAACAGTCGTTTTACTATAGGCGGTGTAAAGGGAAGAAGCGAAGTCATGTCTTGAGAACAGCTTCGCAAAACCCGTCCTTTTGGAATCACCAAAATCCAGTGTTAAAAATTTAAGCTTACCGATTTGTTCAGAGAAAGTACACCTATTCCTTTCTTGAAACGTTGGATCGAATTCATTTTTGACTGACAGCTGAGAAAGAACTAACTCAATAGCCAATCAGAATACGCTTCTTATTGACGTCACCCTGTAGTGACATTGACCGACAATGCTTCATGTAGGCTTGCGGTTTTTTCGACGAGAAACAGTGACCTGTCACCTGATCCTATTTACATTCCTTTCCCATCTATTCCTTTTCCGGTCTGTATCCTTTTAGGTTTTTTTGCAATCTCGTACCCAGAGTCCTCGGGCTTTTTGGCCAGCGGGTGAGCGCCCGGAGAGACTCTGGGATAATCGATTTGAACTATATTTTTGATTGGCCGTTTGCGTAACAATGGCAGTCCGACAGGAAGTCGGTAAGTAATTCGGAAGCCCCAGAATTTGGAGGGAGATTCAAAATCTAAAACAAGTTTCAGTGCTGATTGATTTTTTCTACCTCAGACATATATAAATCACAAAAATAATAAAACGATGAGGTTTGAATTATGTCATATACGGCACGGGAATTTTCCCACGCTGCTAAAATTGCTAAAAAGTGATTACTGTTGCTGTTGCAAAAGTACCGTGGGAAAACATTACATCAGTCTCTTTGAGGAGAAATCCGTGGAATAAGGTCTTGTCGAAGCCATTCAGAATTACGGAAACATCAACTTGTAGAAGAAGAGGACATTTGTGTCGTTTCCACAAAAAACATTAGTCGATCGTGTTGCTTGCACGATGGCATTCTCATTGCATTCTGTACGGTGGAATGTACGCTGAAGCACCAAAAATACACTCACCGAAAGCGTCAGAGGTTTCATCTTCACTTGCTCTTACAGCAAGCCAATGATCATTTCTCCAGTTTCTTTGTGTGTAAGGCTAAAATTCTTGTTTCTCAAACACTTTCAACCCGCCATTTCTACTGTTAACGGTTTTCTCTTTTCTGCTTCCGTTTAAACTCAACCATACGTCATAAGACCGGAACCCACGTTTTCTGGGAAAATGGAGTCGATTATCCCAGAGTCTCTCCGGGCGCTCACCCGCTGGCCAAAAAGCCCGAGGACTCTGGGTACGAGATTGGTTTTTTTGCGACATGTTCAACTAAATACTATGAAGTATTACTACAAAGCGTAATTTTAGATAAACTAAATGGAAGCAAATGAAGGAATGCTATTTTTTGTCTGTACGTCAACGCTGTGACAACAAAAAGCTAACTTGCAATTGTACTTTTCATATTTATTTAGAAAAGCCAGCCTGATGTACAAGCTTAATATATATAGGTCCCTCAGACTCCCAACTTCTATCTTATGCTACAAAGCACGGATCCACCGGGCCTACATGAACCGTATACACCCCCCAGCAACCGGACGCATTTGTGTTGAGTTCAGCGGGGCGCTAGGATATTATTTTAATAAAGTGAACGGTAATTAAACGATTAATTTTCTTTCCGGAATTATATTTTCAATTCATTATTTTCAGTTACTTTCCAATTTGTACTATTTCGGCGCTGAAAACCGTAAACAAAGCAAACAACGATATTGCTCCGAAAGAGGCCTGGGGCCTGTTTCTCGAAAGTCCCGAGACTTTACGGGCCATTTTCGGAGTGTCACAATTCCTTTTGAATCTCAAGAACGGAGAGCATTCAAGTCGTCAAACTTCACAGTCATTTTGCTTTTTGTTACCTTGAAAACAGGTTAAAAGGTCGGCTTTCCAAAACAAGCGGTAACCAGTTTCACAAATGGCTTTTCGGGCCCGAAAGGTTTTCGGGACTTTCGAGAAACGGGCCCCTGGACAGGAACCCACAGCCCCATTGTGTTCGAGCAAGAGATGAATGAGGGACAGAGAAGGAGACGCCTAGTTTGGCTCTTGGGATATGTAAGTTATTTTTAAAGAAACGGAAGTCTGTTTCCCGAGACGTCCGAAAATCAATTAGGCGCGCTTGATCACAAGAAATTCAAAATGGCGTTCTGTGTGTGAGTTCGTTTTGTTGACGAAAGCGAGTTTGAGAAGCAAGGAAAATCGTATGATCTTCACCAAAAATCCGAAGTGGGTGATTTCAAATGGCTCGTTGGAGGAAAAATACGACTCTGCGGCACTTCGAGCGATGCAGGCGACAGCGATTAAAGTGAGGAAGCCTCGACATTTCCAGGCGTCACAAGAAGAGCGAAATCGACAAAGGCACAAAAGCGAGAACTCTAGTGGTAAACAGAGGAAAAACACACTTCCCTCAGCGCCTAAGAATGCGGATCCGAGCGCTGCATCGACATCGCGCAACTCGACATCGAAAATCGAAGCTGTTTAAGGCAGTAAAGAAAAAGAGACAAATCCAGTAAGGTGTCCTTGGTCCACGAGATCGTTGGTCCCCGACTTTTCCGAACATGATGTTATACAGCATTTCCTCGTTAACTAAAGTACCACCAAAAACAAATTTGTCCAAAGATTTCTTGATTATTCTTCTTTCACATAACGAAATTTCGGCTTTCCTGCTATTGGTGATTGTGAGAATTCAAGTTTGTTGACAGGAGCGTTAATTTGTCTTCTAGAAAGTCTCTACTTTTGCGGCTCCGTAACTTACATGGTCATGTTTACTTGGCTTGTGTAAAGATAAAACGCAACGGGAACACGTGTCTTTTTGCAGAACAACTAATTTCTGCGGTTGAGAAAGAATTCGCTGCAGAGTTTTAAACTTTTGTTTATCGACTCTTGAAAAATATTAACAATATTCGCATAGAGGTCCTTGGTCCACGACTTATACTACCGTTACGACCCCAGAGAACTTAAATCTCGCAAAGCAGATAAAGAAAACCTTCAATAAATGGAAAAGGTCTTTGCTTTAACGAATATTTTCAAAATCTTGTTTGTACATGTTCACGAACGAGTTATCTTCTTTTGTACGTCTAGAATACACGGTCTTGTATAATGAAATGATGCTTGTGTTGGGAGACGGTCAACTGAAAATAAAAGCAGATTCTATACTCACAACGACATCAAATACGACTGTAGCTGAGATATATCAAGGATAATAAAGAATAAATAAGTTTTCATGTTCGCACAGAAATTATCGGGATTCTCAGGTATTTTTTTGGGCTGCTAATACAGGAAGTAGCCAAAACGCGGGGCCCCGGGGCCGAGGCCGGGGTCGGGGTGCCTCTTGTTTTCCTTCTTTTTTTTTTTTGTTTGTTTCAATTTTTGTCGTTTCTCCCGTACTTTTGTTTTCGAATGACCGGCATATGTCCTTCATTTATGGTGGAAATTAGTCAAAAGCATTAAGGAACTTACGGAAGCTATGAAAGTCCTTAAAGGGACTTTTTTTTTTCTCGAAATCGGACTTTGGTTTTTTTGTGTGTGTTTTAAAATCGAAGTTGGCACCTGACTTAGTCTTTCCGAAAATCGGAGTTTGTTTTTCGAAATTAAGATAATTTCCGAAAATGCTGAAATTGGAGTTTATGAAATATACGCCAACAGCCAGACACAATGAAGACTCGCTGAGCTCCACACGTTAAAATAGCATTGTAACGTTTGCTTCAAACAGAATCGCAGTTCCACAATGATCGTCACGCAGTCACGCAACGTTCTCTTTTGTTCGTGTTGATGTCATTTTGCTTGTCTGTCTTTACTACAAGCGGTTTGTAGTAAAGCCAGAGTCGAACGGGAACTTGCTAGTCAATTCTATTCGGACGTCAAGGGATCGAAGCCAATATCACCATCAAAAACACAACAACATTGAAAACAATTTTGCTAAAACAAGCAAATGAGAACGTTGTGTGACGACTATGGTGGAACTGTGGCTATGTTTTAATTGTATTGCGGAGAAGGTTTTTAAGAAGTAAACATTAAAATGTGGTTTTAGAATGTGGAGCTCAGCGAATCTTCAGTGTCTCTTAGAGTTAGCGTATATTCCCCACAAAAAAACAAAGATGTCGCTTTCGTAGCTCCCGTATGTTCCATATTTTTTGGACTAATTTCCACCATAAATGAAGGAAAGATGCCGAACATTCGAATATAACATTACAGGAGAAAAACGACAAAAAAAAGGGAAAAAAAAAAGACACCCCGACCCCGACCCCGACCCCGGCCCCCGCCCCGGTCCCGGTCCCGCGTTTTGGCTACTACCTACATGATTCACGGACCAAGGACCAAATTCGCGGACGAATTGAAGGGCTCGTGATTATGTTCACCTTTTTTCAAATTACAAGAGAAAGATTTCAGTTTGGAACTTGCCAATTTAATATTATCGCAAGAAACGAAAAAGCAGTCTTCATGTAAAATTAACAATTAGACCCGTAGCCCTTGCGGGCGAAGGGTCTAATTGTTCGTATCACCCAACTAGTTGGACAGAAAGTTGGCGAATGCAAGTTGAAGAAATATTTATTTGGCCGGAATGAATGAAACGAAAGAAAGCGTCACGCTTTTCGATACTCGAGGACTGTTACTAATAGCCATCTAGTAGCGTAGCCAATCAAAATGCAGGAATTGGATTAGTCATCGTACCTGAATGAAAATGCCACGAACTGAAAAGTATCCTTCTTTCTCGCGCACCACGGACACCATACTGTCGTGGTGGGAAGATGCTCACCAAAAAAGAGCTGGATGACCACACCATTAAGCTAGAGGAAAAACGTCGCATGAGTTGGAATTTTGTATAAGAGCGCCCGAGCCAACACTACGTTGCAACACATTACGAATCGCATCCAAAGCTAAGTTGTTCAAGAAATACTTGATGTTCGGTACATCCAACTTCGTAATTTAGTGCACCACATGTTTTCCGTTTACATAGAGCTTTTGTCTGGAATTGTAGAGGACGTGAAGAAGGACAGAAAAGCGCACTTGGAAATTCGCTGGACAAAAACAGTTCGAACAGCTACTAAGATGGTCAAGTTGCTTGATGAGTGCAATTTGACTTTTGTGAATTCGAAGAAAGATTTCCTGAATTTTGAACCAGAAGCAGTTTTTTTCTTTCCTTAATTTGCTTCTCTAAAGAAATAAGAGAATTTCAAAATATTAGTTCTTGCATATCTGATTTTTAACTGGTAATTAGCATGTATGAAATTATATTTAGAACTGTCAGCTGTCAGAAGATAATAAGACAGATCCAAATCATACAGGCCCAACAAGCACTTAAAAAGGAAAAAAGTCTCCTTGCGGCTAAGGATCAGTTTTATCGCTCTTTGCTCAACTCTTAAGTTCAATTGTGTCATAAACATCAGAGTATGTTAATGAGCGAAGATTGAAAAAAACATAAAAACAGCTTGATAAAAGTTGTTCACTTCAATGTTTACAATGATCAAAATATTTTAAGAGGTCACCAGAGAAGTGTGGAGCATCAAGTGAATATGTCAGTTCTGTCACCGTATACCACTAGTGATATGCTCCACAAATTAAACTATGTAACACCATGCAGGACTAAGGATTTCTTTCGAGGAGAATTTGAGAAGGACTTGGCCACATATGGTAAAGTTAGTGATGCTGATCAGTCACTGAGAGACTTTCAGCGTTGGAAAAAAGAAAATAGTGTTTTACGCCATGAAATATCCATAATCTTACCAACAAAGGGTTTTTTGTTTGAGCATTCCACCCCACATTTCTTGTTATTACTGGGTTGCCGTATGGCAATACGGCAATCCCAGTTGGAAAATGGGTAGAATTTCTCCGTTTTATTTTTTTCCGTGTCGGTAAAAGTCTTGCCTGTCACTCCCCCGGTAAGTGGTGTCTTTGTGCATAGAGCCTTCTGCGCGTATTTTCTTAGGATCGAGAGGATAGTGGAAATGGGTACATTTCTCTGGTGGACACAGTAGAATCATTATCTTAACCTGTAATGGCGTCGAAAGTCATGTAATGCGAATGGCGTTTTAGTGGATCTTTGAACAAAATGTACCCTTATGAAGCTCAAAAATGGCAAATCAATTGGATAGTGAACAAGACAGGCGACAACATCGACAACAATCTGTCGCCCGTCGGGCCGTCTTTTACCAAGTGTGCTGTTATGTAGAACATTGAAGATTCGCAGGGCAGCGATAATAGTGAATTCAAAGACTAGACAAGGTGGATTGAATGGAATTTCAAGCGTTAAAATCGTTGAAAAGGTAAGATTATTGTCGAAGCGATGCCGCAATTGCGTGTCTTCACCACATGTTCCTTTGATCTCACATTATTGTGTTTTCCGTCAAAATATTCGCTTGTTTTCGCTTTCGCTCGAACATATCTACCTTTATTACATGTCCAGTGAATAGTTTTATCCTCTGGGATGAATTTTCCGTCGAAAAATCGGTTATTTGGGCGGTCAGTGTAAAACGCAGACTGCAGACTGCAGACCGGGGGTAAAATGCAGACTGAGGGTAAAATAAATATTAATAATAAAAAAACGAGTCATAAGGATAAAATAAAGATTGTTTGAAAGACAATCCTGTTTTACATCTGTCAACAACTCACATTATTATGACTGCAGGTCGCTGCACCTTTTGGGGATGCGATCGTACGCGTTGAAATCATCTGTGCTTTGTTTTTGCGCTTCCAGATGCATTGCAATGTTCCAAATTATTTGTCACACCGGTACATCGAGGGAAATCGATCGAAAAACCAACAATTATTACTTCGAATACCTGAATAATCTCGGTTGTCTTTTTTCGGTGCAACGAAATGCACAAAGAATTTCATGTATTCCGAGCAATTAGGACGCGGGGATTTCATTGGTTAAGCTATGCGTGATAACCCCTAGGGAGAGGTTATAATTGAAAATTACATCTTCCAGATGCAAAACAAACGAGCTTGTGAACTAAAGGATAAACATAACGTACACGAAAGCGAATGAAAGGATCCTAATAAGAAATTTTTACACCAGTCATACTGGCTTAAGCCGACTGAATTGAAACGTTAAATGGTTGCAAAATCCACGTTATCTCTGTCTTTGTTAATTGGTACTGTAGCCATGCGTGTCAAAATAAATTGAGTTATTGGGTAATTACTCGATTACTTTGTTCAGTGCAGCAAAATGGACAGTTGAATTACGGGGTGGTGACTTCTTTGCCTAAAAGCAACTCACTTAACGAAACTGTCCTTTTTCAAACAACAAGGATTCAAACAGCTTCAATTCTTACAGAGTTCGATAAAAATCCGGATTTAAAACATGCGGTGGGGCAACCAAAGCGATGGGAGCTGTGTTGGGGTTTCAGTGTGAAAGTACAAACGGCAACTAACACTCTTATAACTCTTTTTTCATTATTATTTTATTAACCTGCAGTCTGCAGTCTGCAGTCTGCATTTTACCCTCAGTCTGCATTTTATCCCTGGTCTGCAGTCTGCAGTCTGCGTTTTACACTGACCGGTTATTTGGGTGGTTTTTGGCAACAGAGGTTAATTATTCGTAATGCGATCGCTTCCGTTGCCGTTAGCAATGGGTCGCAAATTTGACACTTTTATCGCATTATCACATTACGCATTGAACCACGTTATCTATTATTCCTAAAAATCTAAAAATATTCATGCCTTAT
>OX421445.1:2360723-2400723 GCA_949126865.1 Montipora capitata | reverse complement strand
ATTCCAGCAACGGGGATCACCTCACATAAATGCAATATTTTGGGTATCTAGTCGCAAATGAGAGTCCCCCCCCCCCCCCCCCCCATCCCTATACTGTTACACCATTACCTAGCCTGCTCTCGGGCTCTTTTGTAGAGAGGATTGGGGCGGGCCTCTTGCGGCTACAAATGGGCCTGCTCTCAGGCTAACCATTATCCAGCTATTATATCACACTGTCTGAGGCCTTATGCGTCCCATGGCGCAAAAAGGACTGATGATGATGATGATGATGATGTCACACTGTCTCGTGCATAGAGGAAACTTCAGCCTGCCAATTTCAAACAATCACGGTAACTTTTATATCCACGAGTAACGACAGTGGTACTTTGATTCTTTTTTTTTTTCTTCATTGCAGTCTTCGTAGTCACAAATTGCAATGTTTTTTTTTTTATAATTCCCTTATCCCGTATTTGTAGCAATTTGTAGCAATTTGTAGCAACCTGAAAAGAGTTTCCCAACCCGTGACTTGCACTCAGACCCACTAGCCTCAGGAGCGCGATCGATATCAGAGCGCCATCAAGGCAATAGTTAACCAACGCTGGAAAGTTTAAACTTTATCTCGTGTTCTTTATTTAGTTTGGAATCCTTTCTGCCCGCGATAATTGAGACAGTAACCTCACATCTGAAAGTATTTGATAAAGTGGACAGATGATTTTTCTTTGAGAAAGGCAAACATTAAAGGCAAGGAGAATTTCATACCTTATTAATAGATCTTGCATCGTTCTTGTTCCAATCACGGTGAACTTTACTGCATAGAACGAATACTCCAATCGACCTGTTTCTTGCGAACCAGTTTGTTCCGTCGTTTTAAAACATTTTGTGAATCCAATCCCCAGTGTGTTCAATTGGCTACTGTGCCAAATATTTTTTGAATTGAACCAATGTGTTCAATCGCCCATTGTGGTATTAAATTATTTATCAATCGAACGAGTGTGTTCATTTGGCCATTGTGATTCGACACCCGTTTAATATTAGAAAGCTCTGTTTGGAAATTCCAACGTCATTCCTCCCAAGATAGGAATCAAAAACGTGAAAAGAACATCTTAGGAAAACGCCTTTAACAACCAAATACAAAAAGAAATCAAGTAAAGAAAAAGAAGTAAAACATTTATGTATAAGATTAGAAGTCTTCCTCGGGAACAATACGCAGTGGTCTCCCATGAACAGGGCCGTTACAATTTATTGAAATTCAAATATAAGCCATATATATATATATATATATATATATATATATATATATATATATATATATATATATATATATATATATATATATATATATATATAGATACATGTATAGGGTTACAGATAATTATTTTTTATAGTTCTTCTCTTTTGTTTATACCTTTGGGTTCAAGTGTTTGGTCCATGTGCGGATGAGTAGTCCCATGGTATAAGTTCAATGTCGTGAAGTGTGTGGTTATTACTGGTGAAATGTTCAGGAACAGTTGTTTGTTTTGAAGAAGAAGTGGGTTTGTCAACAGGACGTCGGTGATCGTTTTGTCTCTCCTATGTATTGTTTGTTGCATCGTCTACAGTGTATTAATCAGTGTAAATAAGATTTTTTGGCTTACAGTCAATATAGTGTGGGATTTGTCTTGTCTCTTTAGTAGGTGAAAACGTGTAGCCAGTTCGTCCGTCAGTTATGTAATTGCATGTGAGGCAGTTAGTTCCTCATTTGTATGATCCCTTTTAAGAGGCTGCGTTTGTAGGTTGGTAGGTAATGTGGATATGACAAGTAGCTACAAGTATGTTGACGAGGTTGTTAGAACGTCTGAAAGCAATAAAGAGTGGTCATGTGAATACTTCGGTACATCGTTTGGAAGAAGCGAGAATGTGAAAATGCTTTTTTTATGATAGATGGGAAAGAACGAAGGGCAGGGTTATAGGTGACAACAAAAGGGACACGACTCGACGTGTTAATGGAATTGGCGCCAGGGAAAAGAGCTGTATCGCGTTGTATAGCGTGAACACGTCGTATTTCGTGTTTGAGGAAAGAGAGATCGTAGTTACGTTTGTTGAGGTATTGCATAAGTTGATTAGAACGTATTTAGATTGAAAGTATCCTCTGAAGAACATATGCGTCGTAAACGAAGTGTAAGATTGAATGTAGTCGTACTTTTGGTGTGTAAGGGGTGGGATGAAGATCGTAAGACTGAGGTGCTGGTGTTTGTCTGTGGGTTTGGTGTAGAGATCTGCGATAATTTAGTACGCCATCATTGAGAGAAGCCATAACGTCTAAGAATGGGATAGATTTTTGAGAGCGATTCGTTCGTGTTTAGAGAGGTTGTCGCGTACGCACGTAAGGCTTCAAGTGCAGGATCTCTGTTGGAAGGAGGAATCCAAGAGCTTTTATATGGAATGGGTTGGTGGTGGGTTGAGGGGGATAGTTTTCTTACGGCTTATATTTCAGTGAATTTCAAAAAATTGTAACGACAAATCATTTAACTCCCTGAAGAAGTCAGGCCGTGCCTGACGAAATATTGGTAAATCAAAAAAATATATATCCTCAGAGCCGTACAACCAGCCTTGCAGTATTATTTTGATGGCTATTACATGAAAACGAGACTGCAGCATAGGCAACCACTAACTTGGCATAAAGGTGAGGAAAAATTGGTAAAGAGTAAATGGGTGGCGACAAATTAAGGCCGCTGCTTGGCTATGTGCAACTTGAAATGTCAAAATCGAACAATAGTAGAACCGTCATAAGAGATAAAAGAAAAAAATGTACTTTTAGGCTTTCTTTAAAAAGTACAAAACTACATACAATGAAAGTTTAAAAATATATACAAAGGGAAGAGGAAAAACAAACGCTTGTGATTTGAGGCTGTGGAAACTCTAGTGAAAAATAGTGCTAGACGGATAAATAAGATTTTTCAAATGGACTGGGCCGAGTGAGTACTTAGCTGCCTGCCATGATTCTTGATCCGCCATTTCTTTTGTTTTTATGTTTGCGCTGTCTTTTCGATCTCACATTTCGTTCTAGTTAAAGAGAGTTATATTTGATACAGGACTTCACAGAAAAGACAACTACACCAAACGATGATGCAGTTTTCAACCTTCCATCTAAAGTAAATGCCCTATTTACAGGGTTTCCAGGGCCTTAGCCAGTATGAGGCAAACCGAGGCACTTGCCTCGGTCATTTTTTCGTGAAATTTTAATATAAAGCGTGATTCCGGAGTTGTCTTTAATATGTACTCATCATAAACACTTAAAATACTTCCGAAGATAATTTAACCACGGGCATTGCCTCAGTCATATTTTTTTTCTGTCTACGGCCCTGGTTTCTTCTCTAGTAACTCCGTAAGTATTCGTACAACAATTATTCTTTCAATGAAAATAGATTCTTAGAAAAAGATATTTGTCACTAGCGTTATACTTGTTATTCAAAGTTAATTACAGGGGAAAAAATTGCTCGCTTAATTGCTAAAGCACTGAGAGCAGCTACGTTGATTGTAGAAATGGATGACTACTTTCAAGATCACTGCATTATCCATTCACCTTGATGAAAAACTTGTTCATCTCAAAGACCTACAATAGACTCTTAGGAAACATTACTCCAAGCAGCCAAAATTCGCAACGAAAGAGCCATCTTAGAAATCTACGAGAGTTTGAATGAAGATGAAATTCCACAAATTTGTTACCATCAAAAATGCAGGAGTCTATTTACGTTGAAACGGAGACCTTCACAAAATCAAAGAAAGGGAAAAGACAAAGTGAGGGAAAAGCGAATTTGCCGACGATCCTTAAAATTTTCCAATTGTGAAGGTTGCTATGAATCTGCGCATAATTTTTTTTTTCACTTTGTAGAAAGATTTATCTTAGTGTGCTTATCACTCTCCAGCAATAAAAAATGAGGGTCACCGAGTTCGTTTTTGAGATATAAGCGCTTAAACACAAAAAATAGGGCGTTTTTAAGATGGTTCTGTTGTTGCCATGGTAACCTATTACGTCACATTGTTGAGCACTTATTGGTGTTTTATATGGTATCAGAACATTGCCGTTAAGTTAAACAGTGGGGTAGATCCGATCCTTCCAAATAGTAGAGTTAAAACTGGTTTGAGCATCCTTTAATACCGGTGGGGTCAAGTAATACCGTTTATAAATGATCGTTTTAGTATATCACACAAAATGTTTTCGGAGGATTGACTGACTGAATGAATGGTGTCAGAAATTGATATTCTCAACTTGAAATAACGCCGATCAGATCAAGCCACTGATCCAACGTACACCGACAGGAAAATTGTCCACGGTTGCTTGCTTCAAAACTCTGGAATATTCTGACGTCACGATGGAGAGGCTCGCGGGGTGTCACGAGGCTAGTTAATGGTATTTAACAGTTTTGGCGGGAGACTTAGGTCAGTCAGGTTCCTGTCTGTTTACTTTATTACATGTCGTAACCCCGGGGGGGGGGGGGGGGGTACTTGATGTATCCCTGGTTGGGGAGGTGCGGCGCGGCCCCTCATACCCTGACCCTATTTAAGACAAATATCGCTGATTTTCCTACCCATTTTAAGACAGAATTCCGATTTTTGATACCCTGTTAAGACATTTAACCCAGTTTAAGACAAAAATTGATAAATCGATACCCTGATTAAGACAAAAAATGATAAATTCGATACCCTGTTCAAGACAAAAATCCCGAAAAACATACCCTGGCTAGCCGCACGTCCCCATTAAGCCTTTATAAGGGAGTACCCCCCCCCCCCCCCCATTCCCCCGGGGTCGTAACTCCGAGCTGACAAAACTCTTCGCCAGACCGTCATAGCAAAACAGGATTCTAAAATCCTAGCGATTGTTAGTAGGGATGTGGTTGCTGCAGAAGCACATTTTATCATTTTTCTTGCTATAGAAGCTACTCAAGGATAAGGTAAACAGATGACAGAGATGTTGGTACCACGGAAGATAATAGTGTAGTATACGACATGGCAGAGCAAGCAGCTAATACAGAGCTTTTCAATCACATCCGAGATATAGTCATACCAAATAAAATCATTGTTCCAGTTGTATCCCTTACTGAAAGATTCGATAGCGCAATGTCACATTATGGAAAAGTCTTGTCAATATCAGCAAAGAAAAACATCCGCAGGAAATAGAACTGAGAGTGGTTAATTCTTCCGTCCCCCATAAAGCTTAATGTATTTACCAACCATGCATGAGACAATATTGATAGATTGGAGGAAACACTCTCGGGAAAAGGCACCTCAAATCGTGTGAATGGGATCGTTGTGCAGCAAAAGACTTTTGGACCCGATCTACACTGATCAGAGATTCTGCTTCGAATCGAGAAGTCGAAGCAACGAGCTCTCAGGAGCAGTGAGGATCAGGCGCTAGTAGAGCTGGCCCTCACCCTCTAGTTTCCAAAGAAGATCATAAGCCAATAGCAGACAAAACAGCAAAAGAGGCTGCAGCCAAGAGGTTTTCTCCGGGTACTCCGGTTTCCCCTCTCCTCAAAAACCAACATTTCACTTAATCATAATAATAATAATAATAATAATAATAATAATAATAATAATAATAATAATAATAATAATAATAATAATAATAATAATAATAATAATAATAATAATAACAATAATAATAATAATAAGAAGAAGAAGCAATTTTATTTAAACACATATCGCATATGAGCGATAGCTCGTTTAAATGCAAATGTGTCATAAAAATTACAATGTGATAATTTAGATAATCTTACATGTACAAGTAATGAGTGAAAAATAAGAAATAAAAATTAAATCAACTGAAGTGAATAATAATCGATTACAATAATTAATAATTTATTAATTAATAAAAGAAAATATTGGTAATTAAACTCTATTTACAAAACATACAGTTGCAGTCATACGATGAAGACAACTGTATGTTTTGCAAGTTCTTCCGAAATGTAGAAAGGGATTCTGACATCCTTATTTTGTCTGGTAGATTGTTCCATTGTGGTAGATTGTTCCACTTGACTTACTTTCATTGTTAATTTCAGTTTACAGTGTCCCCAATTAGCGCTCCAGCGCTAGAACGACTAGACACTTAAATAAAGTTCCTTTCCTTTCCTTTGGTATGGATCCAAGTTTGGCAGACGCGAGTAACCAGGAGACGCCGAGCTGAACTTGGTTTAACATCAAAACCAGAGATGAAGGGACCGTCTACGCAGACGTTATTCGGTACCTTCCCACCATAGACGCCCCAGGACCAAACTTGAGAACTGCTTTTGAGATATTAAATCAATCAGAAGAGATTAGGAGCAAACTATCCCTTGACACGATCGTCGTGGTAATGGATCAAGCTTTATACGCCAAAGGGTGCGAGGTCGCTGGGAAGGAGCAACGCATCTCGAACATTCTGTTGAGGAGGGGGACATATCGACACAATTTGTAATATGCTGTAAGTCACTGGAAAGAGGTTTGGTGACGCTGGTTTAAGAGATATTTTAATCGAATCTCAAATAGTGGCAGAAGGCTCTGTAAGTGGTGTGCTTGATGGAAAGCAATACAATCAAGCTGTGACACCACAAAAATGTGTGTACAAAGTTCTGATGCGACTGGCGTGGCGGGGATTCATTACGTGGTCGGACATTCGTGGTACTCAGGCACCTAGAGTTCATATGTTACTAGAGCGGGTGAGCAATCTGGCCGGCAATATCATGCAAGAACCCTTTGAACACCTTCTCCAAAGTCCCATCCTGAGTTTCCCTTTCGGTTGGCACATCTCCGTTGATTCGCTCTTCTTTTGGAGTATGTTGCTTAAACTGCGCTGAATTCCGTTAATCAAAAGCTCTGAAAGGGACAGGACAAGGGGTGAAGCCTTTATAGCACCGTCGGCCTCAGGAGTGTCTGTTGAGCTATTAATTCACCAACCTTTATATATGATTACCCCTTGCTTTACTTACAGAGGACAACCCATTTGGGAAGATATTAGTGGACCAGACAACAGACCTCACTGCTAATAAACATACACAGACGCCAGCCGGAACCTCACACTTCAGTCTTAAGTATAGAAGCGCTTTTCATGGACAGCTTCGGGATAGGATCAATGGGAACACAATGATCTTCAACGTTCACTAATCAAACAAGACGTGGATGCAGTATGTCGTGTACCAGATATAACTCAAGGTTGGAACAACCCTTTTACAGATAGCCAGCAAGAACTCATTAGTAATTCTACTGTAAAAGCTCCTCCAAAGGAAGTCGCAACCGATTTGCAGAAAGCGCATGAGATTGGTGAGAAGTGTTACGACACGTTTAAGAAAGAGTGCATAGAAAGTGTACCACATGTGGAGAAATTTCATGACCCTATGAAGTACTGACTACTCAAGGGTGGGTGTTGTTTTTGACGTCTCTAAAGAATTGTCTGTCAAAAATAGCGAAAGAGCTATGCGGGGAGAAGAATCAGGTCATCTATGTAACATCACGAGATCTCAGATTGTTCGACCGTGGCGCACCTGTCTTTCTGAAGTCGTAATACCTCCACAAATGCCCCCTATGTTGACAATTTATATCGTCAAATTCCCCACCGGTTAGGGCCTCACGAAGCTTCAAATACCCCATCCTCATTGCAAGAAGCCATTTTAATTGAAGTCAAAAGACTTTTTCAAATACCTTTTCCAGCGATAGAGGCCGTTGTCATGAAACGTTTATTTCTTTTTTTTAATTTGAACAGTTAACCGTTTATGTTAAGCTTGCATCAATAATAATTCCAGAGGAATTCACCTAGTTTTGACAAACTGAACGAGTTAATAGAGTCTGAGCACTGTTGTGATCCTTGTATCTTTATTTCCCTATTAGTTCATCTCAGTAGGAAGTCTCTTATGTCACGACGTGTAAAAATGAACAAAAAGGTCAAGATTGCTTACTTTCAATAAAAGTTCAACAAAGTTAGAGGCCACGACCGCTTTACGGTTGATTTTTTCCTTACTCCAGACTCAAGACAACGGCATCACTTTTCATTAAAAAACAAGCTACTGCTCGGTACAAAGCCGACGCACGTGAAATTGTGGCGAGAGAAATTCCCCGAGAAAAAAAATTCTCTAGGTAGCGACCGCTGACTAACGTTTTTGTCGATAGTCAAATGCCCCGGCCCGTACGGGTTTCGTTTCGTGTCAAATTCCCCACTACGTGAAGCTATGCTCTTGTCAAATGCGGGATGGGGGATGGACGCGCTTGGAATTGACTTGCACAGACCTGGCACATTAAAAGCAGGCTGTGCTAACTTTACCTCCTTGGGCGTTGGATTGGACTTGACACCTATTGGATTTTGAACTACGCTTATCGGACATGCGTGACCTTATATATCAGGACTGACTTTGTTTATAAACCATTTTGTAAACTCCAGGATTGACTAAAAAAAAACAATTGTAAAAACTAAATAAGTGGTCGAAGACCACGCGTAAAAAAAAGTGTTTCTTTCCCTGCCCATCTGCTATGCTTTGTGCAATTGTCAAACGCACTTAATTAATAATCTGAGATTACTACTAGTTGTTAAGGCGGTGAAATACGAGATACAAACACCCTCAACATGTCGCGCAACATTGTTTCGTTGCAAGTTTTGGTCGATGATTCGCGTTTTTCACCTTGCGTGATCAACTTGACCCGCAACAAAAACATTTATTGCGGGTTGAAGAAATGCAGCGCGCTGATTGGTTGATTTGCTAGTACACGAGCACATTTGTTGCGCGACAAGTTGTGAGCTTGATGAAAAACGAGCAACAAAGCCAAAGTTTGTTGCTCAGAGTAGACCCACGCTCTACTTTTCGCAACAACTTTCTTCAACCCGCAACAAATGTTTTTGTTGCGCGATAAGTTGATCATGCAAGGTTAAAAACGGGAAACATCGGCCCAAATTTGCAACGAAACAATGTTGCGCGCCAAGTTGAGGGTTCTTGGATCTCGGATTTCGCCGCCTTTAGGCCGAGCCAGGATGGTGTCAACACAGTATTTCACATGTTAAATCCAGTAAACAGTGCTTCGTAATATAATACTCGAGTAATAATAGAGTACGTTGAACTTTTCCTTGAAACTTTATCATCTCCAGTAAATCTATTTAGTTTATACAACACGAGTGATCAGTGCTCTCCGCGCGCGCTATTGGCTAACCAGGAGGTGATCATCCGCGTACTATTCACCTCCGAGTGGCCGGCGCGCGAGATCGAAACTCTCCGACGATATTTTACCAAAATATAGTATTTTTTTGGTTCACTTTTGATTCAACTTGTGTGGTAAATACTAAAACATAAATATCCACCATTATTCACCTCCACATCGAATTCGGTGAATAATTGTTAACTATTACGATCTGTAGCATAATTATTCAAGCTGGAACTCTCACAGCCTCCCACGCGGACAACCTATATAGGCCGCAAATACATGATTCCGGCCTGGAAATGATCCCTGCACCAGAAATGATCCCCAAATTGGACCGAAAATGATCCTGCAGGACCAGAAATGATCGCCAAATTGGACCGCAAAATTATCCTGCACGGGAAAATGTTGCCTCCTCAGTAATTAAGAAGAGAATGGATTCAAGAATTTAGAGAGAGAATTTAAACTTCAGGCCCCAGTTGTTAAAACGATGGATAGCGCTATCCGCCGGATAAATCACTATCCACTGGATAACTCAATTGGTTTTGCTAGTGTTTATCCGCTGGATAGTGATTTATCCGGTGGATAGCGCTATCCATCGTTTGAACAACTGGGGCCAGGTGATTCCTCAGTATTGCACTGCGCATCCTGCACTGCGCATATGGGGTGTCAATATTTGTTAATTGAATCAAATTTGCAACAGTCGATCATACACGCTGAAACAGTTTTCAAAACACGTGAGAGAGTTGTGAATGACCCACAATTCTTTGCGAATAAGCGCGCGCATTCTGAGAACATGTTGTTTCGATCTACGATAATCGAGATAGACAGGTACGATGGTGTTTTACTCTTAAACGAGCACGATGACCTATATTTTTTATTCCATAATTTTGATGTACATATTATCCCCTTAAAAACATTTTTTTTTTAATTATAGGAAGGAAAAAAGATATAGCTAAAAACATACACAAAGCCTCTTGTCCAGGGATGTAAACTCAAGAAACGTTTTGAGTCGACGTCGTTTTAAGTTGAGTGATTTTTCCGAACTATATGAGACAGTGTTCCATATGCTCTAGACTTTCTACCAATCAGGTGTTTTTTCAAGTGTTACTTTAAAAACCCTCTCGTCTAGCTACCGCGAGGTTTACCCTGTGCCGATGAAATAACGCGCGTGATTAGTATCAGTACAAGCATCAATGGGGTAAAATTGGCCCATTATATCTCTTAAGCAAGCACAGTGACATATCTTTTTTATTGTAGTCCTCAAAAATTACATTAAAACGCTGGACATGTAGGGCTAGCAAAACTAAGTAAATTTTAACAGTACAACTAAAAAAACAGTTCAGCCGGAACAGTCCTTCCCCTGAAAATGAGCAGCAAAACAATTTAAGCTGAACCTCTTTGTTATTCTCAGCCTTTTCTTCCTTATCAGATTTGTCATTATTCGCTATAGCTACATTGTAAATACTTTTGGAGATAATTTATTTAGATCATTTCCGGTCAGGGGATCATTTGCGCTCCAATTTGGGGATTATTTCTGGTGTAGGGATCATTTCCAGGCCGGGATCATTTGCGGGCCTGTACAAGCCTTTGCCCTTTGTCACGCGCGTTCCTCCTCGAAAAACCTTTTCGTGTAACCTGAGGAGTAATCATTAATTATGAAGTGCATTTGTGGGGACGAAATTTGGTTCTGTAATATGTGATGGAGTATATGATGTTTCAGGCCCAGTAAACATCCTTTTTCGAACGTGATCATAATGCCTTACTTCATACATAACACAATCCTGAGGAACTAGGCGTTTAGAATCCTACATGAAATCCTAGTAGAAGATTTGACTAGTTCCCATGATTTAATACCTTGGCTGTGTGTGCAACACGTAAACTGCATATTTGCACGTTACGTTTGGTTAAGGCAACCATACCTCTGATTCTTATCAGACCAGTAACTGATCTACTACTACCCATCAACTTATAGTTCAACAGGTCACTTTAACTAAGTTTCACGCTTTCCTTAACTTTATTACACTACTATGGAAACCACGAGGTAGTCTTTAGATATCCGGTTTGCGATGCTAAGACTTGCTCAGGCTACTACGAAAACCACGAGGTGGGCGAAAGTCTTTGCGCGTCTGACGTATGACATCATTCAAAATGGCGCAGAAAATGCAGACGGTCGACGAAAACATCGCAAAAAAGGTCTCTAGAAACCACAGGCACATGCATCCTCGATGTATTCACTTTGCAAAGAACCATTTCGCCATGAACTTGGTAGTTGTAAATTGACTTCGATTCTTCTTGAGTTTGACTTTGCTTTTTGAGTTGATGTAATAACCCATCGGGACTTGCGCCAAGATAAAGGCAGATATGCCTAAACTACCATGACCCTACAATTATCCCTTTCCATGACTCTATTTCTTACGCATGACTCTATCTCTTCATTAGGTTTCAATATATCTTCTTTGCCCCTGACTCGTAGTTTTATCCTCACTGTAGGAAGGTCACCCTTGAGGGGATACGCTTGGGCCCAACAGATTCTTGTTTAAAATGAATCAGTAAATTTGGAGTGTTAAACAAAAAAAAAAGCAAAGTGACACACACCAACACCAACCCGGTGTGGCTAACACATTACGCATGCGCACTACCATTTCACAAGGTTAGGTGTGACTGCTACCATGGGCTTTTTGTCGCACTGGTTTTTCTTCACTTGTTGTTCTCCGTCAAGTGTAGTGTTTTTTCAGTTTCGTACGCCTCAAATAGGCCATTTTCGAAATATCAATTATTCAGCTTGATACTGAGGCAGTGAGGACGAAAACAGTAAAAACACGTTGGAATGAATGTGAAAAATATTTCAACAATAAAGGGAAGGTGACAGACGCTAACACCAACCCGGTATGGCCAACACATCACGCATGCGCACAACCATTTCACCCGGTCAATCAGCAGCCATGGACAGCTGTTTCGGCCTTTTGGGCCTCATCAGCATAGCGTAGCTAACATACCAGGCGGGTGTGTTTAGCACCCATTTAAGTGGCAGCTTCACATGCCATAGATGTGGTAAGCTGGGTTGGGAACTGCAAAACTGTTCTCCCACGGCAAGCGTGTGGGACGGTGGATCACATTAAGAGACCGGTGTTTCACGTACCACAGCTAACCACATGTATGGCATGTATGGCATGTGAAGCTGCTAAACACACCCGCCTGGTATGTTAGTTACGCCATGCTGATGAGGCCAAAAAGGCCGAAACAGCTGTCCATGGCTGCTAATTGGCCGGGTGAAATGGTTGTACGCATGCGTGATGTGTTGGCCACACTGGGTTGGTGTTAGCGTGTGTCATCTTGCTTTTATTGTTGAATAATATTTGCATATCATCCACTTTCCTTGTCTTTGTCCTCTAATCGTCTCTTTCAAGCTGAATTTTAATATATCGGAAAAGGTCTAATGGTTCTTGCTTTTCCAAATTCTGATACTAAAAAATGCGATGATTTCGCTTTCTCTTTAATTTTGCTCTTTCGTCTGTGCTCTCAGCTGCAACTACATGAATCTTCCAAGTCAATCACAAAAAGATATCAGTGCGTGACAAAATGATTGCGTGATGCTCAAGTTTGCTTCCGGTACAGGTAAGCAACTGGAACCGACTAACCTGGAAATTTAGCCTGCGTGGCAGGCGTTAAAATGGGAGGGAGAGGGTTAGAAAACGTTTTTTTTTTTCGCCCGTTTTTCTCCCCTTCTCTCTCTTTTTGGCGCCTGCCACGCAGGCTAACTAAATTTCACTTTCAGTGTGCCCAGTCTTCTAGAGGACGGACGTACAACTTACCATGGTTCCCTCTCCCTAAGACGAATGAAAATAAACTGAGCCTTAGACAGAACTTGGAAATAAATAATCAATCTCGGCGACCAGTCAAGCCATGACTCTGATGATGTACCCTTAAAGAAAAATAATAATAAATAAAAATATTCCGATTATATTAGCAGTAATACTCTTAATGAAAAGTTCTTCTCCAAATTATGACAATAATTGTGGCCCACACTTTTGTGTTTCACTTGGCAATGATTCTCGTTCCCGGGACTTGGCAATCTTTTCGGGTCAATAAAACGATAAATTGATGCATTGTCATGGATTATCACTGGTTCCCAAGCTCTCCATTGTCATTAGGATTTTTTAAAATTATGTAGTGTATCATTATTTCTAAAAAAAAAAAGAATATGATTGACTAGACGAAAATTCCACGAAATCGATGATTAGGATTTAGTATGGTATGAATGTTTTTAATGAATAAAAATTCAAATGAACTGCTGTTCAATAAATCTTGAGTTGTGATGCCAAGTACCTCAATCACAATTTTGACGTGGTTTTAATTTGGAAATACTCAGCATGACTTGAAACGTTTTGTTGGTGCTAAACACGGATGACGAATTAAAAATCCACGAATTGTTCTCACTCTGCAGCACATGGTTGACACAAAATATGTCAAATCCACAAAGACAGACATCATCGTAAGAAACAAAGTGATGTATTCATGTTATTGTGATTCAATCTTTGAGGGGAGTCAAGAGTGATTTCCGCTTGACAAAAATTTGGACCAATCAACATAAAGGAAGTCTTATTAGAAATGTTATTTACGTAACACCTTCATCAGACATTTATAGACGCGCCACACCGTCTAGACAAGCATGTGACAGGAATCAACCAATCGAGTTGTGTTTCTATTGCTGGTAGGTCGGCACTCAGAAATGTTGTGTGTGCTTCGTTGAGAGAGGAGTTAGTTGATGTGAAGCTGCCAGATTCTTACATGCTGTCTAGACGGCTCAGTTTTCAGTTTTCGACGTGATCAACAACCTTCGCTCCTTCCTTCGTTTTCAATACCACGCACATCTCTTCGATCGGCTGGATGTGATCGCTAGGAACAAATGTTATATGTTCAAGTTGTTCAGATTTGTAAGCAAAGTGTCCCTGCTCGAGAAATTCTCGGTTCTCACAGGCAGCAAGGATTTTTCGCCAGACGAAAGTGCTGAACTCAAGGCGGTAACTCATTCGATCCTGAAGCGGTTAAGAGAGAAAGACTTGTCCGCCTTAGTACGGGCTTTGGAGACGCAAGGTGGTTGCGAAACGCCGTGCATTTTCTTTCACAGTCACGAGGGACTGGGGAAACGAGTGGCGGTCGAACCACATCTTGTTTTGTTCCGAGTATTTCGCCTGCCGCAGGTTCGCAGCTCGAGCGAACTCAAGCATATCGCTTCGTGTTCGTCTTGTTATGGCCTCGACAAAGTGTGCATCAATCCTTACCATTATAGCGCTGTTATGAGCACAGGTAAATCCTATGTCCTAAATTAAGAAACCTGCTAGATCTCTATGAGGCGACTTGGTTTTTGTGCGAGACTTCTTTGATATCTTTCATCTTATTTGCATATCAGACAAGTTTCTTCTCTCTTATTTTCCCGTTTCGTTCCTGTCTTGATCTTTGCAGAACCCAGCGGTGAGATTTATACAGCTTTAACAAATGTCGTGGTTTCCGAAAAAGAAGAAAGTTCAGGTATTTTACACGTTGAACGATCTAGAACTTTTGCTTTGCGTTTCCAGACACCTTCCGTCTGCTTTGCTCACATTTTTTGCTTTTCGTTTTGAAGGGTTTATAAGCAATCTAACGCAGTCAACAACCCGTCAACTGGATAGCAGAACTTCTTACACGCAACCTTGTTCGCAAACCACTGGTAAAAAACCTTTTTGTGACCTTTTGCCGTGTAGCGATGTGTTAGATTTGAACTGTTTCATTCGTTTGACTCGTTATGTTAATACTAAAGTAGATTTCGTATCAAGGGTAATGTAAAGTGTGTGAACCCATTCGTTTTTACGATCAACTGCTTCTCGAAACGAAGAGTTTTAGTAGGTTTAGCGATGCTATCTTGAGTTGAGTCGAACTAACTTGATTTATTCGCCCTTTTACGAACAGATTATTTTGCCGCTGGGAAAGAATGGCCCAAACATTGGTGTTCGATTTCATATTGGGAGCATAATGAGAGAATCGGACCGTGGTATGAAGGAAGATCGGATGTTATAAATGTTTTTGACTGGCTACCTGAACCTAGTGGATTCTGTCTGGCAGATCTTAACAGACGCAGCGATGTTTCGGAGGGGACAAAACGAGTACGGTCTCAAATTGGCTATGGTCTACAGCTAACTCGCGAGGGAGATGAAATATGGATTTATAATCGAAGTAATTTCTCCTTATTTGCAAATGGTCCTACACTGACTTACTCCAATGTTAACATTCCCGGTGGAAAATGGAGACATAATATTGTCGTCCATAAGGTTCCTCCCGGCTGTTCCCTCAAGGTTTTCGATTACAAGCTCTCCCCTCAAGTATGTCAGGCTGTAGACAGTGATGGTGTCAGATGCTTTCATCCCGAATCGGTTAGAATTAGTTTTAAGAAAGGATGGGGGTCGACATCAGCAACAAAGAAATACTGCAGACCGCTAGTAACATCTTGCCCATGTTGGATCGAAATACATCTATTTGTCTCAAGGTAGTAGCCAGGTCTTCTCGTAAGAACTTGAACAAAGAACGAACGGTGAAGTAGTGATACTCTTCCTTTTCTGTCGTGATCGAGCCACCAAGGACACTGTCGCGTCCAGTTGAGCATTACTCAGAATTATAGCCACGCAAGTATAATAGCAGACATAGATTATATAATGTATATTGTATATAGATTATCGACTGAACAAAAATATAATTTAAGTTACCTAAACACACGGACTTAGTCCTCGAACATTGCGAATTTGGAAACCAAAGTCATATATATTTCTCTCCATAGGAGAAACCAGTCCTTTGTACAGCCTTATTGTTGTATAATGTTGTTACACGACTGAAAATACACTAATAATGAATATATTATATTTGCAATGACGATTCTTTTCATTGATTCTTTGCGTGAGTCAGGGAATTATTTCAGCATCCGGTTTTGGGGTTAAGTTTATCTCGCCACAAAAATTACGACAGACAATCGTCTTCTGTAAGAAACAGACAGAAACGTAAGTTCCTTTGGGATTTCATGAATAGGTAATTTGCATTTTCATGTTTGCCTTGGTGAAGGCAGCGGGGGAATGATTGAAGTTTTCGAGACATGTTGCTTATCGGGGTGATTAATGCTTTGGCCTATTGAAGCCTTTTGACATAACTAACCTATAAATAAAAAGCTACACATGAAAAAAAGTACTTTGTGTATATTACAACTGATAAATCATGCTCTGTCAGACGAATGTCATCCCATTTACGGTGTGGGAGAGTTTTAAACTCGGTCAACCGCGTCATTGCGTTCAGCTGTCTAACTGTGAAGAAATAAATCATTCTTTTGCAAAAGTTGAAACTGAAAACCAGAACGTGAATAAAAGTGTGCTCTGAGATTATCAATCCACTGGATTATTCGAAAGAGGCACGTGCATTTTATCGTGACAATTATACTACATACTCTGAAATACGGGAGCTAGTATTAAATGTAGTCGACCGAAAAAAGAAACGAAGCGAATGATAAACTCTTTGGATTCGGTCTCCTCTGAACTACCGTATCGTGCTTTTAGCGATGATGTGCACATTCATTTTTCTATTGACAATTTAAACAGTTTTAATGTTTCTGTGAGGTATTGTTTAGAGATGTCTGGAATACATGCAAATTACTTGGTGGCTTTGTGCGGGGAATGATTTTCAGACATCACAAAATTAGATCCTGAGATATTGAGACTGAATAGGCCAGCTGTTGTTTGTCTTCCACAATAGAAGACTGTGGCTAAACGCACGTCTTGGCTGCAAACAAAGAAGTTTCAAACCCCATTAAAATGATGAGTGCTACAGGACATAACTTATGTGCAAGAGAATGTTAAAACGAATTTTTAGTGACAAATGAGATCACTGATGTATTCAGATGTCTCCCTTAATTGTGAAAACGTTACGTAGCCCATGTGCAATACAGGAATACTGTCATTGGAGATTTGATCGGGTTATGAACTCGTAATCAAGTGGAATCGGGGAAAATCTTTATTCGAAGAAAAGCAGCGGAAGTTACTACCTCAAATTTGAATACAGTGTAGACGTTTTGCGTAATTGCCAGCAAAATGTTTTTTGTGCTTTGTATGATAAAGCTTCAAACCCGTTTCAACTCTGAGACAAGCTTCCTTGACTGATAAATCTTTGGAAAGCTTTTCAAGATTTATGAAAACTTAGCAAGTGATCAAACTAGTTTCCTTAATGGCAAATATTTTAACTTCCGACTATAAAGTTATTAACGAGCCTCAAATATGAAACGGTGACCCCGAACTAGCCGAGACGTTTCTTAAGAACATACACTCAAGATCAATATACACCCTTCCGAACGTCATCAGCCTCCTCGCTAAAATTTAAGCACCGTGAAAAAACACGTTCCATTTTGATCATGGGATCAGAATATCAATGAGGTTCCTTTTTTCCCTGTGTAAAATTTTTCGCTGTGCTGTCTCAATTCCCTTGTTTTTATTTTTATATACCCAGTATGATTTGAAACAACTAATTGTTTGCAAGCTGTCGCGTTGTCATTTTTTTGTGCAAACTACATTTTTTGACTTTCAAGAAAAGCTTAAAAGTTTCTGTCTTGTAGGCGGGGGAAAGAATGTCACGGGTCATAAAAAACAGCAAAATATGTCAGCATCAGTCATGCTAAGTTGATGGTTTGTCATTTGAATATTCGGTATTTAGTTGTATTTATTTTTCAGACAATAATGAGAATCATTCATATTTAAATGAGGCCCGAGAACGGAAGGTGACAATTATACTTTCCGTCTACATGTATGCACGTCTCACCACTTGAGGAAACTAGGACAAAAGCACTCCAATCACCGAACAAGTTTGGTAGGAAGTGTCTCGCGTGAAACTGTAATATTTCTTGATTGACGGTGTTGTATATTTATCCCTCTGTGTGATGGCTAAGTGATGACGGAGTCTTTCTAAGCGTTGCTCTTTTTTTGAGACCGAATAAACGACGATTTTAAGTCAATGACAGTTTGCATGCACTTATTTATTTGTTCTGTCGAGTGTCCGTTCAGTTGACGTATTTCTGTTCCTTCAGCCAAATTGGTATGTTTACAATTCAAAAAGTTTGGTGCAATTTTGCTTAAATCAGAGAGTGTTCTTTTTCTGCTGCCCACAGCACACCGTAGCGGCCAACTTATCGAAAGTCCCACACATGCATTTGGTGCGAAAGAGAACAAGACCGAAATATTATTAGCCCTTCACTGTTTAAAGAGCCTTTCACTTTTCGTTTGTTAAAATAGTTACGCTGATTAAATCCTTCACCAAGATCCGGTGCTTCTTTTTTGTTACGTTGGGCCTTGCTGCTACAATTTAACTTTAGTTTTGAGGATACAGATTATTGGTATTCTCAATTTTAGTCAGATGGGTGGGGCATAATGAAATTATTGTACTTGGAACAGTCTATGATCAGATTACCCCGATCAACTGGATTCTTACGGCGACCAAGTGACCCGACTGGTTTGGTTAGATCCTGACCAGAACCAAAAGCCTATACCCATTCGTCGATGCCCTTCTTGGGCATCAAAGGATATCAATAGTATTTCAAACAATGTCTGCCCTTGAGAATATCCTTCTATCACCCGTGTAGTTTTGATTCTTTCATCTCAAAATATCAGTGGACAGGAGGTGCGGGTTTCAGGACACCAAACAAGTGCTTGTTACGAATGGAGAATCCGTTTCTTTTTTAAATATAACAGTTTTTACTTTCATGACGGTAAGAAAAGCGTCAATAGAAGACGAATGGCTGTGATGCACCACCATGTTTTTCGTGTTGCAATCAGCTCCTTCAGGCATTATGATCGTCCGGGTTTATACAACAAAGTAGAGGTGTGCGAAATCTCTTGCTCAAAAGTCAAAGAAGAGGTTTTGGGACCGAATGTTTAGCAGCACCTCACTCAGACAACTTAACACAAGTAGGATCAAAGCCGACTGAATAAATTTCCTGCGTCGGGGATGAGACGTTCCTTTGAGCAAGAGTTTTAGCAAAGCGGATATGATTTCACGGATCAATCCGACCGAATTTGAGAAATCACGTACATGAAATAATTCATTCACGAAACCAGTCGAGCCGCCCTCTCCCTTCAGAAAAAAGAATTGGGGAAGGAGCTGCTACTGAGCTAACTGACTTAAAATTAGAAATAGAGAAGGTTCCTTAAATTAAATGTGACTATCTTTCAGCGATCGAGTAAACACTTCACTCATAGATAATCTCAAATTCTCACGAAATTCCATACAAATATCCCCGGGTGGGGGTGGGCGGGGGGGGGGGGGGTTAATTGAGTCAACTTTTCGCTGGGCACGTGCCGCTGGCCTCTCAGAACCCCTTCCCCTTTACAGTCTATTTTATGGCCAATAATTAGCCAATATCAAAAATTCCATAATACTCTTTGTTTGTCCCTCCAAAATTTTGCATCTGCATTTTTTCCAGTTTCTCTTGGGACCATTATAAGTCTCAAGAGAAAATGAAAACAATGCTCATGCAACATTTTTGAGGGACAAACAAAGGGTATTGTGGTATTTTTTATATTAGCTTATTATAGAACCTCCCTTAGTCGCTTTTGGGTAAATAACTTTAACGACCCCAACTTAGTAACTTTCTGTTGATGCATCAACCTTACATAAAACCTTTCAATTGTAATTTCAAGACGGACTGTAATGCGACTAGTAAATATTAAATACCCATTTACACGAGTAATTTTTCCTTGACAAATTTGCCTTGACAAGGAAAAATTGCTCGTGTAGATGGGGAATAGTGGACAAATTTCCCTTGTCAAGGAAAATCTGGCGTGCTAGCTTTTCCTTGACAAATCTCCCATCTCCAGGCTAAGGTCCGAGGTATTTTTAGTCAGTTCGGAGTATCAACAAAACCGAAGAATAACTGTGTAACAAAACCTCAAAATAATATTTGACTTTGTGAAAAAAAACATCGGTGTCGAAAGATGATTTACATCCATTTCCATTAGTAGGGCTAACGCTCACATGGTTCATATGGGGTACAAAACTGGCACTTCACATTACACTCTAATCAGTTAAGTCTGTTGTAATCTTTACGAACCCTCCTAAGATAGGCCACCATGCAAAATCGAACAAAATTGTTGGTTTCAAAAGAATGTTTCAATCAATAACTAAAATGGACTTAAAATTCCCTCTTCAAGACATCTTAAGTTTGAGGTTTTAAGGAGTATAATATTAAACTTCCTGCTTTGACATCTCTAAGAGAACAAAATTCTTTTCGTTTTCAGACACAAACGATTCTACTTCAAAGCCGGAAATAGCTAATTTAGTGAATGGTGAAGACTAACCGTTTTTATCAAAATTGCTAGTTTTGCGAGAAGTGAGAGACAATTCTTTCTGCAAGTATTAGAACAGGACAATATAACTACAGACAGAAGACATAACAATGATGTTATTTTATTGTAAATTACAAACGTTAGTAAAAAAATACAAACGTAAGTTATAAAATTATTACAAACGCTTTTTTACAACTTAAACGCAACCTTCAATGGGGATGTCCGCCTAAATTGCTGCTCTGCTTTGTTGATATTTGTCGAGACTTTCCGATCCATCAATCAGTTCAGAGTCAGATGCTCTTGAAAAGCATTTCCTTCTATCAATAACTGATCAACTGTGTGGGCCGTCCATTGCGAAACATCACACGACAGAGCTGAAAGACCTGAAAGACTCGTAAATTCACATTGTCTTCTCCAGATACGTCGCTAAAACGACGGTCACCCGTGATGAATACTTTCATTAACGATTAACGTAGCGTTTGACATTGTATAATCGTATAAACCTATCTTTATATTCTTCTCCTATTAAATTCCTAAAGCATGTGACAAATCCAACAAAGCATAGCATGTGGACGATCAATCTCGTACCAGAGTCCTCTGGGTCGAAGTGGACGACCACGATCACGATTTAGGCATGGTGATAGGTCCATAGCCAATGACCGATGTACTACGTATTCAAAAAACGAAATTTCGCTAGCCAGGAAAACTCGACTATGGAAAGTGCTATAAGTCTTACTCGACCAAAAGGAACACTGGTAAACGTCCACATTAGTGTTGCTGCTCGCTCGCAGGAATTATCTGAACTATGCAGCAAAGCCCCAAATGAAAAAAGATTGAAGACAGAGTGCACGTAAAGCCGATTTTACGCTTAATTCGTTTCAAGTATAGGATTCGACTCCGGACTTAAGACATTTTTTTTTTCAGGTCGCGCTCTGGCTGCGGATGCGAAAGATTTCTCTGTCTTGTAGAAGGCAATTCAAGTGGGATTCGAACTCAGTATCTCTTCCGAGGCAATAAACCACGAAAGACTACGTGACAGATTAACGGGGAAATATGTATTAAATAATTGTGTGCGTGACCGGAAACGAGTTTTCGTGTTTTCGTTGCACGCAATGCAATATCCGGTTCGTATGACGCTGTAACAGTTATCGTAATTTATAATTATCCCAGTATTGCAAAAAAAAGGATTAAATATTTTAAAATATCATCGTAGAGACTTGCAAAACATCTCTTTTCTGGTTTTGATTGGAATCAATGCCGTTAACAACAGTTTTAAATGTAAACAAATATACTACGGAATTGAAACTGGATATTTACCAAGATATTGTAACATCGAAAAAAAAAACCCACTATAATACTGTGAAGTTAAAGGAAGTCAGCTAAAAATCCTTCGAACAAAGTGTAGGCTACCCGTAGCCTCTTTTAGCCTGCGGAGATGGCTTGGGGACATTAATTCATCTCTGGCCAAGGGACGATAATCTAGAACTGCCATTACAAGCTGGAAAAGAACACTCAGCTTCAAAATCTTAGTCATCATCTACGGGATCGAAGAATAATCGTAAGGACCCGCATAAAGGTTGCCATGGCAACGGTTGATCATGCGGTTGGCCCTCTGTCTACGACGGAAGAGCAACTTTGGGGGCTTGGGTTTTTTTTTTTTCGCACGCAGTTGTTTTCGTTTTTCCGACTATCTGGAAGCCTGGAACAGGCTAAGATAAGGCGGACGCAGCTTATCAGATGAGCTCCTACTAGACGCGGGTTGACGCCAAACATAATCAGAAATTAAGTTGGAATTTTTGCCCACCCACATTTAACCCCATCAGCACATTCCAAAAAACAAACTTCACTTAGTTTGTAGTATTGCATTGTTCTTTTTTTTCCCCCAAAATTATTCACTTTGTAATCTAGTGCACCCGGCAAGGTTCAACCAATCCCAATTTAAATTGTATTCATAACAAGACATGCTATCCGATGAGTAGAAGAACATGTTTGAATGAGAGACACAGGTTCGTCCAACAGATAAAAGCTGCGTCGCGCGCTCCGCCAAACCAAGGTTTTTGATACATAACCCCACTAAAAGATACGGCGTTGTATTTTTAAGTAAAATGAAAAGGACAAACTCAATCCTTTGGATACCACGAAACCTCGGGGAGTCAGGCTGGTTTAGTGGTCATCAACCGTGCCTCGTGACCCGGGTTCAGTCGATCTCAACCTGACTCAGAGGGTTTTTCTCCGGGTACTCCGGTTTTCCTCCTTCCTCAAAATCGACTCCCGCCGTATTCCATCAGGCTGTGGTACTGTGCTCCGAGGTCATACATGGGTCGTGTTCAGGGGCCGAGCGCCTAGCCTGCAGCACAGCTCCTTCGGTCCGCCCTCGTTGAGCTGCCCCCTTAGTAATTCAGTGTCCGACTTCGAGAAAGGGCGATTAGCAGGTCAGGTATCATTATTATCATCATTGACGCAAACCTACCCTCGAAACGATTTGCCAAGATGGCAGCCACAAGTGGCAAGCTTTAGTAGGTAAAAAATGATATCAAGTTCATGAAACGGTTGCCATTGATTGCTTTGCAAGCGAGCGAAGAGAGCGAGCAGCAACACAATCAGTTTATATGACATCTATGCAAAATCTCAATGTTTCTGCGGCTTTGTTGGTTTTTTCATTACTAGAATGCACCACGCTTTCAAACGAAATGCACTGCACCAACTTCTTAGCCATGTAACACCGCTATTTCTGGAACTTGTTCTGACTTGACTAGTTTACTTTATATCCCTCATATATCTATTGAACAGGATTTTTATTTATATTTATTGTAGAATTTCATTTTATTTTATAAGCTGAACGATAGAATGCTGACCTTCAATTCACGTGACTGTATGGACGACCCTTGTTGGTGAATTAAAATTATAGATCCAAGGCACAAATGATCGAGCTAAAGGTGTGTACGATATCTTGAACAGCGTTAAACGCGAAGTATATTTTACAACCTAGACAGTGAGCTATCCACTGGATAGTTATACAGCCTATAAACAAGTAGGCCCAGATATCTAAGATCACCCTTCGCCTCAATTGCTCCCGTTTTCATGTTACCCTCTTCGTCAGTTCGCACATAACAACAACAACAATATCCGCAGCATTTCATTTCATGGGGTTTATGCTAGTTCCTAATTTTACCTCATCAGGAATCTTTCATTTCTCCCAGTCCTCTGGAGAGAGACGAATGCCGAAGGAGGTTAATTAATACCTCAATTTCTCGCGCTATCTTGGCTCACACAAAGCTGAGTTTTGTGTACCCTTACTCAAGACCGGAAGGCCCGGAAGGCCGAGCGGTAAATATCCAAAACATTTTCACAAATGCAGTACTTCTCTGTCTGTTTTTAATGTGTAAAATATATCTAAAACCGTCAACTGAATTATGCAAGTGACTGTTCACTATGATTTCACGGCGGTCATGTTGGAAGAGAAAAATAGTCTTGGGAAATTAAACTCTCACTGCAAATGACTTGTTTTAGTACACCAATGGGGTTGGGCCACGTCACCGATCACTTCATAAAAAATAAATAACACAGCAGCCGTAGTATACTAATTCTATTATCTTGGGTTATTTTATCACTATTACGATAAAATCCATATTTTTCCCGAGAAAAATTGAAATATTTAATATACATTCTTCTTTGCTGTGACCCTTCCAAACCAAGAGTTGAACAGTTCAACACTTTGAGAGACCATCGCCAGAGAACGTAGGATCCAAATTCAACGAACATCGCGACTGAGGGGGCACGGAAAAATTTGACAAATATTAGATTATAAAAAAAAGATTGTTATTTAAGATGATTTTTGATATTCCCTTCAGTCAAAAATTGCAAAATACGATCTTAAATAAAGTGATTAATAACTCTTTAACTTGTAAGGGTCACGATACACTTTGTTCTCTTAACTCTAGAACTGTGTTAAAAAAGAGCTTTTCTGCAAAAGAGGCCTAACTTGTGCGTCCGCCATATTTGTTCCTCCAGCGAAAACACAATGTCACGGGCTCAAACAGTATTACGAACCTTTTAAAAAATCTTAAAACTAGCTTTCTCAAACGTTTGACCCTCCCCCAAAGCATTAATCTGGCGGCTACGCAGAGACTTTCCTGTCTGTCATTTTACTTAAAATAATTATTATAGTACAAATCTTGCCGCTTCCGATTTATGTAGACTTAGGAATAATTGTATTTGGCTTTGCGTTTCTTAATGGTCTTAGGTCATTGCTAATTAATCAGAGCACGATAATTTAACTGTATACTATTAAAGCTAACTTTAAAATGATTCAACCAAAAGCGTTTCCTTCGAATTAAACCCTAAAATCCAAGTGTGTATCACGCCCCAAACGTTTTTGCAGTGAAGAAAAAAATACTGAACTGAATAACTCATCAAATGTAATAATCCTATGACCAAAAGAAGAAGTCTTCTTTCTTTGGTCACTATGAGTAATCGCTTTAACAAGTTAGAAAAGGAGCTCAAGATCCTTGAGCGAGAACTCCATGGGTTTTGACAACGCTTTTCCCCTAACTGAACAGAAACGATTCATTTGTAGTGAAAAAGGTGTAATTAAATTGTTTTTCAGAGTCTGTTAGTATATTCCATAAACGACAGTGTCTATCGCATCAAAAACCAGTTTGAATTCTGATTTTTCTGCTTTCCCTCTCTTCAGTTTCTCTTTGCAAGGACTTAATTAAAAAAGTTCATATCCATTCTAGCCGCATTTCTTTGTCGCAACAACAAACGACTTTGCCGTTATGGCATGACACGAGACGTTTCGAAGGCTCCAGAGCCGGCTAAGATTTAGTCTCCTTCGTCTCAGGATGGAAGAGTTGAATGTGATCTGGGTTCCAGTACAATGTAGATGATTTGTAAACGAGCGACCAAACATACGGAATAAAAAATTCTTCAGGCTGCTCTTCTTCCACGTATTTGAATTTAAGTTCAGGAAATTTCTGGAAACAAAACGCAAAAAAGGAACACGATCACAACAGAACCTTCAAGACAGAAGTAAATGTTATCACCCAACGTCCCAAGCCGGAAGTATCCGGCTACCCCTCAATTTGCGCCAAAGACAAAGCCGCCTGGTATGTTAAGGTTTGGTTTATCACGGCTAATTGCATTATTCTACTTTCTCCTTTTGTTTACGGTGAAGACATTCCGAGATTAATAAATAAAACAACACTGCATACGCAAATTACTCTGTGGCGATAAGGAAATCAGTCAAATATGATATGTAATACAAAATACTCGTTAGCGTCGTTGACTGAGCAGTATAATCACTACTTTGAATAACATGAAAACCAAAACACTTAATCTCTCGGAGATTAACCAAATCTTCTTTTATTGAAACGCAATGAAATTGATAATATAATTTTTGCCTTGTGTGCACAGTCATGGACAATAAATAATTGAGCACCCTCAGCTTATGAAAATTAAACAGAAGTAAATCTGCTGATCAAGCTTCCTCTTCACCGGCATTTACCCAATTTTTTAGTGATTTTAATCTGCAACTTGTAAGTATCACAAAACACTTCTCCCATTTTTTACTTGGCTGCGAAATCGAAAGAATGAGGAAGTGACTATTTACAAGGGGTGTTTGATGACCACCAACGTCACTGATTCGGTCAGTTCTAGAAGTGCTTGACTTGAAAAACCTGACCTGGGGAATCGAAGCCGAAGGAGCCAGGCCCTATATCGCGCTGTTTCCTTTCCTTAGATCTGGTTTAGGAGTTTCAAAGCAACAGCTAAACGGGTCAGAAGAAACTCCAAACCAGACGCTGTGAGTTACCGAATATCAAACCTGGAACGTTCTCCTTCGAAAGCCGGGCAATGTGTGACCAGGCTTCTCCTTATCAGGCAGTAAACGGTAAATTTACCGCTTGTAAGAGCACTTATTACCGCCTGCAAAAGCTCAGAAGTCGCTTATCCTTTGCAGAACGTCCAACATTAACCAATTGATTCACCGGTTTGAAAAGGTACCATACCTGTTGCGCTGAAAACTTGGGAGAACCCTGTGTGTCCGAACAGAAGCTCATGAACCTTGAAGCGTTTAACTCTGGTTCAGAGTTAGGGTATTTTGGAGTTTAAAAAAAAATTCCTTATTTGCATGTAACGTAGCTCGTGCATTTTCCCGCGAGTGCATCTTCGATCTTATTTTTGTCCATATTTGGGCATAAAATTGGCGCCCTAAATTCCCCAGCTTTGTTTCAAGAAAAAGAATTGCAAGTTACACACTTCAAGGTCATGTGCTTCTGGTCTAAATCACAGCAATAAGGGGCTGTGCCACGCAATTAAGTCAAAAGTAGAAACCAAATCAAGCGAAACGTCAGTAAAAACAACTACTTGAAGGAAGGTTTGCATGAATAAAACAGCAAATTCTCTACCTTCTCAAATCATTGCTTTTAATTTCTCTTGGGACATGAAGATGTAACAAGAGAAATGCCTAAAAAACAATTCCTGTGCAATTTTTTTTTTTTTGGGGGGGGGGGGGGGAGGGAAGAGGTGTATTATGAGATTTGCGCAAAGAGAGAATACAAAAGGAGGGAGGGATGGGCAAAATTGAAGAAGATTAAAATGGATTGTGATAGGCATTTTTAAAAATTGTTCAGTCTAACAGCTTTTCAGAGTTGATCACTCTGTTGCTTGTAACTTGAATTATGTATGCTGCACAGACATTTTTTCCACTATATACACTTTATTTTTTCTATAAGAACCTTTTTTTATAAGAACGTTTAGGCTGAGATTAACCAAAATTTTAAGAACGTATCAAGAACATTCCTCAGACTGAGAGTCGATCTAGAACATTTTTATTCTGCTCATTTGTATTCTAAATGAAAACATGAAATAAACTGAGGTACATACATGTAAATTAGCCCAAATACTTAGTGCATATTTTGTATAACATAACAATGCATGATACACATCTCAATGAGCAGATCTTATTTGTAATCGTTCCAAAATAACTCCAACACCATCACATTAAGTCATCAGGTGAAACTAAGTCCGATGTAAATTTAAGAACATCTTAAAAACGTTTTCAGCCTCACATCGTAAAAATATATAAGAACGTTGAGCCCCAGCTCCAAAATTAGACGTTCTTATAAAAAAAAGTAGTGTAAGCTTTGATTTGTGTAATTTCTGAGTTTACGTTAAGTTGCATTGCGAGTAGGAGCGGGTAAATTGTAAAACAACACAAAATCAAGTGCACTGCGGTGCCCCTGTGCAGACACAGCCCCTTCAAGCCAAAGCGGGTTCCTGTGCTAAGCAGCTCACCTTTAATCTGTCTCTTGGCCATTTAAGCG
The DNA here is from genome assembly GCA_949126865.1 of Montipora capitata. Taxonomy (NCBI): domain Eukaryota; kingdom Metazoa; phylum Cnidaria; class Anthozoa; order Scleractinia; family Acroporidae; genus Montipora; species Montipora capitata. Next base: position 2,372,942 of record OX421445.1, on the reverse strand, counting down.
TTCCTTGTTTAATTACATCTAAAACCACGCTAACAGACAGTGTCTGGTCAGGATGCTGCTCGAGGCGAGCACTGAAATACGACAAAACCTATAATAGCAAAAACAAATGCATTAGACACAGCTTGAAAACATTAGTTTATTCTTGCCAAGTTAAGTTAAGCGCCATTCAAAAACAGATCAATTTCGCCGCCGATGAACACGCCGCGATTTTTCAAACCTCTTGCGGCTTGCTGAGCAAAGCCGCGACCGGAATCTGAAGCGCTCCATCAGGAACAATTTTTTCATAAACGAAAGGAAAGGAACTTCATTTAAGTGTCTCATCTTCTAGCGCTGTAGAGCACTAATCGGGGACACTGTAAATTTAAATTAACAAGTTACCGCAAATCAAGTCAAATGTTGGTTTTTGAGGAGAGGGGAAAACCGGAGTACCCGGAGAAAAACCTCTCGGTGCAGAGTCGAGAACCAACAAACTCAACCCACATATGATGCCGAGTCTGGGAATCGAACCCGGGCCACATTGGTGGGAGGCGAGTGCTCTCACCACTGCACCATCCATGCGTTACGTCATCGCCGCCATGTTGGTGGACGAAAACAAAAGGTCTGTCATTATTGCTCCTTTTGTTCGTCCACCAGCAATTGCACATTGCAGCATTGTAATCTGTGTCTCTTGAGATTCGTTGCAAACCAACCTATACCCGGCCACTATTGTACTCTTGTAGCGGCCTCCTTTGGAAAAGGGGTCATATATGACAATACATGCTATTCAAATGCAAATAATTGGACAGGTATTCTAGAATCTAGCCTTGCTATGTCACTGGCGGCAACTGACACTGGTTGTTTTCTGTAAAATCACCCGCGGCTCAGTTTGCACAGCTTGCGCATGCGCGTGAGGTTTTTTCCCCCGGGAACTAAAGCCGCAAGAGAATGGTGACCAGTCAAATTCACTAGCACCTTTACTTGTCGAAAGATTTCATAGCTCAAGTATTTCTCTAGGGAACTTAAGCACAGACGGCGGAATCGCCAACGAAAACGTAATTTAAGCATCAAAGTAGGCATAGAGAATTAAGACTGGGTGCTGATGTCTAGACACCAGTCATTTGAACCCCCCCCCCCCACCCCCCTGGGGCGTGAGCGAGGGAATGAGGGAACGTTCACTTAATGCTCACTTTCTTTTGGTCCCTCGATAAACGGGGACTACACCAGGACTCACAGTCCCCGCATCCAGTACACATCCAGTACCGGGGGAATAAGTGGGAAGTTTCTCCATGGTCACCGGTTTTCATTTTTGCACTACATGGTAAATTTGCCGGACAGTGATACACATGATGATTGACACTGCATCTGTGAGACCTCTACAAAGCATATTACCTATGTAATACTCATGGATCATAAGTTTTTTTCTCAGGGCCTAATAATGGTCAATAGCAGTATCTTACTGGAGGGCGGGGGGTAAGGGTGGGTTTCATTACACTGTCATCAAAATGTTAAATTTAGCAATCTCACGTTGCTGCTTTGCAGAGAAAGGGAAAGCGACGTACTTTAAGCCTATGCTTCAAGTGCAGAAATTTTCCCCTTAAACTTATCGTTTTTATAAAGGCGTTAACAATACAAGGCCGTTCCCGTAGACAACACAGGGTGTTATTTTCACGACTTACTGTGTCGATATTTTGTATAATATCGTGAAATGTTGGATGTGTTCTGAACTGAGCGAACAGTTCTCGTCTGTGTAACAGCGTATACACAAGGTTGGGGTTATGATGCAAAGTGTTGGTAACGCAAGAATTGATTATCTCCAGCACCATTCGAATCACTTCTTCCAGGATCGCCAAATCTGCAAGCTGAAATGTCAAAGTAACACCTCAATGTAGCAATAAACTAAAACCGGGTTTGGGGAAAAACAACACTACACACACTGTTCAAGCAAAAGGAATCCTTTTAGAAGCTCTTCCAACAGTAAAGGCATTCAGAGTAAAAAAGTTTCCTGCAAATCCATTTTTACAATTTGTCAGGGTGACAACCAGTATAAGGATCAATTGTATAACCAAAATTGTAACAAGACTGCTCCTTTAATCCCATATTCTTTGCACCGCATAGATGTCTATAAAACGACAACCCCGTCGTTGGCAAACCTGTTGCCTCCCAGCAAAACTACTTAAGACAAGAGGTCATTCTTATTTTTTTTTCCACAGATTACAACTGAATGTTTCAAATGTTCTCTAAACTGGCGTCGTTTTGAAATACTGTATATCAGTTTGAAGTGCGGTGTTCTTTTGGGAGCGGAAAAAAAGGTCATAAACGTATTAGGAAATGAGCTTGTGAACTGGCTCAAATTATTCGCGTATCCGTAAGCTTGTTTGAAGTTTTTCTTGGTGGTGTGAGGGCACCTAACGTTATTTACTCGGAAATGCTAAACTTACATAGTCATTATGGTGTGCTTCCTCATCACTGGTTGACGCGTTGCTCTCAGTTTGTTTAATATGCTCCATCACTTTAGCGTGTTTCTTGGAAAGAAGAGCATACAAACTGAAAAAAAAAACAACAACAACAACAACTAAGAATCAATAAAGGTAAGAAAATTATTTGGTGTCGGCATCTTGTTTAAATTTTGGCAAGCAGTAAATAAAGAGCTTCATGCAAGACTGTTGTTATTTGTGTGTGGTATGCACATGCGACGCTAATCTGAAATGGTAGGCACGAAGCGATGCAGTTGATGGACTGAACTATGCCTACAACCTGGAAGCACACCAACACCAACGGAAACCCTGCCCCCCTCCCCCTAATTTCACCTATGCCAACATTGTGTGACTAATAATTCTATGATATCCCAGTGTCAATCGAAAAATGTTGTGAGCCGAAGGCTATGGTTCATTCGTCCTTATTGGAGAAGACCAGAAAGTCTTGTTATTTGCGGATGTAATTACAAAGGCAGCAGTTTCTCCTCAGTCATTCCAAGACACTGAGTGTTGGTCCATGCGGGATTCCCGTCCCACAAGGTTGACAGATGTTCAATAAACTGAGGCCAGCCAGTTGGTTGCGGGTGAAAAGAGACCTTACACATTGACAAAATATTTTAAAAAAAACATGAAAAAGAAGTTAAAATCCACCTAGTTGCAGATACCTTACAATTCTCTGTGTGACGTAGGGATGGAGAGCGTGGAATTGGGAAGACATGTTAGCTAAAGTCGCCAGGCAGTTCGTGTGAAGGTATTTATCCTGAAATGGAAGTTAGGTAAGCAACATCAGTAAAATGTACTTGAGCTCGAATATTTTTCGAGTTCCTAATATAAATCTCCCCATCCGAAGCAAACATATGTCAACATTTTTTTGTATTTTTTTTAATGTTTATCAAATAAAGTAAAGTTATTTCACAAAATACAGACTAAAACACTAACAGGAAAAAAAAAGGGTGTGACAAGTCCAAAACAGGATCATTTAAAGGCTCTTTGTTTAATATTTAGAAGCTCAATACGCTTAGGTAATCCGGTTGCCAGGTTTACTATTGTGTACCTATTTCTTCCTCTTAGCGTCGAGAAAAGATCGCTTTCCATTGGAGTCAGCAATAACTGTCTCAATACAATAAGTGAACGCCACTTTGGAGAGGTAAATATTCAAGGATGAAACACAGTCTCTATTACAACAGGAATAAAAATGCTGTTTCGCCAAAATTATTAAGTGGTTGAGCAGTAAAAAATCAGTCAACATTGATTTTCTGTGCCCTGCAAGCCACGTAAACTTGGTAGAACTAGCAGTAATTTGGATCCACGACCATGATGTAAGAGGCACAGGTCTATCCTCGATCTTACGCGACAAGCTGCTTTGCACTCCTATTTTTGAAAGACATTTTGCATTGTAAAGCAGTTTGTGACTTAACATCATCGGAAAGACTCATGCCTCTTACATCACGGAAACAATCGGATTTTCTCCGAGTATCCCCGCCTTATCGGGAAAAAAACACCATTCTTCACTTCAGGGTGTTCGCTTCTTTACAAGGCAGTCCATTGCTAAACATTAGAGGGTTATGAGACTGGCGCAACGGTTTCAGGTGCTTATCCGAGAAGAATAGCGAATCTGAGCATTTGAAGATGTAATTACAAAAGCAGCACTACCTCCTCACTTAATTTACGACACTGAGTGTTGGTCTGGACTTTGAATGAAGGACCACCTGAACGGTGGACCGATGCTCAATCAACTGAGCCCAGCGGTCGGCAAGTGAAGGCAATGATTGGTTGATTAACTGGACATTACAAGGAAAAGGAATGTGGACTGACCCTCATTTTAGTCATGTTATATTGAATTGTTCTCAGTACAACCAACACCAGAAGTCCACCCAGAGTGATGTTTGTAATAACTCGCTCCGTGTACCATGGGATAGAGGGTATATTCTGTTAAAGAGAAGACAAAAAATATATGCGACAAGGCAATCACAAACAAAATTCCCTATAAAGTGTAGTATAGTGTGAGCAATGGGCCTATCCTATTCCTGAAATGACAACACAAACTGCTTTGCATTCAAAACACATTGTGACGTCATCTCAGGGAAAGATCCATGCCTCTCCGCAGCTCGGCCGAGGGACAAACGACTTATGATATGTTCAACTTCACACAACTCAAGTGGCCTTTGATCATAAGTGAAGTAACATAAGTAACATAAAATACATGTTTTATGGTGCTGAAAATTGACTTTCGCAGGATTAAAAAAATGAAAGTAGGGGCACTATAACAATCTTTTGTTCAAAGGTCCACTATAATAACACGAGTTCTCAGATGTATGAGTAGGGTAAGTCAAATATTGGTTTGAATTATGCAAAGGGCGTATAATTATAGTTGTGTGTTGTTGTATGAGGTGAACACCTTCTATAAAATAGACACCTAAAGTTGATCCCAGAAGAGTGTCCTTTTAAGAGAGATTTGCGTAGCAAACAGGACCATGGCTAGCAAAAAACCATTCAATTCTCGTACATGTAGCTTTAATACAGGTTGGCAATAAGCAAGCTTGAAGCAATTGCCATTTGGCGCAGTCTTGAAAAGAGACGTAATCACAAGAAAAGTAATAATAATTATTATTGTGCATTAATTTTAACTCCTACCAATTCATGGACAGATTTATTGAAGTTATCATCCTGGCTCAGTATCAGCAGAATAATAAGAGACATGTAAATATGATGCGCATTATGATCATCTGCATTGTACAGTAGTTTTAAAATTGGCATCACCTGTAATAAGAGTGAGAAAGAGAGAGGAAAGAAGGAGAGACTTGAGCTTACTCGACCATAAAAGCATCTAACAATTTCTGCAAATGCAATACACCTACATGTATATCAGGCACATTTCCCAGTGAGTTGATGTTTCTGGATTTTTCAACGGTCCAGTTTTCAATCCTACACGTACTCTGACAACTACCTGAATTTCTGTGTTATCTTTGTTTATAACACAATATACACATATAATCGCCGAAAAGGGCAAAGCTCACATTACCACCATGTACAAGAAATGGGGTTTTCATTTATTTCCTTAAAAAACCCGAGTTCTATCATTATAATCAGTTGTGCACATGTGTGCACGAGTGTTGTTCTGAATTTGAAAATTTTCAAACCATTCAATTTCGATTTTTCTTTGTCCAATATTCACTACCATGATCTGACAAAAAGGAAAATTGAATTGGTTTTAAAAATTTTGAACCAGGAATATATTTGAACCACAATATGTACATGCCTTTAATTAATGCAATACGAAGAAGAAGTGATTTCAAAAAACATTTAAGTATAAAAGAACTGCGATAAAACATATCTAAACATGGTAAAAAATACTAAAAACGTTGTTAAAAACAACGTTTCGATGTTGACTAAACGTCATTATCAAGTGAAAGTTATTTGAAAATTACAATTTCAAAATACAAAATTAAAATTAAAATTTTATATTACAAAATTACAAAAGAACAATAGCTGATAAGGAGTCTGTACAGTAAAAGAAAGGAACAATGAAAATTAAGCAAGAAGTTTGAAGATCACGGTAGGAAAATTTTTTTTGAAAGAAAACCAATTTACGGTTGATTGCTTAGCCTATGAAATGCTCTTTTAAGAGTCTCAAGCCTAACTTGAATATCCATACGGACTCCATTACGTGCCAAACTTTTTAATTTTCATTGTTCCTTTCTTTTACTATACAGGCTCCTTATCAGCTACTCGTATTGTTCTTTTAGTATTTATAGATAGCAATTTTCAAATATCTTTGACTTGATATGACGTTTAGCCAACGTCGAACGTCGTTTTTAACAAAGTTTTTAGTATTTTTTACCATGTTTAGGTATGTATTATCACAGCTTTTTATAGTTAAAGTAGTTTACATAAATGGTAAAAATGCTGCCGAGGGGAAGGGAGATGTACAATTAGGTAAAGTCTGCGTACGAGCCAAGGAGGCCCATCAGGCCGGCGCTTATCTCCGGTTTCCGTAGCATGAAGCGACTAGGAGTATTTCTACTCCCCCCTGGACGGGATACTAGTCCATCGCAGGGTTACCCCCAGCATTAAATTCGCCGGTACCCATTTATACACCTGGGTGGAGAGAGGCACCGTGAGAGTAAAGTGTTTTGCCCAAGAACACAACACAATGTCCCCGGCCAGGCCCCGAACCCGGACCACTCGATCCGGAGTCGAGCGCACTAACCATGAGGCCACCGCGTACAATTATGCTTGCGGTAATTTAACGACGGTTCGTGCGTGGAACTGAAGGGAGATTTTAATAGGTCTCGAGCAGGGACGGTACAAAACGTGGATCCCCAACTGGACCTCCTTCTGGACCCTATTTCAGAGAAGAAAGAAACAATATATGGTTTTCACAGTGACTAAAGGGAGTTGAAGTTGACCTAGAAATAAATCTCTTTTCACGTTTCCAGTTCCGTGACCGTCACGTCTTTCGTTGCGAAAATACAGCATTTTGAATTTCCGAATTGCCACCTTGGGTGACACCATGATACAAAGCTATTTGGTTGGGAAGAAAAGACTATCCCTTGGAATCTCAGCAGTTTGAGCCTTTCAAGTACATTATGAGATGTGTTCATACACACGTATTTTATCTCATGAGCGAAAAGTAAGCGCTTTCATCACAAAGTGAATTCGAGGTGTTAAATTGTTGATTACCGGCCGCCATATCGGTGGGTCAACTTGGCATCTTCATACAAATCTCTCTAAAGTTTCGTAAAACGCATGGACAAATAACTCAAACGATGTACGGCAGAGACCTGAGAATTGGAGAGGTGGTTAAAAGATTTGTTTCCTAAAACGTTCCAAGTTATTGGCCTTTTTCACTGAACGATTTCGAATTTATTTTTATTTTTTTGTTGCCTGACAGTGAAACAGTCTGCTGTTTGAAATGAGAAACAGAGCAGGGTCCAATGGTCATACCGCACATCTTAGTTCCTCCATTCGCGCATAACCACAATTCCTTGCGCCTTTGACCACAATCCCTTGCGTTTCGAATAAAAATGTGTTCTTCTCCCGATTAGAGAGCTGCCTCGTTTGTTCGCTTCAGGCTCACTCACTGCGGCAATTAATGCAATGCCAGTGTAATCATTCTGAAAACCAAACACTACCTTACCAAGTTATCAATATCTGTTCTTGAAAGGATAAATGCTGCCACATTAGGATTCCGGTGCAGCAGTAAGTATAACAGAAGTGTTGTTTGGTCTTTATGGAAGTCTCTGAAAATGAAGTGAAGGCAAATATATGAATGCACAAGTATCCAAGTTTCAAAAACTTGAAATTCTGAAAAACACCCGTGTTATCAGAGATTATAGCATTTTAACTGAAAAACGGCTGAACAGTTGGAAAATGAATCAGTTGGTGCAGGGAGCCTTAACCTGTTACACTGAGACAGGTGCAAGTCGAGAAAATAGTTAATCCCAATGGATAGCCAATTAGTTGTGGTTAAACATGCCTTGGATTTGGGGCCTTCCGAAGGGTAAAAAATGGCTTGGGTTTGGTTCAGCTTAGGTTTCATGTCACCCTTAGGGATGCAGTTACATAGTAAAAGACTCTCCTCAGGGCAAAATAATAGGGTATAATTAACGTAATTAGGGATCTTCGTGTATTAGCTACGTTCTGCTTTATGACTGGCCAAGCCACCTCAGGGAGCAGATAAACCGTACTTTTCATTTCAGAAACTGCCATGGGAAGTTCTTTTGTTCGTTTTATGTATCCATGGAAATAACCCTAGGGAAGTTTCGGTCTAGAGAAAGCGGTTACACACAAAAAGGTCCTTGCCTGTGGGCAAACACTATTTACCTATGGGTAAAAGGGCTAGTGTAACCACAACTATTGTTTGGGGAAGATAAATTGTATGCGGACTAACCGACAAATTGCAGTATAAAGCATGCCAATGTGTAGAGTAAATGGTGGGATGCCTTCCTGGTCTGAATCACACTCTTCAGCTGCACTGTCTAAAACAAGTCCATTTTTTAACATCACTTTGTTCCCTCACCATAATATCATTACAGATGATTTTGTGCAATTTTGTAGCTTCCAGCAGAAACTAAAGCCTTCCTCATTGGTTACATGTACAGAATGTATTTCAAGGTTCTAGTTTGGACAAATATTACAGGATAAGTTTTTAACATCGACAAAAAAGTAGCATGAAGCTTATATACGCCTTTAAAGGACAACCTCCTCCAAAATTCAACCAATTTTCACTTATGTCCAGAAATGCAAATAATTTGATGCACTGAGCCCAATTTTGACATCCAACACAAAGTGCCCACAAGTCAAAGCACTTGCCACGTATTTTTTACAACAAGATAAGGGTAGAGTTCAGCATTATTTTTAAGCAGGGTTTTCGACAGTTTTGTTAAGTAGCGGACATATTTCTGAAAGCACCGGACGTGACATTTTTGGCGCCACAAACAGGCGCCGAAGGCGCGAGCTACCTAGGGGGGTCTGGGAACCTACATACATACATGCATATTTTTATCAAAAAAAGATACTACTCAGACAGTATAGCAAATACAAAGGTGCCAAGATATACCAAAAAATCAGAGTGGAAATAAAATAGATAGGTCTTTACGTTAAAAATTAAAATTCCCTGGTGGAAATCCCATTAAGATCTCGAAAGAACTTTAAAAATCTTGTAACAATCCTTCAAGATGGGCATTAAGATTAAGATCTCAGTAAGATCTTGTTTAAGATATTTGATCTTTATAATAAGATCTTAACACATTAGTTACTATTTTGCTCATTAATTAAAGAAAAAGAAAAAGTCCATTGTGCTGGCATTTTCAGATCTTGAAAAATCTTACCAGATCTTAGTAAAATGCTGCATAACTGTAAAACGATCTTTTAATGATTCTCACAAGAATCTTTGCTAAAGTTAATCTTACAAGATCTTGTAAGGTTCTTGTAAGAATCTTGTTTACGAGATAAGATCTTATTAAGAAATTATATAAGAATCTTGCCAACAGCATAACAAGATTTCCCCCTTTATAACATTTTTAAAATGTGCAAAAATAAGATGAGTAAAATTAATTACTCTGTACTCTATACTCTAGAGGATTCAGAGATCCTGAAGTCCCAATAACTTATAAGTAAAACTCTTTTTGAAATTAATTCTAAAAAAAACAAAGTAAAGTTCACCATCACCTTTTACACATAAGAGAAAGCAACAACTATTACATGTAATTGGATAATTTCTGTTCTATTGGTATAGCAGACCACTTTAGTATTAATTGTCACATGTACCCACATGTTGTCAAGCTACAATCATGAGTATCTTATACAGTAGCTCAAATGTAGTAAAACTTTCACACTAGTCATTCAAAGGTCATGCATGTACATGTAAGTTAAGCTCCAAAAAAGACTTCATGGATTTTTCAAGAATATCCCAGACTTGCCATTCATAAGTGCATCATACTGTACATCTTTAACACATTGACTCCTGAGAGGGAGACATAACAGATTTTACTCTGTCTAATGCCAGATGATTTTACTTGTCAACTGGGGGGCTGAGTAGTCAATGGCTTAATTAATAAACATAATTTTTTTAAACTTGATAAGATAAGAATTACATTTGTACAAATGCTGATTGTGTACGTACCTTTGACTTTTCTATCAGCAAAGCAAAATAGTGCATGCCTGTAAGGGTTTAATTTCTTTTTATCCTGCGTACAATGATTTACCAAAACAAGAAGCAGCAGCAAACTTTGAGTAGCAAGAAGAGATGACTCTTCCTCATCTGTGCTTTGAGAACCAAACCAAGACCAGACACTGGCTGGAAAAAAACAGTATGGCTAGCGATCAGCATTTCTGAATTTTAATTCCTGAGAAGATGAGGAGATGCTGTACTGGAAAAATAATACATGATAGGTTTTAATTGCTTGGCAAGCACATTTTCTATCCATGAATTGAGATGTCAATTTACATGACTCTTAATGGTTTTCTCCTCAAAATATTGTGACACACTGTTTTGTCTGTAGCATTGGGTGTTTATATTAATTTTAATTAAACCATTCTCTATAATCTCAGTGAATACATGTAGCTTCTGAATGTTTAATAATAATAATAATAATAATAATAATAATAATAATAATAATGATAATAATAATCAACTTGTAAAGCACAAGTATCTATATACATATTCACATGCGCTATTTACAAACTAGTAGCAATAAAACAACACTAATAACAATAGTGCATTAAAAATAATATATAAATAAATATAGATATAAAAATAAAACTTAGAAATAAACATTATATAAATACAAATGTGTACAAAATTGTTACAACTGTTACTCGGTAAAAACTCTGGCGAATAAATGGGTCTTAAGTTTCTTCTTAAATGACTCGACAGACTGGTCAACATTCCTAATTGTGAATGGTAACGAATTCCATAGGGCGGGCGCGGCTGAAGAAAATGCGCAATCCCCCAAGGTTCTCTTAGATTTAGATTTAGGAGTGCATAGTAATGTACCGTTATAGTTCCTTCTATTGGTTGTAACTAGATGGGGGCAATACAGAAATAAGCTCACTAACTAAAGGTACAGTGGTGCTAGCCCCGTAAGAACTTTAAAAGTTATCAAAAGTAACTTAAATTCAATACGAGAGCAGACTGGTAACCAATGTAACTCATATGACAAGACTGAGGTGCACATAAAACTAAGCGAGCGGAAGAATTCAAAACTCGTTGCAACTTTTGAAGCTGATAATCAGGAAGGCCGTAATAAAGGCTGTTACAATAGTCAACTCAACTAGTTATAAACGCATGAACTAGGGCCGCCACATATTCGCTGGTTATACGCTTAATGTTACAGTATATAGATAGAAAAAAGCTCTGCTACAGGTCTTATTAATATCCGTATTCATTGTTAAGTTGTTGTCGAACCAGGTTCCAATGTTACAGTTTACAAATTGGCATCGAAAAAGTAGTGGGGTAAATACATTGTATTCTGCCAGTGTCAACCATAAATTCAAATCTAAACTGTTCTAGAAAAGTTGACTGAACAATGACCAATAATAGTCTAAGAGTAAAGGGTAGGATATACGTACAAGGTGAGCAAACCTTTCAACCAAAAACTAATCAACATTTCTCCTGCTGGACAAATTATTGGTTTACTCCTTGAAACACCCACAAGACAAATTTTTTTCTACTGTGGGAAAAATCAGAACTTATGCAAATGTTGTTAAATTTTACTAATTAACCACATACAGTACCTGCTTCATATAATTTATGCTTCACATACTTTATTCACATTACTACAGCCAAACATGCTACTCATCTATATCTACATGTAAGTTTTGTTTGTTGAGCATGCAAAAAAATATCATTTGAATTTAATAAGTATAGGAAATCTTCAAAATGCAAGCAAATTTCGTGATTTATGGGCATGAGTGATGTTTTGAAAGTTCTCAAAATTGCACAAACCATGGTCTTTGTTTCCATAGCAACTTCTGTATTGCACTGCATAGCCTCTACTGCACTCTATAACCTATTTATGCATTCATCATTGACCAATCAGAAACAACATTCTGTTGAGTATTATTATTTCAAAAAGACTTACAGAACCAGCCTCCATTGTTTGCTACAATCAGGTCTGATGGAGTCTTCTCTTTTTGGATGAAGTTTTTCAACAAAACCTTCACAAGTTCATCTGCACTGATGTGACTGGAATAAAAGGATAGAATCAGTTTGGTTTTAATTAGATGTCGATAGGGATTTTTGTTTACATGTTCAACCAAT
>OX421445.1:2350723-2355723 GCA_949126865.1 Montipora capitata | reverse complement strand
CCTTGAGATCCGGAGATCCTGGGTGCAAGACCCATTCTGACCAACCTTGTTCCCAGGGTCTCTTTGTCGATGAGCAGAGAGACCCTGGGAATGAGGTTGCATTCTGACCACTAGTTGAATTTGTCCCTGGTAGTCCCTGGTTCAACTTTTCAGCTACACTTGCTTCTGGCCAGTTGGGATTCTTAACAGTTATTGTTGTCACTGATCTATTCTATCATATCACAGATTGTGTTTCACTGGCCCTGAAAATCATGATGTGTGCAAGTACGTACTTGTACTGTACCTCTACAAAGAAGCACTTGTTCAGAAAAACCAGAACTGCTTTCATTGGCTTGAGACTTGACTACTTGGCCACCAAACTGCTTTATTACCTCCTCATTGGGTAAAAATTCAATGAAATACTTGGAGAAACTTCGGACCAAAAGGATGGCATTGTACGTCTCCCATGTAAAGTCCTCACTGCAATTAAATCAATCTTTCTTCAGCACTCTTTGTCATGGCAATACACTTACAAATCTTGCAAGAAATTGTATGGTGTTTTTGTACACCTGTCCAATATCACATCATAATTATTTTGTTCAAAATAATTATTTTTTTTTAATTACATACATGTACTGTATGTATAAAGAGACAAAATTATATGAAAGGGAGAAGTGTCATCCTCACACTTGTCTGGATTAAATTATTATAATAGTAAAATCTGCTTCATAGCTCAGTTGGTAGAGCAGAGCAATCAGATTGCAGTAATCATGGATTCAAGTCCTGTTAAAGTCACCTGAATTTTGCAGGTGTTTATAAGAGACACTTGCATAAATTGTTCAGATAAGATAACCCACACTTCAAACAATTACATGGGACCCACTCTTTAATTTGGCGTGAAATTTCAGCATTAATTTAAACAATTCAACATGTGAAATTACTATGTTGCCATGGCAACTTTTCCTACAGTGCCAAAATTGTACCCAGGTTTGAAAACCCACACCTTGTGAACGTAATTTGTCACCCATGATTATTCATAGCTAATCAAATGGTACATGTATACAAAATCAATTTAATAATTTCCCTCACCTAAAGACTTGGGAATTATTTGATTTTGGACAAAACATGCGAGAAATTATTTCCTTATTTCACTCGTCACCATTTGACTACTCACACTTATTTCATTCATTGAGAAAAACCATCCTCAAAAGTTGTTGAGCATAGTTCAAATATCACACTTTTCTTGTGTCCAAGTTTAGGTTGGGCCCAATAAAAAAAGGTGAATTACCCACAGCTCTCTACTCATCTAACAGTCTCAATTAGCAATAAAAATTAAACTAGAGAAAAATATTTTCAGTGAAGTTGATATTTGGCCTTAATCTGATACTTAAAATGGCGTCGACAGAGCCACATCTCGGCTGATAACACTAGCAAAAGAAATACCTGTAATAGCAGAAAATTTGGCTTCATCTTTTCGTACATCAAATCTTATAATTATTAGGAATGCTTATGCTTGTGGCAAAAACCCTCACAAATGCCCCTCGCTCTAAGATTTCCTATCTGGGCAGTCACATTTAAAAAATGGCGTGCACTAACGACGTTTCTTTGGCACATTGGCAGCGTGAGCAGTGCCGCTTGTAGGTGCACTTGATGAGCTCTCTGCACACATTAGACAGTTTGGGGATGGTCATCAAAACTGGATACCACTGGTTACTCTCTCCTTTTAATAACCCGTTTGAATTCTGCAGGAGAAGAAACATCTGCAATCAAGTGTTCTCAGACTAATGATGTCCAAACCAATGCCTGGTATACTGCCCTTCGAGGATGCTGCAGCAGTGCATCCTAAAATGTAACTTGTTTTATAAAGAGCAAGCTATAGTACATGCTAATTTATAAATAATTCCATTGTATTCACTTTAATTAATATTATAATTATTTTACATTAATATTTATTATTTTTAATTAGAACTTACTCCTCACACTTGGCACTGTCTTTTAGACTTGGAATTCTCTTTAAAAACACTTTAATCAGTGCGATGAAATTGCGAGTTTGCAAATTGTTTCCAACTGAAAAAGAATGGAAAACAATAACAGTGTCATGGTTTAATTAATTGCTCAGTGCCTTTTAATACATGTAACTCAAGCTTAACAAAATCAGAGCAATGATCTATCATCAACCATGGTGACCATTAAGACATGAGAGTCACAAAATTATTACAATCATACATGTAATATCATGGGTGACAAATTACTCCTTCGTCCTGGTATAAAATTTCAGCATTAATTTATAACGTTGCATGCGAAATTACAACGTTACCATGGCAACTTTTTCTAAAGTGCCAAAATGCCGTCTTATGAACGTAATTCTTTGTCACTCATGATAATTAATAGCTAAAGCAAATGGCATACTCATGAAATCAGGGAATAATTTCACTTGCATTTTGTCCAAAATCAAATTATTTGATTTTCGACAAAATGCATATATGATTAATAATTATTATTATTCCCTAATTTTACTCATCACCATTTGATTACCCATACTTATAAGCAATAAATCATTGCAAACCCTAACAGGCATGGATGTCAACACCATTTACATGTACAATGTACTTCATGATCAGTCCATGTGGCGCACTGAGTAAGGACTACCATCACACATAGTGATTAGTGATTATAGAAAGTCACTTTTCAGACAAGCCCGGGCCTTGGAACGATCTGAAGTAGAGCTACATGGATCAGTACTTTCAACGGATTTGGTTTTCACAGGAGGTGACGACCCCTCAAACAATTGCAGCTTGGAAACTCACGCAAGATACATTGTAGATGTTTACAACTCTTAAAGACTCCAAGGCAGATTCATAAATATCTCCGCTCTCACGGAAAACCTCAAAACTTCAAAGGCATGAGAACAAAACAGGCTGGTAACTGTATGCCGCAAAAATGTTGTCAATTTCATAACATAACTGCCAACGTTTCATTGGTCAAAAGTGACAAATAACCGCACAAACCGTTAACGTTTGAAACTTCGCGCAAAATTCGTCACGCTTCAAGGATGGACGCAAATGGTAGTATAATTTATACTGTAACAATAGATTATAAATATTATAATCTACTGAGTGTATATAAATGACCTCCAGAATGCACATCATGTTCAGCAAAAGGAGTAGGCCAAAAGACAAAATCCGACAAAACTGAAAGACACACCAAGTGGTACTACTGACCCCAGCCTGCTCCCTTTAAATTCCCTGTCAGTTTCATGCACCCAGAATTTGCTGAAACACTGAAAGTGTGACGTCTTATCATGAACTTAGAATCATTGCTTCATGCTTCTTGACTGTCCCACCATGGCCAGAAGCCAAAGATGGCATTTCTAGGTGTCTCAATATTTGACATCATCATGTCCACATGAATGAATGTGAATTTATTTAATCTCATAAAGCTAGACACAATGGGCCTTATTTGCGCGGACTGGCCATATTGGCCTAGACAATAGATTTCGTACCCCGAGCCTTGAGTTGAAATGTTTGGGAACAAGTTTCGCTGTGAAAAAACAAGAGTTTTCCATCCCTCCGGACCTTTGGTACAATCATCATGTATTACTGTCGAAATCTTGTCATTAATTAAAAACCCAAAACCTCTTCAATTTTATAAGAAAACTTGAGAAGCCCTAAATACACTGTAAATAATTACTGGTGTTCCATTCACCTAGCTTTTGGCAAATTGGTTCTGTTGCTTCTTCCAACAACCTTGCATCAGCACTGGTCCAAAAAAATAAGAGAAAACAGATTAGGGAGTAACAAAACTGTAAACAGACAACTGGTAAATGCACAAACATGTGCTTTGTTTTGGTTTAAATTACAGCAATGTAATTCCTTTGTTAAAATTGATTTTGAAATATTAAGCTTGCTAAGTATAAATAATGTGGTCCACATTATGGTAATAAAATGCAAGACAATATGGAAAATAAAAGATAACCTGGCACCAGTTGAGAGAAAACAACACAATCATTAAAAGAAACTACAATGTACTTTAAGGAGATATACTATTATAGTTTTTGAGTGGACCTAGTGTACTTTCAGGTACAGTCGGCTTATTAGACAACGTTATATGTATTAATCCTATCAAACCTTTCGTTAAAACTAGCCATTTTGTTTTTGTTGGTGTCCGGTGATGTCCAGCTGGAGTTACTAATTATTGGTCACCTACACCTTGCAGCCAAGGTGGTGTGGCCTGGTCAGACATTTCTTTACCGCATGATTGATCTTCTCTGCTGTTTTTGGCCAGGATCACCCACTTCAACCTGCAATGGTGGGACAAGTTCCTTTCTTCTTGGCAGTCATGGAAGTCACCTCTGACACAGCAGGCCCACTTGGTTTTGGCGCTTCTTTTATTTAAAGGCGATTGGTTCAGTGGGGCTTGGGGCCAGGATCAAGCGGAGCAGTCTATTGTATATCAAGAGCTTTTCCCTGTTGTTGCCGCAGTGAACATCTGGGGTTCACAGTGGTTTCCGAAGCATTTCCTGTTTTGCTCTGACAATGAGGCTGTCGTCAGTATTCTGGTCTCACGGACATCCCAAGTCCCTTGTCTTATGTTCTTACGAGCTTGTCAGGCTTGCAGGGATCATTCTCAAGTCATAGATTCCGTATTGGTGCTGCCACAGTGGTGGCAAATAATGGGGTTGTTAACCGTCTCATTCAGGCACTGGGTCAATGGTTGAGCAACACCTACCAATTGTACATTATACGAGCCCCTGCTGAGTCCTTGGCTCAGTTCTCTATTCATCTTACATACAACTGTAACAGTGTCCATGTGTGGAGGTTATGCATCTTTGGATAAAAACTAACATGAAGCTTCTGATGTACATTGTATGGCTCCCTGGCTTTTATGCTCATTTTCGAACAGGCTGTCACTGAGTCTTGTGTCTCGAGTCATGTTCCCCTGTCCAGCAGCAGTGACAGGGTTGCTAGTTTTGGATTCTCCTTGGATGACCTGTAGTTCAACCCTGGAGGCATCAGTGTGTC
>OX421445.1:2338223-2345723 GCA_949126865.1 Montipora capitata | reverse complement strand
CAGAAGAAGGCTAGTTTGGCCAGCCGAAATATAGTACACCACTAAAATAAAATCTACGTTGTATCGGCTCTTGCTTAAAATATTTAGTTTCTGGAGTTTACCTTGTTTTAATAGAAACCTCACTGCTTTTATTACCGTCACTTGCAACTACCTGTCCACACGCGTGACAAAAACATGTTCTGCCGGCCAATTAAAATTCAACGTTTTGACACTCAAACTTCAACGTTTACCCGCACACTTGGGAACGTTTTGGCGCCAATTACGCAAATGATCGTAGTTGAGTTATTTGCCGTTTGGCAAGGCATGGCGTTTACAATAAATAAACTAGGTAGGAATTTCAAGGAAGGTGTTCAAAACTGCAAAAGACAAAATGCCCGTACGTGTTGCTGACTTTTCTTCCTGTGAAGTGTTTGCGGAGTGGCGCCAAAATGTTCCAAAGTGGGCGGGTAACGTTTGAACTTTGATTGTCAAAACTTTGAATTTTGACTGGCCGGCAGAACATGTTTTTGTCAAGCGTGTGAACAGGTGTATGTAAATTCTTACTAATTAGCATGACAACAACATCATTAACATATGAAAAGGAAAGAGGTGGTCAACACTAGCCTCACTTTCATTTAAAGGCCAGGGCCCGGTTGTTCAAAAGCCGATTAACGCTAATCCCAGCTTAAAAATTAACCAAGGAGTTTATTTCTCTTCTCCTAAATGCTGTTCAACGCTGATATTTGGCAAAACTTTACATTAGAAAAAGTCAATCTTGAAAAACAAAAGTAAACGAAATAAAATTTCACCAAAATGTTGAAAACATGAAACAAAAGTTTACACTAATCCTGGATTAAGTTAATCGGCTTTCGAACAACCGGGCCCAGGTAAATAAGCACACAACTGTAAAGAGGTCTATCTCTTGTATTGTCGTCTCCTCATTTATTCAAACTCGTCGAAATGTTTTTTTTTTTGAAGAGGTGATTACAGATTACAAAGCGGAATTATGGAAGATACGATGTGATGAATTGTCGCCAATAAGCGAATTGACTGGGTAGGCAACGGTCTTCTTCAAACATGAAAACTGACGATAAATTCTTTACTTTACCCCAGTCCCTTCTAATTGCACAATAGCCTGATTTAGCAACAGAACGGGAATGTCAGCAAAAATATCCATATTAGGTCATATTAGAGTAGAATCCCAACTATTCTGCATGCTCTCCTTTCGTCAACTGACGTTCCCTTTCTGTTGCTAAATCAGGTAAGGTAAAGGTAAAGTCACTGCTTACGAGCCAGAAGGCCCATCAGGCCGGCGCTTATCTCCAGTTTCAGTAGCATTAAGCGACTAGGAGTATTTATACTCCCCCCTGGATGGGATGCTAGTCCATCGCAGGGTTACCCCCAGCATTACGCCGGTACCCAATTATACACCTGGGTGGAGAGAGGCACCGTGAGAGTAAAGTGTCTTGCCCAAGAACACAACGCAATGTCCCCGGCCAGGCCCCGAACCCGGACCACTCGATCCGGAGTCGAGCGCATTAACCATGAGGCCACCGCGCCTCCCAATCAGGCTATCGTGCAATTGTCAGGGACTGGGGTAAAGTAAAGAATTGTCGTCAGTTTTCATGTTTGAAGAAGACCGTTGCCTACGCAGTCAATTCGCTTATTGACGACAATTTGTCACATCGTATCTTCCATAATTCCGCTTTGGAATCTTGTTTGTTTGTTATTTGTTCGAGCACGTTGAAGTATTGGCAGCTATTCAGCTGATGTGGACCTGCTATACCCACCCACCCATACACTCACGAAAGGACAGCCACAACACAGGGAAGTTCATCCCCTACTCTTCTCGAATAGTGTGTGGGTTCTTTAACGTCCCACAGGGAAATTATGAACAGTGAAAGATATTTGTGAGACGGGGCCCAGAAGACTTGAAAGTCTAACCATTTGCGATGTTATTACAAAGGCAGCACTTTCTCCTCAGTTATTTTGAGACCCTGAGTGTTGGTTCGGCCGGAGTCGAACTCACGACCTCCCGCATGGCAATTGAGTCACCGGTGAGCGGTGTAATCACCTCTGGGAAAAAAAAAACATTTCGACGAGTCTCAATAAATGAGAAGACGACTACACAAGAGAGAAAGGCACAGAATTCGACTTCTCCTCTCCTCAGCACGTTGTCTGGTGGACGTCTACTTTTGGCGGGGACTTTGGTTATTGATCGGGGGCCCGTTTCTCGAAAGTCCCGAAAACATTTCGGGCCCGAAAAGCCATTTGTGAACTGCTAACCGCTTATTTTGGAGAGCCGATCTTTTAACGTGTTTTCAAGGTAACAAAAAGAAAAATAACTGTGAAGTTTGACGACTTAAATCCTCTCGGTTCTTGAGATACAAAAGGAACTGTGACACCCGAAAATGGCCCGTAAATTTTCGGGAGTTTCGAGAAACGAGCCCAGGGGACCGTTTCTCGAAAGTCCCGAAAACTTTTCGGGCACGAAAGCCATTTGTGAAACTGACAACCGCTTGTTTTGGAAAGCCGATCTTTTAACATGTTTTCGTGGTAACTAAAAGAAACATGTCTGTGAAGTTTGACGACTTAAATCCTCTCCGTTCTTGAGATACAAAGGGAATTGTGACACCCGAACATGGCCCGTAAAGTTTCGGGACTTTCGAGAAACGGGCCCCAGGCCTGGTCCGATCTAAAATTTGTGAAACTTGATTGAAAAACAAGGGGAATAAAAGCCTTTTAGTTTTCAAAGTTTGTTAGTTTGTATACCTCCACAGAGTAATAAATTCATGAATCAATCAGCACTGTCAACCATAAAACGAACAAAAACGTTGGACTTCCGTTATGAGACGTCTAAAAGACGAATCTTTTTGCTTAGAGAAAGTCGAGAAACGCAGTTAACCCCGTTTTTCTTGGTGGATATTTACCTCGCCGTTTCGCGGCTCGGTAAATATCCCAAATATCCACCACTAGCCACCGAGATAATATAGCACAAAAAGATGACTTTGACTCACTTATATATTCCCGCAAAGATTACAACATTTTTTGGCGCAAATTTCGCGCGAATTGCTCGGAGGTGAATAGCCAACCTCGTCCCCAGGGCGCCCTGGGGACGAGGTTGGTGAATAGCAAGGGACATCCGGAGTTTGAGTACCGATTGAGTACCCGCCGTATTATTTCGTATTTTTCGCCTTCAGGATCCCTTGTTGAATTTGCAATCATAGAGTTAGGACAATGTGCGAACCAGCGAGCTATGCGAGCCATGGCTGCGAGCCATGCGAGCCATGACTGCGAGTCATGCGAGCCATGGCTGCGACTCATGCGAGCCAACATGGCGAGCCATGCGAGTCACACAGTTATTGAAAGCTATTAAACCGTTTTAAAATGGGTACTTAGACTTAATAACTGTTTATCAGCGCTATTTGAAATGGGTGCTTCGACTTAAATGCGAAATTCACATGGCTCGCTGGCTCGCAGATTGTCCAGCCCCGTAATCATATTTATCTTAATTAATAAAAATACCATGCAAGGTCATGCAACAACAACATGCAGTGGCGCAACAATCCTTTCGCTGACTCATGTGCTATAACTCTTTTCCCCTTTGAAGGGTTGCCTGATAGTATGTATGTATATGAACTTTTAATCCTCGCGCTCTCATTTGACAAATATGATTGTAAAAGTTGCCCAGATCCCCAACTGTCCAAATTGAGAGTCGGTTGCGTGACATTGCGTGACAAAAGATGGATTGAGTCTGCAGGGATGGCGCGCTTGAAGTATCGGGTATTGTCAACGTTTTGACGGGAATCGCCAGCAGTTTTAACTAATGGGAAACAGGCAGACTTCTCATCAAGAAATAGAGCAACGATCTCCACGCTACGAATCCCTTTCAAAACTGTTTGAAGTATATATTAAGCTTCGTAGTTTTACTTTAATATATTGGGCTATATGCTTGAGTTAAATTTTCAACGAAAACTGGAGCAGTTTTAGAATCCCCAGCTGCAGGCCAGTTTTATAGCCTTCTTTCTTGAAGCTTCAAGAACGAGGCATAATTTAACACATATACAAATTGTACATGAAAACTGGAGCAGTTTCAGAATCGCCAGGCCAGTTTTATCGCCTTCTTTCTGGAAGCTTCAAGAACGAGGCATAATTTAACACATATACATGTACATGTAAGACTTGAATCAATGGCCAAGCTGACCTAAACGTCACAAATCTCGATGTTACTAATAGACCAGTTCACGCTCTTGAGTGCATCATGGGTAATCAGGGCAACACGGCGGGAAATTCAAAGGTTTGTATGGAAATCCAAAGCCAAATTTACTGTACATGACTCTACTTTATGGACTTTCGCCTTCATAAACCAAGCAAATAAGTTCAAGTTCACAACTGAGGTAAACTGGACTTGGTATCTAATATTCTTTGGAAAACCTAAACATTAGGTGCGGTTACACACACCATGGTAAATGCCATTTCCCTCGGTAAATTATCCCGCAGTGCCTCACACTTTGGTTTTAGTATACCGTGTTAAACGACGGTCACATATTATGAAGATTACCAAGGTAAAAAGAAATATCATGCAATTCATTGCCGGGAAATTTAATCACAACTGCATCAGCATCGTGATTGACTCTTGTACCCAGGCATCAAAAGACCCTTCCAACTTACCACTTTAAATGGTATGGGGGCTTCGTCTGATCTTTTTTACATATCCATGGAACTTTACCTTGGGAAATGTCAGTCAAATGCACTAAATGCAGTTTCCAGTTGTAAAAGAGTCGTTTACTGGGGTAAAAGTGTCCCGTGTAACCGCACCTATTGCTTTTTTTGTCTCCATACATAATTTCTCTGTAATTTTGTCCCTTTGGAATTACAAGAAATGTATGACAGAAACTTTGTTTAATAACATAATTTCTACAATAGCCATTCTCTCCAACTTTATTCTGCTGCACCTTTGAGTGCATACCTTCTGTTTTGGAAAATTAAAAAACCCAAAAGTGCATTTCACTTTCATCGTTTTGAACTTCTACACAAACCTTTGAATTTCTCTCCATCTTGCCCTGATTACCCATGATGCACTCAAGAGCTTGAACTGGTCTATTCCATCATGTGTGAAGAATAACATTTATTGTTTACTTGATGATAGTGTTTAAGTCCTCTTGATTCAATCTTAGTTTTACTCAAGAAGGGAAAACCTTTACTGTGACCTGCCCTTTTCAATGTACCAACATAACAAAGGGTCTCTGTGGTTGACACATTTGAATTACAAAAGAATGGTTGTAAATAGATATCTTCCAAGCTCATAGGTGAGGTAGGTTTTATTATTATTATTATTATTATTATTATTATTATTATTATTATTATTATTATTACTATTATTATTATTATTATTATTATTATTATTATTATTATTATTATTATTATTATTATTATTATTATTATTATTATTTATAAGTCTAGCAAAAAGTATTTTTGACAGAGCTGCCACTTACCGGTAAACTGTGGTTGCTATTTAATTTTGAATCATGCAGTCTGAGACTGTGGACTGAAGGAGTCCTTATAATGCTGATTGAAATTTTAATAGATTATTATGTGATCTAAAATGAACAGGAGCTTGCTGAAGCTAATGATGGAAAATCTGCTTTGAAAAAGGGAACATTTCAGGTAGATATTATAAATTATTATTTCTTCGTTATATGAAAATTATGACTGGAAATGAGCACTTGCTTTAATTATTAAGCCAACAGTTGAGAGAATTGTTATGCTTGATGTGTGAATAAAGCATTAGGAGACTATTACCAGTTTTGATAATTTTTAGAAAATGGTACCATATATAGTCTCACACCACTTCTTGTTAAATTGACCAATAATAATAAATAAATTCAGATAAATTAAGTAATTTTGTACTTTGCAAGCATTTTGTTATATACATACAATATTGTTGACATCTTTTAAATTCCATATTTAAGACATTCTTTGGATCCAAAGTGGATGATTTTGATGAGCTACTCTTTTCGCATATTGCAATTGCTGGAGGAATTAACAGAAATACTGATCAACTGACAAGAGAAGTGTTTATAGATGGATTTGAAAACTTCTTAGACAAAGGTAATTTATTTTAGATGGTTGAAGATCTTTTAAAAAAAAATTATTAGTTTTAATTACCAGAGTCGTCATCAAAAACATTAAACTTACATGTGAATTATTATAAATTGTAGTTTCGTATTCATTTATAATATTTGATGCCCTGTACAGGAAAAACTGCTGATGGAAAGCTAGAGCTGTATTTTACAGTTTTCAGTGATGGTGAATCAACCATGTCCTTTACAGGTAAAATTCTATTGGCACAATAATTCTCTCCTCTGAATAATGTGTACTTAACCATGACCCCTGAGAGTGACATAATAGAATTTACTCTTTACTCTGTCTTATGCCAGACGATCTTACTAGGCTGTTTGAGGAGTGAATGGGTTAATACTTAATTTAGACATCAGGGTCAGTTAATAAACTTTGGTTACAGTGGAAAGAGATCTTTTTAACTCAGTCAAGTGCAGTAGACTTTACATGTAATAGGTACGTCCATTTACTATCTAGATCTGTCTCTGGACAATGAGTGTCATACCATTATCTGCACAAATAGTCAAGGGACATCATTGGCATGCTTATTTGATAAATACAGTCATGCATGAATGTGTTCGAATTCAATAGACGAGAAACGTACAGTCATACAACTCACTTGTGGAATTAATCTGTAGAATGACAGATCAGATTTGGTTGCAATTTTTGGATTTGCACACTTTAGCGTCTACTTAGCTTTGTTGCCTGTTCATTCAATTAACAGGGGTCAACCCTTAAAATTAATGTTAGCAATCCTGGACTACGGTGATGAGAGACATTAATATTAATTTATTCAACTAAGCAAATTTCATATAAACCTACTTGTGGATTATTATGTGTGACAGACTTGGTGGAGATGTTCCAGATCTCAAAGTCTTTAGCCTTGATTGTCAACACAAGTGATTCTGAAGATGCGAATGCTGAAATGCAGACAATAGCAGATGTATGGGCAAGGTCTATTGTGAGTGGAAATTATCTGCAACTAATTAAATTACAGGTTTAAGAACTTTAATACTTTAATTATAATTATTGTTAATTATATTGTATTGTACTCTTCGTAGTATTTTATGTATGCACAATGGGTGCCGTCTTGGAACTCTTCTTGTTATTAAACAAAGGTCGGGAATCAAAGAATCTATACATTAACTTAATATTATACATTATATTAAACTAAAAGTTAAAATTTTATGATTTAAGAAAGGGAAAAAAATATATTAATAGGTGTATGAGGTGGCCACCTCTATTAAGCAGCCGTGGCCACCCTATGGCACTGTCCTACACGTATATTTGTCTTTCTTTGTTATTTTTACCTGTATTAAGCGGCCACCCTTGAACAGAAACCACTTGTCATTTTATACAGTATTTTATTGCGTTTAAAATGCGATCAATCATCACTATAAA
>OX421445.1:2318223-2333223 GCA_949126865.1 Montipora capitata | reverse complement strand
GTATCGAATTTTAAGTTGTTACAAACATTTGCGGACGCAGTAGCCTGTTGAAGTGTACTTTCATTGCTTGGAGTGTATTGCTGGGGCGTATTTTCATGAATTGATGGGTGATGTCTCCTTGTGCAGCCATTTACGCCACACTCTCTTCCCATTCTACAAGTGCGTTGCCTGTGGCCAGGCTTAAGACAGGACCAACATGCCCGCTTTTCTTTGAGAAAATTCTTCTTTTCATCAATCGTCTTCGCTTGATAAAGTCGGCAATTAGCGGTCCAGTGCCTACCGTTGTCGTGAATCAGGCATTTTGGTCTGGGTTCTCTACTATTTTCCTGTTTATCCTCTGAAACACTCGCTGTGCAGTGTGCCGCGCCTTTATGATATTGGTTGCTACTAGTTGCTCGGAGTGTAGCACTCTCGTATTCAATGGCTCTCTTTTGGCTCTGCAGAAAGTCGAGGAGACTTGGAAATTTGTTGCTTTTGTCAACAGGGCTGTCACGGGAGCTCACTAGCTCGGACCATTTTCTTTTAATATCTGGCGGGAGTGCTTTCTCAATTACGCTGACTGAACTTGTGGTTGTGATCTCTGCTTCCAAGCCAAGTCTCTTTAGGTCTCTATAGCCATCCTCTATGAGGGTTACAAATTCGATAAAGCGTTTGTCTTCTCCTTCTCTGAGCATTCTAAATCGCTTTATTTCGTCAATGATGACATCAGCGACTTTGGCTGGGTCACCATATTTCTCGTCCAAACGTTGCCACATCTCGTCTATGTCGTCGTCTACGCTTTTCACCAGTTTCGCTGGCTCCCCGTCAAGACAGGTGCGTAAGACGTATGCTGCATCACTCTTTCGGGTCTGAGTCATAACTTGCTTCTGGAAGTCCCTTTTAAATTGCGGATACTCGCGCAGTTTCCCATCAAAATGAGGCATTCGTACTTTTTCCAGTCTTAGGAACGAAGCTGAGGCGGTAGACTCCTGTTTTGTTCTCCTAGCTTCTTCTACATTAGTGTAGCTTACTACTATTTTCTCCTTTATTTCGTGATAACAAGTTTGGATTGTGGCGATCCAATTCATTTCAGCTTCTGCGGATTTGCTGGATAATAGCTGTAGCAGTTCTGCGTTCGATTGTTTGCATTCTAGAAATTCGTCTTCTATTTGTGTTTGTAAATCTCTCAGTGCAAAATTCGGAATTTCTTTCGATTTCAGGGCGTGCGATATACTTTTGTATGACGCTTCGAAAACGGCGCGCGCTGTGTTCCGTTTAGTTCGCGCTCTGTCAATGTATCCTTGACGTTCTGCGTCTTCGCGTGTTCTTCTTTCTTTTAAAGTGATTTGCTCCACATATTTGATCTTGCGATCAGTCGCATCATTAAATTTCTCTTGGACTCCTGTCATCCAAGCTTCTTTCCTCTTCAGACTGTTCGTCCGGCAATAACTCAACATAGGTTTCATGCTTATCTTCGAGTTCATCATACGCTACAGCTAAATTTGCATAATTTGTTTCAACTACTTCAATTCCTTGATCGCTTTCTATTGACTTGATGAGGAAGTTCCTCTTTCTTGTAAATCGTCCTTTAGCTGATGTGCGCTTGCTTTTGGCTTCTTCGATTGCAACTGTATTCTCAGACATCTTATGTATGATCCAGTTGTCGCTTTGTAGCAGACCACCTTGGATTTTGAATGTGTTGCTAGCCGAAGAGTTTCCACGGTTTTAAACTACTCCTTTATTTCACGGTCATCGCAGGAGTGTAGACGTTCAAAATCTAAATTACAAAGTTGAAGTTAGTAAGAGAAATGCAAATGTTAACTTAAATCAAAGAAAGACATTTACCCAATGGCGTCTCACAGTTCTTCTAACTAGCAAGTCATAAAGTTGTAAATTACGTCTATGACGTCATCAAATTATACAAATTGCGGAATGTTCGAAAGTTGCGGCCTTAATTAGCTTGCGCAATACAAGTCACATGTATATTTAGCAATACAGTGAATAAATAAGTCTTAACTAAAAGTAAATGCTTAAAAATGTTAACGTTCCTACCTAGCATTACTCATCTGATAAAGGAAGGCTGTTCCACCAGACTGGGGTGCAACCATAAAATTAATGCACCATCACCCATAGTGTTTTTAGTTCTGAACCACAGTCTAGCTAGCAATAGCACGGATTGACCTTGGTCTGAGTTGAAGAATGTCAAAATCACAGTGTATCACCAACAAACAATTGAGCAAACATAAAAAATAAAAATAAAAATGAGAGATTATGATCTGCAGATTGCCAGATGCTGTTGTCAATATTATTTTATTCCATTATCCTGAATCCTCTAGCCCTGTGATCAACAGCTGTGCCGGAACTTGATTACTGCATGCTACTGAATGATAGATTGAACAAAAGGAGAGTCCCTCCTTTTTCATGTGCTGTCATTGACACTTCCAGATTTTGCTAAATTTGTGGCCATTCCATTTGTGCCACTGTTTTTTGTATTTTCTTTTTGGCAGGCTGCGTTCTACAGCCTAGTACTAAATATCTCAGACATCCGTGGAGAAAGGCTTTTCAGCCCACTTCATGGACCGTTGATTTCAGTCTGCGGTTAAAAAATTCTGATCACGTGATGACATCTTTTGTGGTTCTGCGGTTTCGAAAATACTGATCTCGTGATGCCATTTTCTGTTACTCTCCCCAAAGAGAAAAGCGCGAAACGATGTTGACGGCGAGTAAAACCGGCTGAAGGTATTATGGGTAACCCATTAAAAGCTTTGTCCGAGGAAATAAGAAGCAGGTGGAAACTTTTCTTCAGTTTTTTTTCTTTCTCGGCGGTGGGAAGAACAAACGAATAGCGGCACGTGGTCGGTATTTTTGAAATCGCAGAGCCACAAAAATGTTATCATTTGATCAGAATTTTTTAACCGCAGACTGAAATCAATGGTCCGTGAAGTGGGCTGAAAAAAACCCTTGTCCATGAACGTCTGAGATCGATAGTATGTGTTAGAAAGACTGATGTTAGATCTGATCTTATCTTCAGACTGATCTGATCTTCTGTGTTGAAGAATATGTCATAAGTTTTGGCGCCTCAAATTAATACTTGATAAATGAATCAATAACTTAGAATAATAATTGTGAGTATTGACCTAAGTGAATACGCATTTTTTACTGCTACATGTAGATGGGGGAAGACAGCAAACATGTAGATTCCACCAAATTTTGTCGCTGGGCAAAGCAAAATTGCCCAAGAGTGTTTGATGGTATCCATTGCTGGATAATAAAGAAATTTTTGGACAAAGGATATTTGCCTGGAATTTCACCCAAGGTAGGTATGAGCTTGATCTCTGAGGGTTTATTTACTTGATGTCAACTTTAAGCAAATGGCAAGTTATCAGAACCAACCCTTTTCTGGTCCTGGATGAGTGACTGTAACACCCACACATTTGCCTTTAGTTACCAGGCTGAGCATAATGTTCCTCCCAAAAACAAAGCAGAGTTACAGAAATGAGGAATCAAACTCCAAAAAAGAGAAATTTGTACACCAGACAACTCGAAATGCACAGTGTACAAGTGCTCCTACACCACTCCAACAGACAAATTATTTTATACATTTAATAAGTATAATAATAATAATAATAATAATAATTATTATTATTATTATTATTATCATTATCATTATCATATCATTATTAATTTATTATTATTATTATTATTATTATTATTATTATTATCATCATCATTATCATTATTCCTTGTGGGCTTGTTCGATGTGAGGTATGTTATATTAAAGCCAATGGAGCATGACATACTTGTATAACCAATCTCCTGTCCAACAAGTACAAATGGAATTATTAAATGTTTTATATAATTTTAGTTTTAACATTTTCAAACATTTTGCATATTTCAAAATTGCATGCTATTTTGTGGCAGTATGTGCTATAAACAGCCGATATTATATAAAGCAAGTTTTATTGAAATAGTCTAACAAATCCAACATTCAAGGTGGAAATTGAATATAAGAGGTTAATATGTATTGACTATGCTTTTTGCAGGGATTCCACCATATCCCGTGGATTGATGAGCATGCAACCCTAAGTTACACCTCACTAAATACAGAGACACTTTGGATCCTGTCTACAATTCTGCCAACTTGCTTCCTTGGCAGTGTACCTCATACATACCATTCACCTGAACAGCAGTCGACAGACATAGATGATGAGAAACCCATGGAAAGAGTATGTCTCCATTAACCTGTTAGATTTTTTTTTTGGTATTAAACTATACTTTATAATGGAGCAAGCTCAGAGCATGTTAGCCATTTTTTCTATGCATGAGCTCTGGGAAATTTAACTGTTGCCTACAGCCATGTGACGTTAGTCCAGGACGTCTGTGTATTTTATCAAGTACCCACCTGCCGTGCAGGATATGAGATCTTCTTCTTTTTCCTTCCTTTGGCATCAGGCATATTTTGCTCTTTTGCTTCTAGCTGTAGCAGTTAGACCCTGATCTTGATGAAACTTAATGCCACTGCAGCTCCACTTTTTGAGAAGCTTTGCTTTTCTTGGCATTCTAAAAGTCTGCTTACAGCACACATTCAAAGGTTTGGAGAGGGGATTCTTGCCTTAGATCCTGATACTTCAACAACATATATGTACACTTATTATTCAACACATTGTGGCAATGTCCAAATATGGTCATATGCATAGCGCGCTCAATATTCATCGGGCGTACTCAACAGGTATCCTGCGATATACGTTACATTTTGTGTGTCGCGGAGAAAAATGGTAGTTTTCCAGCTTTTTTCCCCAATAAACGTAGAAAACTGTGCTTTGTCATCAATGGGTTAAATAATAAAACAGTTACTCGGCTCAATCTTGCGGAATATCGCCTGATTTGAGCCAACTCGGCCTACGGCCTTCGCGTCGGCTAAGTATCAGGCCATATTCCGCGTGATTTCGCAGGATAATTGTTTGCACCGATCAACTCGAAATTTCAACATCCCCCCCCCCCCCCCCCCCCGGGCAAAGCCGGGGCATTTGAACTTTTGAAGATTGGATCTTTCAAATTCCCGCCCCCTCGGGCCAAAATGGTGTTCAAATGCCCTACCCTATCGTCGGATTTGTCTGTCATACCCTACTAAAGAACAATCGTCGTCGGCTCCAGCCGTCTTTAATGAAGACCTTTTGAACACCTTTTTTGTAAGCCAATCGCTCACAAATGCTACATCTCTTCCTTTAAACTCTTCCATCTCGTCCAAACACGTGTTTTATAGCTGTTAGCGAAATGCCCAGGGTTTACCGGGAGGGGGGGGGGGGGGAATGTTGAAGTTTCAATTTGATTGGCGCATTAATTATAACTTTTGTTTTAGCACAGAGAGTGGGAGCTATTGTACGATAGTGAACAGCATGGACAGAGTTTGAACAGGTGCTTACTAAGAACAAAAACAATGTAACAATTTATTGTATCACTTGGTGTTAAAATTCCCTAAAAAATCAAGTTCTAGTTTCTGAGGTCATACAGGGCGTTTATGTATGTAGACTTTACACGACTTCTCGGATCTGCATTAGGCAGACAACTAGAGTTGCTTTCTGAATTCAAGACTCTCAATTTAAGACACAGTGAAAGATTTCCAAACAACCTTGGTTTTGTTAAGCTGTTACAGTAACTGCAGCTATGCTATATGTACAATAATTCGTACATTAACATATAATTTTTTTCGACATAGATTTAAGCATCACTCATTGGCATATCGAGGACCAACTGTTACGCTGTTGAGGGTTGGAAAAGAGGAATTGCTGATTGTGGCTGTTGATGTAGAGTGGAGGTGGTCTATCTTTAGCTTGTGAATCGTGAATTTTCTTTGCTCCTACGAGTCAAGATCGTAACTTTACTTCAACGATTTCTAATTCTTTGATTGAAGTTGGGGATGGCAGGAACCGTCACATATGCACTAGTTAATTGCTAAAAAATACAACTTTTAGCATTTATCTTTATATAGTTTGAATCTGTTGCAATATAAAATTTAAGCTTAATTGGTTGTAATATGTGAAAAGGTATATGATCTTGACGTTTTTTAAATGTTTATAGTATTTTGTAATTAGTGTCACCAATTAGTGTAGAAAACGATAGAAGGAATGGTAAATCTTGGTAAATAACAACAAACAATCACAATTCCGATTAGCCAATCATAACACTGAAAAACATGTCACCGCCGCTTAGCGCGGGAAAACAAATGCCCTTGCCCCTGATTGGTGGAGAATGAGGCGCGATATTTTAAGCCAATCATCGAGCGCATTAATAAATTAAAAGCTTTTGATCCTTACTTGTCAATACAGTTCTCCGACTAGATCATTGTTTTTATACTGTTATTATTCCTTTTGCAGGGAATCGTCTTCGAGCTGGGGTAATTCAGACTGTAGAATCATTCAAGTAAGACCAAAGTTTCAGGTGTTGAGAGGTAAAGTCTTTTTGAAAAACGAACTGTATTTTTTTTTTTTCAATTTCATTTGTTACGATTTTGAAAGCGACATGTTATATGTCGTCGTGATCTTTACAAGTTAGTTAACACCTAGTTTCATAACATAGTAGTTTCTAAATTCCTTTTCTATTTTCCTACTTTATTGTACTGACTTTTGCTCAACTATCTGTTGTACTGTGGTAGTGGTCATCACAAGAGCTTAATTAAGCTACTTTGGCCACTACGCACATTTTCCTACAATTAAAATAAATAACTCGATGGTTGGATCAATGAACTTTTAATATTTTAAGGCATTCCAGTTTGTTTGCTCCTAACAGCGTTTATTTTGCTTTCCTCAGCTGGCCCAAACTTGATCTTTTTCAACGAGAGAGCCCGAGGCTTACCATCAGGTATTGTGTTGGGGCAGACATCAAGGCCATGTGTCACCCTGGATACCAGTATGACATCAGCTAAACTTCATTATCAAGCTAATTTGTCGCCACAGACCGTTGAGAAAATCGAGGTAAGGTCCCAAGACGCAATCAACAAAGTGAGGGGAAAATGTATGAACTGGTGTCCTGTGGCTGTTGCATTGTCAGAACAAAAATGGAAATTGCTATTCCGTAACCAAAAAAGGAAAAAAAAGGCAACAAAATATAAAGAAAGAAGACTGCGTGCTAACCTTTAGTCAACACCCAACCCTTAGAAACTGGTACAAAGGAAAAGAGGTAATTGCCTCGAAAGGTTCACTATTAACATCATTCTGTTAACTCGCTGTGACATAAATACACTGTATATTGATAAGCTGAAAAAATATATATAATACGTGGGCTGTGGTATGAGGTTTTGCGTTGGTAAGCCAAGCGTTGCAAGAGCTTATGTAGGTAAGTTCAGACGGAATAAATTGCGATCAGGCGTTCTTTTGTTTTTGGTTATGCTGCGAAAGGGGTGGTACCTTTTCCCGCCTTCGCAATTTTTGATTCCCATTGATGAGGGCCAGTCTCGTGCTTCTCAAGTTGCCTCCTCCAAGCCCAAAAAGAATTCTGGGTATTTCTGCCATTCCACGACAAATTAAGGACTCCCGACTCACCAGGATGATCGTACTTCACTTAATTTTGATATGACTCCTGGGTTCAAACCAATTACGAAATTCTCAAGTCTCGGCTTAAGAGCATGGAGGGAACCAATAACCTTGGAAGGGTCGACCTTCGATGGAATGCTGCCATCGGCTTACGGTACAATAATAGAGACGTTTAGTATCGCGTATTTTTCGGATAACGGCAAATCTCTGACGGCTGGATGACCGGCTGGATACTCTTCTTGCGGTGAGTGATTTACCGCAGCGTTTTACACCTTAAAATTATCTAGGAACTCACGTTAAAAGCTGTAAGTTATGTTCCTTTGTGCTTTAACTCTTGAATGAACACATTTTTGCTGATTATTTCCACATCCTTGAGGACGCTGGCTCGGTTGAATTAAAACATGCGGAGTAAAACAATAATCCATCATGGCGCGTTTTTTCCCGCCAAGTTCCGAACCTTTATGCTAAAGTCTATTCTTGCCACTACGGCAAACCGGTTTGAAGTTTGCGGTCGACTTGCTAAGGTCGTGTTCTATTGGGATCAACCATTTCAACTGCAACCCGTTTATGTTGAAGCGGTTGAGGTTTCCCAATAGCACACTTCTCCAACCGTTGTCGGTTGAAACGCGTTAACTCCTGGGAATAGTTATTACCAGACTTCTCAGCGTTGACAAGTTGAGGGAAAGCAACATGGCAGGAGCCCGCGGCCGATTTCAGAAGGCCCGCGTAAACGACAGCGGTTGATGCCCATGCTTTTTCAACCGTTTCAACCTAGTGTGATGCCGGTTGAAAAAGTTGATCAACCAAACCCACCGAAAACGGTTTTTTCCCAATAGAACACGACCTAAATGTTCCTATTTTTTTAGAACGGCTACCATTATAATGCTGTTTTGTATATTTAACACGAGCAACCCACGTGCTTTTGATTGGTTTTGGACCAATCAGAGGCGTTGTGGTCATCATCCGCAATCTGATTGGCCTTTGTTTGGCGGGACTTGTATTGTAAGTATACATGATACCGTAAACCGATGGGTCAAGGACAAATGAGAGAGGTCGACACTTGAGGGGTTATTAATTTCTTTTTGACAAAATCCTGCGAAATAGTTTCCTTTGTTCGTTTAGCTTACTTCGGAAGCACAACTGTGGGAAATCCACCCAAACTTACATGTTTGTTATATTATGCGATATTCTCATGGTTCTTTAAGAGAGAAGTTGTGCTAAAACCCCGACTTTGAGCTACAAATGGGCGACGTCCATTTAAAATTTATTCTCTATGTTAAGGTTTGGGGATGTGGAGGAAGAGGAATGAAGGAAAAACAAAGAACTCAACAACAGTGGGAACGAAAACAAGCAGAAAAGCTTCAAAAGGTTAGACTTTCTCCAAGCGCAAATATTGTAGTTTAAGAGGACAACTTAAGTTCCCGTAGTAAATTGTTTGGAACAGACTGAAACTAAGGAAGCCTGTACTTATCTGCCGAGAAGCTTCACACATACACAGTTTGTTTTAGGGGCCAATCGTTTGTTGATCTTTTGAGCAAGGGGACCACTACGCTGTCGAAGCCGAAAAGTCTTTTCCTTCCATTTGAACACGATCTCTTCATTAATTATATGACGCTTATATTTTATAACGCTTCATTGATTATATAATGATCCCTTCACGAAACATTATATAACGCTTTACGCTTTATAAAAAAGTTTTATGCGCCAATGGATGTAGCCTCCCACGCAGTTGTTTTTAGGAGAGTTGAATTTCACTTGCTCCTCACAATCAGTTGGTAGGCATTGAAACAAGAAATTTTGAAAGTAGAGCACGCAATGCTCAGAGCTCGCTTAAGTTCCGTGCCCGCCACGTTGAACTATTCCCGCGAAACCAAAGGTTCGATGTGATCGGCTTATCCTGGGAAAGGAACGTGGCGCTCTGTTAAGCGTTTGTGGGTAGGAGGGGAAATATGACTTCCCTAAACACGACTGCGTGGAAGGCTACACTTGATGCTCAGTGGATGCTTCGTGTCATTAATAGCTTTTTCCTGACACAGACATACAATGCGCTTGTTTCAGGTTCAACGCCCAGGAAGATGGGACGAGAATCCTGACAAAGCAATTCTTGAAATGGCTGGTGTCACCACAAACCACAGTCAACGATAAAATGATTCTGCCTTCACTCTCACCGATAAAATGGATCAGCTGAAAGAGCAATTTGCCCCACGAACCGCAAGGCTCGAAAAACTTTAAAGGAAGACAGCCAAAGAGGAAAGAAGGACTGTAACTAAAAATTGTAGCTACCGAGTTCCTGAATGATATAACCGAAATGAGTATGCAACGTGACACTCGTTTCAGCGGGCAACTGTCGAATTTACTTTATTAGCCCTGAATTCGTATCGGTTCTGGTCTGAACTTTATCAGTTGTATTTGAAGGTAAAGCTATCGGTTATCTTCGAGCAATTGAAAAAATTCTTCGTTGGAGGAAGTTAATATTTCCCTTTTTTCTCTTCTCATTAAATAATTTCTTTTATGAGCATAATTAACACAGAATGAGATGTATCACGACAGCTTTATTAGCTAAAATTAATTCTCCCATTTTGTCAAAGATTGTATCTTGATATTTAAGAATTTGTTTTGCGATCGAGTGAATTTTCCATCAAGTCTTTTATGGTAGTGACTGCAATGGATCCCGCCGTAAACGGATTGAACACTTTATGACGAATATATAAGAAAGAACGACCATAAATACAGAAATACCAGCAGCGTTGAAAAGGAAAGATATGATACTCTGCTTGAATTAAAGCCAAAGTTTCAGGAGAGTGAAGTACTGTAAACGTTTGTAGGGTTTAGCAGTGATCTGCACTAATTAAGGTCGGTGCCTACTATTGTTATTGCGCATACGTTCTGCGCATCTCGAGATACTCGGATTTCCTATCGGCGGTGCTTATTAATACAGGGATATTTTTGCGCAGTTCAAAACTACGCGGAGAAAGCAGAACTTAGCAAGTGCTCTTGGTATCCAAAACGAAAACTGGGCGTGACCATACATTTTTCAGAGATAATTAAGCTTCAATTTGGAAAAGAACATGCGAAGTCCCTCCCCCCCCCCCCCCCCCGCCCCCTTCCTCAGGTTTTGAGCTCCCAAAATTGGTCAAAAGGCTAGGTTGCCAGGGACGCACCGACCAATGGTGGCAAAACATGGGCCTCCCGGGGGGGGGGGGGGGGGAGGTGTCCTTGTTCTCGTCTTCCTTCTAAAAATTTGCTTGTGTTCCCTTTTTCCCGAAATTACTTCCAAATTTTGATCCCTAGAATCATGGTTTATGTTCTCTTTTTCCCTAAGACATTTTGTCTTTGCTCCCTATTCCTCTGCTCAAATTAGCCATGTTCCTTTGTTCCCCAAACCCCTGGGAGACCCTCATGATGGTTGAAAATGTTCCAAGCAACTGTAAAGCTCGATTTCCGCCACTCTCTCAAGCCAGGTCTTCATTACTCCCGAGAGCCATGTCTTCGCGGACAGCCTCATATAAAAGTTTACCTTCTCTGCATTGAAATAAATGTTGTTGTCACGGTATTCAATCTTAGATTTATAATTAGCACCTCAAGACAATGTATTAAATTTTCCGCTTTTTCATAACCTCGCAGCCGCCATCTTTCTTTGCATTAATGCGCATGCTCAAATTCCTCGTGCAGCAGGCGTCCAGCCCGGGCTGAAAAAAGAGTCCGGTTTCATGTTGTTTTTCTGCCCTTTAAGCTGAGATGAGAATTCCAACCCCGTTAACTCATACCGGGCTGGACTTTCCAGCCTGAGACGGAACTTTGGTCATTTAATCGCAATTAAAATAAAGCAATTGTTCAGAAAGCTTTAAGAAATCAGCAAAGGTCAGGGAGGCTCCAGTACGCTATGATGTGGAACAAATCCAAAGAGCATTCAATGTAGGCATCAGAAATTTTCTGCTTTGTTACAGTATGCACCTGAGGAACTGCGTGGAACGGCGCAAAGAGGGCTATGCATGAAGCTGCTTCCGGACCTTAACTCAACCTTTGTTAAGTTGGTTAAGTGAGGAAACTATACATACTGCTGAAAGAAGAAGGAATGCAAAGAAGATGGGCAACTTGGATGAATGGAGGCAAGCCAACAAGTAGCTGAGGGAAAGATTCAAGAAAGATAAGATACAGTTCATTGAAGAGAAATGCCAAGAACTTGAACGACATGCTGATGATTCAAGGAAATTTTCAATCCGTCAATGAAATTAGTGGAACTTGAAAAGCTCTGCCAGATTGGATGTTAGTGACCAAGTGAAGAGCAAAGGGGCTCAGTTGGTTGAGCATCGGGCTGTCATGCGGGAGGTCGCAGGTTCGAACCCCGGCCGGATCAACAATCAGGATCTTAAAGTAACTGAGGAGAAAGTGCCGCCTTTGTAATTTCATCTGCAAATGGTTAGACTTTCAAGTCTTCTCGGATAAGGACTATAAACCGTAGGCTCCGTTTCACAAATACCTTCTATGTTCATAAGTTCCCTGTGGGACGTTAAAGAACCCACACACTATTCGATAAGTGTAGGGGATGTAGTCCCCGGTGTTGTGGCTGTCCTGTTCTCTCCACAGAAGTGGCCGGCTTGGCGTGGTGTCTCTAAAAAGGCTTACGGTGTATGAGGCCACCTAAGCAGAAACAGCCATAAGCCAAAAAGGGACTTTGCCGAGTGCTGGAACATGTAGATGTAGATGAGTTTATTATCTGACCTTTACAAGAGCATGGAGTCTTAGAACTGAAGATGCCGGTCAAAAATCATGAGGAGGAGCCTTACCCTATAATTTCAGAGATTGAAAAAGCTCTTAGTAACGTGAAAGAGTCAAAGGCACCTGGATCGACAACATCCCCACAGAACTGGAAAGTAGCAGGAAGCACCGGTATAACCTTACTCTGGAAACTATGCTGCAGTATATGGAATGGAAGGGATTGGTCCGCTGAATGGTATAGAACAATGTTTCTACCACTTCTAAAGAAAGGAAATCTGAAGGAATGCTCCAACTACAGAACAATCAGCGTGATAGCACATGCAAGCAAAGTGCTATAGTATGACTGAAGAACAGGAATCAACAGCCAGGACAAGAAAACAAATGACAAACTTATGGATCATCGTGGAGAAATGCAGGGGGCACAATTGCAATATACTTTTATATTTGTGTTTTATTGATTAAGCAAAAGCTCTTCAGTGACAGCGTTAGCCATGTCCAGTTATGGGCAGAATGGGCCTTATTCGCGCGGCGGCCATATTGGCCATAGACAATAGATTTCGTACCCCGAGCGTCGCGTTTAAATGTTTTGGAGCGAGTTTCGGTGCGCATAAACAAAAGTTTTCAATCTCTCGGGACTCAACATGGCCGCTCTGTGATTTAGGCCTATGGCAAAGATGGGTCTTCCGATACTCATCATTAATATGATCAAGAATTTATATCAACAACAAGAAACAAATAGTACGCACAACCCCTGGGAAAACAGAATTGTTTTACTGAAATTATTTCAGTTACAGAAATATAGTGAGACAGGGATGTATATTGTCACCATATCTCCACAAAATTTATGTAGCGGACGTCATGAGAACCTCTGAACTGGGTTGGGAAGGTCAAGTGAGGCATTCCAATAGGCGCACTCAACATCAAAAACCTGCAGTTTGCCGATGACACTACTATGCTATGCAACCGTCTAGGCAGGATCTACTTGATCTTCTGAAGTTGGTGAAAAAGAAAAGATTAGCAAAGACCAAGATTATGGTGTAGTAGGTGAAACCAGACATGCAAAAGGGGAATTTGCAGAATAGATGGAGAGAAGATCGTGAGAGGAATTGAATGACTGACTTCATATATCTGGGGTCCAAGATAAGCAAAGTGGTGAATACAACGCAATAAATACGGAGAAGATTTAGTTTGGCGAAGTCTACAGTACGGTAGTTTAGTACAATTTGGAAAAGTAGCGATGTAAACATTAGGCTGAAAGTCCGGCTGCTATGAGCACCAGCATTTCCCATAGGCCATCCCTTTTTTTTTCGTTTACCGTCGATTGAAAAAAAAAACGTAAAAAAAAATCATAAGCGTTCTCGGAATCGGAGGCCTGGTACCCCAGCGTCATAGCTGTGGAGCGAGGAAAACAACAAGACTTGAACCCAAAATCAATATGGCGGAAAAGTTGGTGGATGTTGTTGCAAAATTAAGACAGCGTGGCAAAAAGGATCAACCACCGAAAGTTGATAGCTTATGAAATGTGGTGCTAGCTATCGCAGAGTGGGTTCTACGGAAGGTCGAATCAAAGAGAGTTACACATCGAGCAAGTTGAGAATGTTTGTCCACTTCATGAGGAAAGGAGGCTCCGAAAAAAACAATAGTGCGAGGGAAAGTAAGAGGAAAAACGAAAGCTTGCGCCTTCTGACCAGGGGCCCGTTTCTCGAAAGTCCCGAAAACTTTTCGAGCCCGAAAAGCCACTTGTGAAACTGCAAACCGCTTGCTTTGGAAGGCCGATCTTTACTGGGTTGCCGTATGGCAATCCCAGTCAGAAAATGGGTAGATTTCTCCGTTTTATTTTCCGTGTCGGTAAAAGTCTTGCCTGTCACTCCCCTGGTAAGTGGTGTCTTTGTGCATAGAACCTTCTGCTCATATTTTCTTAGGATCGAGAGGGTAGTGGAAATGCGTAGATTTCTCTGGTGGACACAGTAGAATCATTAACTTAGCCTGCAATGGCGTCGAAAGTCATGTAACGCGAATGGCGTTTTAGTGGATCCTTAAACAAAATATACCCTTATGGAGCTCAATAATGGAAAGTCAGTTGGATAAACTAGGCAGGCGGTGAAATACAAACACCTGGAATCTTAAAAGCGACGAGTAATGGACTTCGACCACAATCTATTGCCCGTCGAGCCGAAATCAAAGTGAGCTGCATTTCTATTTCCCAAGTGTGCTGTTATGTACAACACTGAAACCAAGTGGAAAATTATCTGGTAACTTATGGGTTCATCAAAGACAGAGAACGAATCGAACTCCTTAAGTGTATCTGTGATCAACTCTGCACAGTCTTCAGGTAAAAAAAATAATTGAAAATGTGACAGCCAAGAATTTATTTTTCGAAAGAAAGCTTGTCGTCTATTTTGTGCTTCATTATTCAAGGAAAAGGTTCTTCATGGAAACGGTTTGATCCTGAAATTTTAGTTTGTTGTAATATTGCGCATATTTGACACGACTGAGTTTTTTCTCTTCACGAACGTAATGAAATAGGAAGGGGGTTTTTGCTTCTAATAGCAAATATGTTGTTTGTTTCAAAAAATTGTTCGCTGGAAAAGGTGGCCTTTATGAATTAATCATGTTTTATAATATGCGAGCATGTCAAAGTGAGGTTAGCGTCTTTCTGTTGTGCTAACTTAATTAAATATAAATATACATTCTGCCTCGTGAGTTTGTTATTCTCGTTAACCAGCAATGGCGTCGAAAGTCATTGCAACGCGAATGGCGTTTTAGTGCATCT
>OX421445.1:2308223-2313223 GCA_949126865.1 Montipora capitata | reverse complement strand
TGCGGGACGAACTTCGCGTTGTTATCGACCCCTAACGTTTCAATAGGGCAAACAAACGTTTTTCTTGAAAATAGAAAGCTCCTCCAGGAATACCCTGTTCGAAAGCTTGGGAGGTTCTCATACCCCTCCCTTGATATCACCAACAAGTGAAAAACGTTGCGCAAGCCTGGAATCTATTGCGACCAATTGCAAAACAAAAATGGAAGATGGCCGAAGGAGAACGACAGAGTATCTTAAGTTCGGACCGGGCAAGAAATGGTCAGACCGTCAAATCAAATCCATTATTAAGCTCAGCTAGAAAGCTTCAAGTGTCAGAGAAGAGTTCCTTATCTCAAAGCTTCGACGCACCAAAATGTTATGGAACAACCCGTAATCAATTACAACCACAATGCGAGGTGAAGCTTATTGGCCATGTTCTTCAAGCAACCGATACTCTGCAGGGATTAGCGATAAAATATGGAGTGACGGTGAGTCAGTTCTTTCCAGCGCGTAGCAAGGTAAATTAGCTTCCACCCTATGTTCTTGAGGTGCAGTTTCAATTGTTTTGGTGCTAAAATTGTCCATACTTGTCGGGCCAATGCGACAAACACCGAGACGGGACGGGTAAGATCCTTGTATGCATTCGAGAATCCCATTCTTGTGTCTCCTTGTAACCAAAGGCTTAATCTTTTATCATTTATTCGAAGTTTTCAATTTTGAGAATATACCTAGTAGTAATAACCTGTCACAGAAATGTTTTTGTCATGCGGAAATTTCGCATTCGTGCATGATATATTTCCGGTATGTAGAATATACTTTCTTTTTCATACAGCTTAAGGTTTGTTGGAGTGTCAAACATCATCGGTGACGTTTTTTAATAGCTCCTTCAAGAATATGGTTGAAAAACAACGATCAGAACGCTGGACAGTGTTTTTTTAATCACTTCCTTCCCCACCCCAAAAAGGAGCGTTTTTATAACAAAAAGAGCTCAGATTTTCCCACAAAAAACCTAAATATTTTTACCCTGGTCCCAGAGGTTTTTCTTGAGCTGCGAGAGAGCCCCAAAGTGGTGAAGACAAGTCACGAAGACAAGTCGCGAAGCAGCGAGAAGAGAAAAACCTCTGGTTACCTTGGACTTAAATGTCACTTTCATGCAGACGCCAGGGTCAGGGTCTGATTCTCTGGTTTGGATTGGTTGATATTTTACGAACATGCAAATCAATGTGATTGGTTCGTTTGATTGGTAATACCGAGGGGACACGTGATTCCTAAGTTGAATTTGACGCCTTTGACAGCACTGACAGAACAAATATCCTTGTCTCCCAAATGGGGCATCAAATCTCCCAGATAAAAACGACTTCAAACCTTTTAAAGACTCTGCTACATTGTATGCTCAAACTGCATCCCCAAGTTAAAAGAAGTTTGATTTTTTTCAAACTCATGTCATCGTTTCTTAATGCATTTCTCCATCTCTGAGTTTCAAACGCATTGGCAAAATGACTTTCTTTATCTTTTTGAATCTCCGTTTAACCAATAAAAATTTGTGACATTCTCTACTTGCACAAGTCCCATAATATGCCTATTTTATCCCCCAAAATTTTGTATAGTCATTGTTTTAAATTTCTCCTGGGACATGAGACGCCCCAAGAGAAAACAGTGACTATTAATTTTTTTTTTGCGGGGAATAATTTCCCTGTTTTCCTGTATATTTCCCATTCAAGATACATGGTGGAAGTCAATTTTCTTGTGTTTTGAAGAAGATGCTGGGCTGTAGGAGATGGGTGGGTAGGTTTAATTTTGTAGTGGGGAGGAGGAGTGGGTTGGTTGATTGTGTATGTGAGGGGGATTGGGGGGGGGGGGGGGGGGCTAGGGTGTCCTAATGACTAAAAATCTCCGGATTTTAGATCTCCAGAGGTTGTCATCTCCGCACTGATGCATAATTTCGTGGTGTTGTGCTTGGTTTTTCCAGGTGGAACAGCTAAGAAGAACAAACAAGATATGGACGAATGACAACATACATTTACTAAAGATATTAAAAGTTCCTGTTAAGAAAGATTGTGAACACTACTTATCCACATTTGACGTTTCTGATGATGAATCAAACACAGATGACAGTGGCATTTATGTGGACAGAACTTTCAGCCATATTGTAACAAGAAAAGGAGCAGAGCGGAGTGCTTCTGTTTTTGATGGAATAAAAGATGAATCTAAACAAACAGACAACAGTTCAAAAAAGAGTCAGAATTTTCAAACCACCCTAGGTTTCCTTCAACAGCTTGATGCACGGATAAAAGATTCCAAGCAAGAATCTGAAAAACTAAGGTGAGCTGTTAAGATGTACATTTGTATACATGTGTAATTACATTTCAATCCATGTAATTTAGCGGTGGAGATCTAACGCGAAGGTCGTGGGTTCAATTCCCACCCTGGTCAGAGTTTTTCTCTGTCCTTGTGTGGGCCCATTTCCATCAGTAGGGCTAACGCTCACATGGTTCATATGGGATAGAAATCTAGCACTTCACATTACACTCTATTCAGCTAACTCCATGTAATTTAGTGATTTGGCACTAGCTGGATAGACAGACAGACAATGAATGAAGGAGTACAGCTGTACACTGTAGGTGTCTAAGGAAACTGTGGTGTTGTGTTGGTAGGGTGTCAGAAATATGAAAAGTCAATGGTTATTAAATTGTTCTGCTCCCAACTGTGTGGCTGAGTTGGTAGAGCATTGCATCGGCCTCGAAGAGCTCATGGGTTCGAATTCCGTTGAAGCTGCCTGAATTTTTCATGTCTCTGTAAGACAATAATTATTCCTTAAATTGTCCAGTTAAGTGTGAGGATCACTTCAGTCTATAACAAGTGGATAAAGGTAAACTAACCACTGTATAAAAGATTTTTTGAGCTGATGTTTTGCTCTGACGAAGGGCGTAGGACATTCCAACTAAATTATCGACCCATTTGATAATACCAAAAGGTATTGTTCTAGATAGAAACAGACTCACTGGCAGATGGAATTATCTGAACAGGATAATAATTATTTGTAGAGCTAGTAGAAGTTAGAATTCTTAGGAAAACCATCTGACAATAGCCTTAGTCATAGAAATGTCCCACCCAAGGATGGGGAAAAAAGTCTTATTTGAGTGGGAAGTGGGCCTGGCTTAGTCCTTTTCCCCCTATATTTCCCCTATTAGTCGAGCACTGTGTCCAGCTAGATAATCATTATTCTTGATACTTAGGGGGCTAATTGTTGAGGAGTTTCAGTAACAGATCGTAATGAGAGAGGCGATAAGAACCAGTCAAAACTGCAACAAAGTAAAACGTAACATGTTTTAATGGAACGTAAACAGCACAAAAAGAGCATGATAGACATAATTATGCAATTATGTAACATCAGTAAGTAACCAAACTTGTTTTAATTGGTTATTCGTCATGCACTCTTGTAAATTATTTTAAAAATGGTGTGTGATTCTTCGAATGCTGAAGTCTTCAAAACAGTTCCAGGGTTCTCCTTAGTTTTCAGCACAACAGGTAAGGGACCTTTTCAAACTGGTAAAGCATTTGGTTAATATTGGATGTTCTGCAAAGGATAAGCGACTTCTGAGTGTGCAGGCAGTAATATGTGCTCTTACAAGCGGTAAATTTTACTGGTTACCGCCTGATAAGGAGAACCCTGCAGTTCTGCCAAGCCTAAATTAGGCAAGTGTTCAAAAGGTCATTAATATAATACAGTAATCCAGTGTTCACATTTCACTAAAGAGTACTATAATTTTAACACTAATGGTTATTATAATAGTTTCATTGACCCTATGACCTTGGGATAAGGTCACCCGTGCTCTACCATATTTGTAAGAAGCAATACCAGGCAGAAGCAGCAGACCTTATATATTGTATTATACGGTAATTATTTTATTTCAGCAGGTATAATTCAGGGTTCGTGCTACTCCTAGAAGTCCTTGAAAAGCCCTGGAATTTAATTTTGGACTTCAAGGACATTTGAAAAGCCCTTGAAAAAAGAAATTTGGTAGAAAACTGCTTGAAATTTTGCTTGGGTGAAAATTGTTGAGATTGCATCTTCCTAAGTTAAAGAGACATTCCAAAAATAATGTAGCTCAAATTTGACTATTTGGGGAAACATTAAATGCAAAAATTAAAATGCCTGTGCGTGCACAGGTACATGTAGGCTTTTTCAGCAAAGAAAACACTGAAACACGATGTATGGCGTAGAATTCTTCTTACAAACACTCCTTGAAAACTCAATTTCTGGTTCTTGAAAACTCCTTGAATACCCCTGGAATTTTATGTACAAAATCCAGCACGAACCCTGATAATGACACTGAAAGGGTAAGATGACCAGTTGACAAACAGACAGATTTTTCATTCACACAGCTATAACTGTTGTTTAGGATGGTGTTGAAATTAATGCTTTTTGAAAACAGATTAAGAATTAATCTTGAACCAGTCACAGTAATATTGGTGGCAGATTCAAATATAAAAATAATGCTACAAAGTCGACAGATTTTAAACTAATAATAATTTGTAGAAAATATCCTACATGCAAGCCAAATCTCAAAACATTTGTGGTAGCACTTACTGGGTGTTGTTGTTCTGTTTAGCAAGGAAGAGCTGTAGCTACTGACTCTTATGTTATTTTTGACATGTTAATAGTATGTTAGTTTTGCATGATGATAAAGAATATTGGATTTCCAGGAAAAGAGGTGACAAAGCTAAAGTGCATAGAAAAAATGCACACAGATCAAAGTTAACCTTTCCTATTTACAATACAGTGTACGAATTGCACATAATTATATACAAACATAATCTACTTGTGGAAACTTCCCATGGGTGATACTTTGTCAAGGATCAAGATAATTCCTGCCTGGCTAATAAGTGATTAGAATATGCTAGCTCAGTTATCACAGTTCTTGGGATTGCCTAACCCCCAATAAGCATCTTGCAACTCCCCTCTCTCATGCTCTTCAGTGGTATCAGAATGTACACGTATGTTCTTTTGTTATTTCCCT
>OX421445.1:2278223-2300723 GCA_949126865.1 Montipora capitata | reverse complement strand
GTCTTTCTCGCGCGCGGAACCATCATGCCCCGTGGCGAAACCAGAGTCATTAACACAATAGACTTAACTATTAGAGGGTGATGTGAAGTGCTAGTTTTCTACCCATATAAACAATGTGGGCGTTAGCCCTACTAATGGAAATGAGCCCACACAAGGACAGAGAAAATCTTT
Source organism: Montipora capitata (assembly GCA_949126865.1). Taxonomy (NCBI): domain Eukaryota; kingdom Metazoa; phylum Cnidaria; class Anthozoa; order Scleractinia; family Acroporidae; genus Montipora; species Montipora capitata. The sequence goes on along the minus strand of OX421445.1, from coordinate 2,300,552 downwards.
GAAACAACGACCTTCAGGTTAGATCACCGCTGCTCTACCGACTGAGCTACTAGGTCAGACGGGAGCAGGTCGTGGGAATTTAAGTTGTCAATGTCACGGCAATGAAAATGTACAAGTACAATGAAGGGTTACGTTTTTGCAAACGTTGGCCGTGTAGCACTTATATTTAAACAGACTTAACTATTAGAGCGTAATGTGAAGTGCTACTTTTCTACCCATATAAACCATGCGAGCGTTAGACCTAGTAATGGAAATGGGCCCACACAAGACAAAAGAAAAACTCTGACCAGGGAGCACGGAATTGAACCCACAACCTTCGGGTTAGATCACCGCTGCTCTACCGACTGAGCTACATGGTAAGACTGGAGTTACATGTGGGAATTTAAGATGTCAATGTCAGGCCAACCAAGTCTCTACCTCAATAGACCTTATTGTTGGTTTTCACTCACGTGATCAACAGCCATGTTTTTCAACGAAAACAAAAGAAAACGTTTGCATAATAATAGAGTTGAATTCCCGGAGGATTTGGTCGGGGCTCCAACATGGTCGCCTTTTCTTTGTTCAGGGACTCCAACATGGCGGCCGTGACGTCATGTGAAAACCGAGAATTCACGATAGCCTCCATGTTGGATTTGCTATTATCATGCAAATTAGCTACACACTTCTGAGGGGGCAAACAACACAAGTTCGAGAGGTTATAACGAACATCTTAGCCACACAGATGATTTGTTTCACGTTCATTTAATGTTTATTACCTAAGTAGTAAAATAGATCGATTACACAAGTTACTTCGGTGTTTTTTTAGTGAACAATTAGCAGATAACAAAGTAGAAAGTCAAAATGTCGGAGGCAATCAAAAGATATAAAATTCTTATAAAAGTACTTAATACTAAAATCTAAAATGTACTTTTAGCAATGTTAATTCAATATTTCGACGAGCCGATTTTCCGCAATTTGCCTTTTTTCCAATGTTTGCCCCCCATCATAACACATAACACGTTTTCAAATAAAAACGTTACATAATCAGGCGCGTAGCGTGGCCATTTTTTCAAGTACGCACAAGTACGTATGATCTAGAAACCTAAGTAAACTGACCGAAAAATACTGCGTTCTTTATTTCTTGTCGAAATAGTTGTGTGAATACAAGCAAAGAACAAAGCGTCTTGCCCTTATTCTGAGCAAACTTGGCGCAAACAAGCGGTTGTGCTAGCGTGTCTGGAATTGTCAAGAACGTTCTCGGAACGTCGCTCCTTGGTCACGAACGTTCTTGGAACGTCGCTCCTTTGCAACCTCGCCTTTTTGTTGCACGCTGGCCAAACAACACTGCATTGCTAGTGCAAAAAAAAGTACAATGCAAAACTAAGTTAGAACATGGTATAGCTTTTGTTTTAGCTTTTAGAATTTAATCAAAGTGGTGCTTTCATCACGAAATCTTGGTTGCGTACAAGTAAAATGTTAAAAAATAGAAACAATTGCTAAAAAATTCAAAATTTTCTGGTCACTTCAAGTACGCACGTGCGTATATGCGTATAGGACGCTACGCGCCTGATAATCAGTATGAATTTGTAAACAAATGAAGGAAACTTTGTAGTAACGTTTTTATTTGAAAAAAGATTTTTGGGAAAAGAATGTAAAGAGCACTCTATTGTTTGTTTAAGCGCGCTAATGATTATCAACAAAATTGTATTGGTTTTTCATTGATGCTATTGACTGTTTAGCGACGGTTTAAAATTTTATTACTGGGTTGCCGTATGGCAATCCCAGTCGGAAAATGGGTAGATTTCCGTTTTCTTTTTTTATAGTGTTTTTTTTTCCGTGTCGGTAAAAGTCTTGCCTGTCACTCCCCTGGTAAGTGGTGTCTTTGTGCATAGAGCCTTCTGAGCGTATTTTCTTAGGATCGAGAGGGTAGTGGAACTGCGTAGATTTCTCTGGTGGACACAGTAGAATCATTTACCTATTGTAGCCTGCAATGGCGTCGAAAGTCATGTAACGCGAATGGCGTTTTAGTGGATCCTTAAACAAAATATACCCTTATGGAGCTCAATAATGGAAAGTCAGTTGGAAACTAGGTAGGCGGTGAAAACCAACACCTGGAATCTCAAAAGCGACGAGTAATGGACTTCGACAACAATCTGTCGCCCGTCGAGCAGAAATCAAAGTGAGCTGCATTTCTAAAATAATATTTACCAAGTGTGCTGTTATGTAGAACACTGAGACCAAATGGAAAATTCTCTGGTAACTTATGGGTTCAACAAAGACAGAGAACGAATGAAACACTTTAAAGTGGATCTGTGATCAAATCAGCACAGTCTTCAGGTAAAAAAAAATTGGAAATGTGACAGCCAAGAATTATTTGAAAGAAAGCTTGTCGTCTATTTTGTGCTTCATTATTCAAGGAAAAGGTTCTTCATGGAAACGGTTTGATCCTGAAATTTTAGTTTGTTGTAATATTGCGCATATTTGACACGATTGAGTTTTTTCTCTTCACGCACGTAATGAAATAGGAAGGTGTTTTTGCCTCTAATAGCAAATATGTTGTTTGTTTCAAAAAATTGTTCGCTGGAAAAGGTGGCCTTTATGAATTCATCATGTTTTATGATATGTGTGCTGGATAGTTTTTATGGCAATAGTAAAGCATTTTCTTGTTATTCAAGGAAAATGTTCTTCAGGAAAGGGTTTGAACCTGAAGTACATGGTAATTTGACACGATTGAGTTTCTTGTCTTCACGCACGCAATGAAATAGGAAGAGGTTTTCGCCTCTAAGAGCAAATATGTTGTTTGTTTCAAAAAATTGTTCGCTGGAAAAGGTGGCCTTTATGAATTCATCATGTTTTATAATATGCGAGCTTAAGTGGATAGTTTTTATGGCAATAGTAAAGCATTTTCGTGTCAAAATGAGGTTAGCGTTTTTCTGTTGTGCTAACTTAATTAAATATAAATATATATTCTGCCTCGTGAGTTTGTTATTCTCGTTAACCAGCAATGGAAAGTCATTGCAACGCGAATGGCGTTTTAGTGCATCTTATGTTGTTTGTTTCAATAAAATGTTTCGCTGGAAAAGGATTCTGTGATATTTTCTGCCTTTGTGAATTATAATATCATGTTGTGTATTGAATTTTCGAGCTTAAGGTTGAAACGTGATACGGGAGGATACTTTTAGTATTGCTGTGTAAGCAGGAAAGGTTTCATGAAAATAAACAGGTCTGTTGGAAGCGTGCTTGATTTTCAACAAAACGAGATGCTTCCGTGAAGCATACACTGGGTTGCCTGTGGTACGTGTTACAGAAAATCACAAGGCACTGAATTGTGTGGTATTGAAATACAGCATTCCAGTCTCTGAAGAATAACAAATAAAAGAGAAGCGAGAAACAGTGGCTTCTGGGCTGACATGTTGATAATTTTCAAGTTCCCTCACAACTTCTTTTCACCACAAGTGTGCCCTCTGAGCATCTGACAGCTTTGTAATACTAAACTTCACTGAAGTTAATCCCTGTTCTGCGGGGTTAGTGTTAGGATGGGAGACCAAAACAATAAACCCCTCATAAAAAACAGAGGCATCTGACCGAAAATACTATTAACGCTAACAAATGCGAACTCAGCAAGGTACAGATTTTGTTAGCTTGCTTTATGCAAAACAAATATTGATGAAAAAGCAAATAACTATTGATACACAGTTTTTAGAAAGAGCAGAAGGAAGTTTCCGGGACGGTCGATGGAGAATAACATATTTACGACATGAAAACAACATTAATTTTGAACCGTGAATATAGAATACAAAAAGTTACGATCAGCGACAAACATTTTGGGAGATTTTTGCTACGTTCAAATAAATCGCCAAATCGAAAGTGACATGGCCGGAATTCAGCGGGCGCCGTGATTAAGTTACCGCGGCATGTTTACTCGCCAAACAGTGAAGCATCTGTGTCAAATGATGGCAAGATACCGGGTTTTTGTAAGTTTCTTTTTCTGTCAAGTGTTATAAACAAAGAAAATAAAGATCACAATCGCCCAACTCTTGTTTATGCAAAGTCAAAATTTACTCTCCAAGACGCGTACGACGTTATTTATCACCAAAGTAATTTCATCATTTTGGAAATAGCAGCTACTTTATTATTCATCTGCGTCACAATTTTTCACAGATTTTGGGGCTCATTTTGTTGAAACTCAAGCACGCTTCCAACAGGCCTGTGAACCCTTCCTGCTTACAGAGCAATACTAAAAAACATCTCCCATATCACATTTCAACCTTAAGCTCGGAAATTCAATACACAACATGATATTATAATTCACAAAGGCAGAAAATACCACAGAATCCTTTTCCAGCAAAAATTTAATGAAACAAACAACATATTTGCTCTTAGAGGCGAAAACCTCTTCCTATTTCATTGCGTGCGTGAAGGCAAGAAACTCAATCGTGTCAAATTACCATGTACTTCAGGTAAATACAGCTTACTTTGATTTCGGCTCGACGGGCGATAGATTGTTGTCGAAGGCCATTACTCGTCGCTTTTAAGATTCCACCGCCTGTATATCCAATTGACTTGCCATTATTGAGCTTCATAAGGGTATATTTTGTCCAAAGATCCACTAAAACGCCATTCGCGTTACATGACTTTCGACGCCATTGCCGGTTAAGTTAATCGTTCTACTGTGTCCACCAGAGAAATCTACGCATTTCCCACTACCCTCTCGATCCTAAGAAAATACGCGCAGAAGGCTCTATGCACAAAGACACCACTTAGCAGGGGAGTGACAGGCAAGACTTTTACCGACACGGAAAAAAAAACAAACAAAAAGAAGAAAACAAACAAACTAAACGCAGACCCCAACTGGGTTTGCCATACTGGCAACCCAGTAATTACCAACATAATGCTTTGATTTACAATTTCTATATCCAAAAAAACCCAGTTATGTACCAGAAATGTAGATCACAATAATTATACAGTAACTTCGGAACAACAATTACAAAAATTGCATTTCCTATGCTATGTGCCCACTACCCCCTCTGCCAACTCCTACAATTCTGGATCTGCAATGCTTCTTCCATAATTGGGCCTTGGAATATGAATATACATGTACCATAGAATGACAGAGTCAAGAAATATTTTTTTCAACAAAAATATAACAGTGTCAAAAAAAACTTCAACAATAACAGCCTCTTTTTACAAAAATTAATAAAAATACTATTTCACATGTCTCTTCTATACCAACAATCTTCAACAATAACAGCTTCTTTTTACACAAATCAATACAAATATTATTTCACGTCTCTAAAAATGCTAACTTCAGTACATTGAGACCAGTGTCATCCATAACACCAGCTACTCTTTGATAAATGTTAGTCAAATATTTTAACCAAAAAAAACTAATTGCAAAGTTCAATAGACTTGATTACTTTCTTCACTGAGCACATCAAATGTTAATTTGGGTACATTGAGAAGAGTGTCCTTCATAACATCAGCTGACAGCTTTGATACATCCTTGTCAATTGGGTAACCATCTGCACTGGATATTTTCTGAAAGAGGTCTTGCAGCGCTGAATGAGGACAATAATACGTCCAGCATTTTCACTATGCTCATTCTTGATGATCACGTTTGCAGTGCTGCTGCAGATCATATCTGACTTTTGCATCTTCAGGTTACAATTGAGACACTTAAGTGCACTTTTCTCGTCAATGTCACCTATCTTAGATTTGCAGTTGATGCAAATAAAAGATTTTCTAACATCAGCAGCAAAACAGTTCCGGTGATGGGTTTTTTCCCCTTTTCCCTTGGTTTTAAATCCTCAGCTGCACCACTGGATTCTAGGGATACTGCAATATCGTCACATATGTCTATTTTAGTGCACTTAGTTGAACTAAGTTGCTTCTTGTTGAAACAGTTAACCTTCAGTCCTTGAAAGTAAAAGGAACCATCCACAAACACTTGCTAAATTTGATTTTCCCAAAGTATTGCTGTGATCGCACCAGATGCATCTGCAACAATCACATCGCACTTAGACAGCTCCTTCTTTATCACATGTCACTGTGAATGTACACTTGAAAGCTCTTTCTAGAACCCAGGCCTTCGCTTTTTAAATGATTGCAAAACAAAACACTTTTGTGAGGGCAACTGCATGGGTTGCGTTTTAAGTTTGTGTACTTTTCCTCAACAACACTTAGTGGCCCACTGCGGGACTGCGGACCGCGGTAGCACTTCCACAAACACTTAGTCGCCCACTGCGGGATCTCGGACCACTGTAACGCTTTCCACGAAACCAGTCATTCCCTGCCAGACAGCGGACCACGGACCTCGGCATCTGAGCACTAAGGCTCTTCAGTGAGGGGGTATTCTGAAATCGCTCCCTTTTTCTCAACAAATTCCACCAACACATCACTCGTCACATAGCCTACACTACTTCAATTCTATCTTTCCACCAGAAATATGGTAAGTAATTTTAAATCGGGAACAGCATACACGCGAGCACGTAATAGTGGTATGGATGTAAAATTTCCCCAACACGAAACACTGCTTTTCTTAGCGTGTTAAACCTCCATCCTAATGCGCACGTACTCTCACAAGTATTACTCCTTCTTAAATCAGTTTTCCAACAAAAACAAAAAAATAGCCTACGTTAAAGTATCGCTCTTTGTCATGAGTTCCACAACTAAATTATGGTTGCCTGAACAACCACATCTCCATGCCGGTATCACTAATTCTTCACACATTCGCAATTTAAGACAATTTTTCTCCATCAAAACTCTTACAAACACAATAATTGTGCCAGCACATGTTACCTACGATCAAAAAATACTTTCCAAAGAAAGCTAGATCGCAGGTTACGTCAAGGGTGCCAAAAATTCATACCATGAGGTTGCTCTAAGGAGCCTTTGATTGTCGTTATATGCGGTGCGTTCTTCATTATGAGGTGATGATTCCCCGGGGTCTGGGTAGGAGCCTGTGAAAAATCCACAATGCAATTGGCACCGATATTGAGGATCCGCCATGTTTAATCACAGGTAACCCAGGCTCACTGTGTGTAGGTAAATATAGAGAACATATGAGGCGAAGTTTAGGTCTGAAAATTTGCTAGAAAATGGAAATAAAAATCGATAAAACTTACCATGTGGTGAGCTGTTGTTGTCTTTAATACGTACACGAAGTTTCGGGGAAAATGCTCCCCGTTCACCTTCCTTCATAATATAGTGACAAGGTAGGAGACGGAAGCCAGCTTATGGACTCCGATCGACCCAAAACAAGCACAATTTTTTTCGCGAAAATCGAATCCAGTCGCTAAATAAACACGCCAGGCTCGTGGAACATGAATTTCTCTAAACCATGAATCCACTGAAGCATCTCCAGGTAGCAACGCGAAGCCACCAGACTCCGTAAAACTTGTAAGTTAACCTGCTAAAATGGCGGCCAGAAAGCGTTGTACTCGCGAAGTGTCCAATTCAAAATGGCACTGAACTCTAGACGCCTGGTGACGAGTTTAATAAGTTCTGGAGGGAGGGGAGTCCCACATTGCTAAAAACAAAACTCACTGAGCAATCTGGGACTCCCCTCCCTCCAGGGGGACTTATTATACTCGTCACCAGGCGTTTTGAATTGGACACTTCGCGAGTACAACGCTTTCTGGCCGCCATTTTAGCAGGTTAACTTACAAGTTTTACGGAGTCTGGTGGCTTCGCGTTGCTACCTGGAGATGCTTCAGTGGATTCATGGTTTAGAGAAATTCATGTTCCACGAGCCTGGCGTGTTTATTTAGCGACTAGATTCGATTTTCGCGGAAAAATCGTGCTTGTTTTGGGTCGATCGGAGTCCATAAGCTGGCTTCGGTCTCCTACCTTGTCACTATACTATGAAGGAAGGTGAACGGGGACCATTTTTCCCGAAACTTCGTGTACGTATTAAAGACAACAACAGCTCACCACATGGTAAGTTTTATCGATTTTTATGTCCATTTTCTAGCAAATTTTCAGACCTAAACTTCGCCTAATATGTTCTCTATATTTACCTACACACAGTGAGCCTGGGTTACCTGTGGTTCAATTGGTTTTTTTAGCGCGCGAATTTTAATACATTCTCGGTCATGGATTCAATTTTACACCAGTTAAGCTTGGGAACCCTCTCAGAAAGCTTTTTAAATGAAAGGATAGACCCAGGAGTAGCATTGTCTATGTCAGATATAGCTTTGGCCGACCTAGGAGTGAACACGATTGGTGATCGTATTCGACTCAGAGAACTGTGCACAAAATATGTCTCTAATCAAAGGAAAACAGACGAGGATGATGAAAACGCAGATGCCTCAGGCACCACTTTGAGTTGCAGAGATTGTCAGGCAAGAAAGGAGCCTTTTATTCCAACCAAGCGGCACTGCTGGGAGAAGTGGTAGCTCTGGAAGGGGGAAAAAGAGGAAGAACTCATGTCCGCAAAGGACATGGACTGTACGGTTTGTGTGCCTTTTATCTCGTTTCGCGAAAAAAAACCCGACTACAACGGAGAAAAACATGCTTCTTCAAGCAGGTTTAGGGTGTAAGAAAATTAAGGTCCTTGCAGATGACACAGGGGAGATGTGTTGAATAAACTGACAAGTGATGCCAAAGATGAGTTTGGAAATACAGTGGGCTTCCCTCAACTGCGTACGTACATGCGGCGGGTTTGAAATGTTGCAGTGCTTGGCCAACTGCAGAGACGTATCTGTCATTGGCACTTCGTGGTCTGTTCGCGATATTAAATCTGCTTTGGGACGGCAAGCCAAAATTTATTTGAGGCCCATACAGAAAAATCTCAGTACCAGGTCTCACGAGCCTAAAAGAAGTGAGTCTTCGTTGAAGGAGAATGTCGCTGGTGCCAGAAACCATTTCTTTTGAGCGAGCTGAGGGAACATTTCTCGCAGTGCACAGGGAATTTCTTTGGTGACAGTGACGATGATGCCACTGATCTCCCAGCTGTCCTGAATGGAGGGCCTGGCTCCAGCAACAGTAGCACTCAGTCTCCATTGAATGTTCCAATTTCTGTTGCAGCACAGCAGTCCGAAGATTTACATACAGCATCCAGTCCACAGTATTCTCAAACAACCCATCAGATTCCTTTAGAGCAAGATTCCATGGTAGTTGCATCTCAGCCTGCCAATCATGTCACTCCCCAAAACATTCAAGCTACCAATCAGCAGCTGGGAGTAGAACTAGATAATGCCAGAAGGAGTAATTGGAATCTTGAGCATATTGTAGAGCAAATTGCTATCAAATGTGCAGGCAGTGGAAATCCTGTACAGATGCTTCAGTGTTTACAGGACTCTGTTATTGTTGGAAGGGTTCTGGAAATTGTTAATGTTTCCGAAAGTTTGGAGGGAGATGTCAACTTTATTCTTGTCAACAGGTACAATCTGCTGGAAACAGCCTTTGATGAAATTCAACTGATTGAGAATCCTCGACTAACTTCACAAGTTCCGTTCTATGGTGAGGTAAGTAACTCACAGTGACTTGTTTAACAGATAAAGAAGAATAATCCCAACAACAACAACAACAACAAACATGGATCTGGGTAGACGGTCCATGATAGACTATCTTTTTATGTTTTCACTTTTCTGAATTATTGTTTGTTTTTGAGATGCCTTGTATAATTGCAAGCATATTCAGGGTTCTCCCTTGTGTTAAACACAACGGGTAAAAGAGCTCTTCAAACTGGTTAAGCGGTTTTTTTTTTTGGTTTTTTTTTACCTAATGATTTTTCAAGAACTGATATTACAAACTCAAAGCTGACCGTCTATCCTTTTGCCCTTGTAGCTCATTTTGTTTTTTTACGAGTACTACCGCTAAATTAAACAGAAAGGCTGGTATTTTGGTGGGCCCCTCTTTAAATAATTGCACAGTGTAAAATTCTTAATAATAATACTTAGTGCCAAACATTTTTTTTTGCAGTTATTTTCTTAGAACTGATAGAGTTGTTATTTTTTTGTCAGATGGCTGAGGACCTTGGTGGCCCAAGGAAAGAGTTCTTTGACTTCATATTGCATGAGATAAAAGAGAAATATTTTGATCACGGCCTCCGGTGGGTCTTTGAGAAAGACTATGAGACTGTGGGACTTGTAATGGGTAAGTAACAGTTAACTACTGCCTCATAATTTTCCTGATCATTTGTGAAATAATTTACATATACAATTAATTAAAATCTTCTTTTATTTACCTCACTGGACTTTTCTTTTCAAGATACTTTGCGAACTGGAAAAGAAATTGGCTTTTTTTTCAACATTAATAATCAACATTAACAATCAACAGATTCAGTACAGTAATAATTTGCCTTTGGAACAAATGAAGGGGTGCCTAGGAATAAGGAGTAAAGCAATGTATGGTCAATAGCTACATTCTTCTTCCATCCTCTCTATATTATTCTCCTTCTATTTTGTCACATAAATGCCTTAACAGAGGGTGTTCTTCCAAGTGTAAACCGTAATTAAATTCTTTTCTCAGAGGCACAAGACAAGATTTTGGTTGACCTAACCCTATTAACAATTTTTTTTTTGTTAGCTTGGAAGTCGTATGCCCACATTCCTTCACCTGCTGCGGGCCAAACCCAGCTAACATACTCACCTTAAGGAAACTAACAATGTTGTTGACACCATCATTTTCTCCAGAGGGATCAAACAGGAAAAAAATGAAACTGAACTCTATTCATTGTTTGTCAAATATCTGAGGGAAGTGGCAAGTAAGTTTCACAACAACTTATACATGTATACCGGGTGCAGTCAGTCTACATTTACATTTATTGGCAACCTACAAAATATTACTAAGAATGATCTTTCAACAATGGCAGTTTTTAGCTACAACAAGTTGCAAAAATAGCACTTATGTACAGGTTTGACCCTAATTAGATGCACGCCCAATTTTGACATCCAACACAAAGTGTCCCTTTAAGTCTAAGCATTTGCTACCTATTTTCAACAATAAGGTTAGGGTAAAGGTTAGCGTTATTTTTAGCTTTGGGTAAATGCAGCAGTTAATCTTCACTTAAAGAGCAGCATTTGGTGGACACTTTGTGACATAAATTGTCTGTATTCTGAGACACAAGTGATGTTGAAGTTGGCTAGAAGAGCAAGGGGACACTTCGTGACGCTTATTGAAATCCGCGTGCATCTAATTAGGGTCAAACCTGGACATATCTCTCTCCCCCTTATCAGTGTTGCTAGCAAGACAAACAATTGCTGAAAACTTAAACAGTCAACATTGAAAGGGGGAGAGGGGAGGGGAAGTGGGAAAGGTTTAAATTCTAGATACGGCATGTATTGGAAGCTAGAAAAGGTGTTTGTTAATGAAAGTGTCTCAACAATTTTGCAACTTGTTGTAGCTTCTTTCCTCCATAATGAGTAGCTCATACAATGAACATGAAAATATAACTTCCCATAGCTACCCAAAACCCAGTTCCTCTAAAGGGCCAGATACATGCCGTACCTTCTGCATAAAACTACCATTTTTCCATGATGCTGGTGTTCTCCATAAATGGAACAGTGTATTAAAAGAGTTTTCACAAATTTGTCTGTTCGTCTGTGTTCTTTAGCATTGTTGATTAATACCCATCAACAACACCGTGTATGTTCATTGCAAGCGGGAGAAGAGGTGGAGTGACCCTAGGTCATGTGCTGAGGTTCGTAACAGGCACAGATGAAGAGCCAGTCTTAGGCTTCAAGATGCATCCTTCAATAGAGTTTTGTGAGAACTCACTCTTTTTTCCAACATCCAACACTTGTGTAAATAGTTTGAAGCTTGTTCGTGGATCTCTGACCACACCTCTTCCCAGTGAAGCAGAGCTTTTTGAGACATTTGATGTTGCCTTTGGGTGTGCATATTTTGGAAATGTGTAGTGCTTCTAACTGTTGCAAATTTTTCTTGCTTGTTCATGTTTTACATAACTTTGATAACATTGGTAAACAGCCAGTTGTAACTCTGCTTATCCCTACTAAGAGAATTAAAAGAAAACCTACTAATTCCGCAGTGTCGCACAATTCATTAAAGTGGTACTACGACCAAAAAAACAATTCTTTTTTTCTTTGGATTTCAAAACTATGTTAACTAAACACTAACTGACCCAAGTTTTAAGTTCTGATTTTAAAAAGACACCTTTTTATTTTAACTGGAATTTTCTTATTTATTGGTCCGCCATTACTAACTTTAAAATCTTGAGAGAGCTGGGTCGAGGAGAAAATGACGTCAAAGACTCACTAGTTTAAGAATGGAATGCGTGTGTACGCGGCCGAATTAATAGGGAGCTTACGCAAGGACGACGTCGTCGCCAAGGAGAACGTACTCTAAAAATATTATTTCCCGTTATTGTATTAATTTCGTTATAACCCCAAGTCGTTCGGAATGGAAAGTGTGTATCAACATTACAGGAATAAAATTGGCATGAACGACGTAGTTGTTTGGGAAAAAAATTAAAATGTTCCGTCAGGTTCTCACGTCCTCTACATAACCTCAACTTTGGTCAATTCACGTCGTTGTAAGGACGAGAACGGCAAAGAAATGTACCAAAATGCAAAACGCACGTGCAGGGCGTGCAGAGCTTTTGTTTTTGCTCATTAAACCCATTGTTTTGTGGCGTTTTCGTAGCCGTCGTCGTCGTCCTTGCGTAAGCTCCCTAATATGCAGCACAGGAGTTTTGGGCTTTCAGACTTTTAAACCCGTGTTTTGCATATGTAATAAATTGCGTTTACACGCTGAAATTTTAAGCTAGTGAGTAAATGACGTCATTTTCTCTAGATCCAACCCTCTGAGGTCCAATCGGCCAGTTTTGAACGTGAGTAATGGCGGACCGTGAAATCCAAAACTTACACTCAAAATAAACCGCCTTTGGATAAAACTCAAAGCTCAAAATTTTGCCAGTTAGGTGTTAAGCAAACACGCTTTCAAAATCTGAAGAAAAAAAGGAAATGATTTTTTGATCATAGTACCACTTTAATTAGGAAAACTAACAAGATGATGGGTTCATACTATCAAAAGACTATAAACACAAATATTATCCTCTCAAACACTGCAAGATTCAGACAGATGAAACCTGGTTAAAAAGGCAAGGCTTCGCCCCTTCCTCTGTCATTTAATAGCCCCCCAATCTCTGATGCAGCTGTCAGTTGAGTTCCATGCAAGCATTACATAACAAACAAACACCCAAAGCTAGACCAACTATGTACTTGATCCTTGCTACATGTCATTGTCAGAAGTTTTGCTTACAGGTGTAGGCTAGAGTGTGATAAAGGAAAAAAAAACATAAAAGAAGTTAACAGTCTGTTGCTTCGCCTTACAGGGAAGCAAGAATTATTATGACAGCAATGATCAATGGCGCCCACTAGAATTTTCAGTAATGCTTAGTGCTTGTAAATACACATCTATCCCATAGTTGGTAGAGGTCCAACTTGACGGTACTTTGTTTCTAAGGGATTCCAAACAATGATCGCTGAGTGTATGGGGCATCTCAAAAATTGAATGAAGGGGTAGTTTCTAAAGAAACTGTGGTGCTGCGTCGGTGGGGAAGTAGTATACAAAAATTTGGTTTTATCAACGGAGTTGATAATGTAAATTGGCCACCGTACAGAGATTCTAAAAGCTGACGTTTCGAGCGTTAGCCCTTCGTCAGAGCGAATCCATTCGCTCTGACGAAGGGCTAACGCTCGAAACGTCAGCTTTTAGAATCTCTGTACGGTGGCCAATTTACATTATCAACTCCGTTGATAAAACCAAATTTTTGTATATCAAAAATTGGCCTGCTGTCCTCATCTCTTTCATCACGAAGGACTCCTTCAACACCATAATGTTCCACATCGATAAAGTCGTCTTCAATACCAACTGGATTCTGCAGCTGGCCAGCAACCCATACAGGCAGTGGAGAAGATTTCACAGCACCAGGCATTTCTCCACAACTCCAACTTTTCATTAATTTTTGGCAGGAAAACATGATGAAGAGCAGTAATATGACTGTCATTGAATGGGTCTAAAATACCTTTGTCCTCCATGAAATAGAATAGTTGATAATAAAGGCCCAAAACACCCTCAAAAACATCCCGCCACAACCTTTCGATACGCTGGTTGTGAGTGCTCTTACCAGTGATCATACTACCCCTTTCTGCACCCCTTCTTGTTATCATGTAGTCAGCAACTAACACATTCTCTCGTCCTTTATCCGATCGCACCCTACCTGGGAGACCGTACATTTCCACGCCCTTTAAAAAACAATGCAACACGGTTTCAGCCTTGTTGTTTCTGTGGCATTCTATTGCGACGGGCAGGCGACTAAATCCATCGATAACGCCAACAATAACAAAGTACCACCGTACAAGCTTGTGGTTGGTGTCAATATGCCAGAGGTGGTTTGGCCCCTTTACGTTGTAGACTCGTCGATGCAATCGTCCTTTCTTTCTTGCATTGACCCCATCATGGTCAACCCTATGTATACTGTCTCTGACTCTCATCCTCTGCACCTTAACACCTTTTTGATAAAGAATTTGCTTGATAAAGGTTTCCCCACAATAAGGAAATTCTACAGAACTTTTTCAACTTCCGCGTCGAGGTCTTTGTCTGAAATGTCAGTGAACTCGAACTTGCTCAATCTGTATTGCCTCATCCTCCGGTAAACCGTACTCTCTGATACAGCAAGGATCGAAGATATTTCCTTGATTGTAAATCCCTCTTGTAGCAAATCACCAAGCACAGACTGTGGAATAAAGAAAATGGGGGCACCACACGTTCCCTCGAGTTTCTTCGGTGCTTCTCCCCCAAATTTGGTGCATTCTATACGCAAAGACATCATATCACTGCGAGAAGGTATGCCTAACATTTCCATTTCCTGTACCGACAACTTGCAAACAATGTCCGGAGTAATGTGTTCAGTTTGAAATAATTTCTCAGTCAGATATTGGAGTTTCAGTTTCTTTAATACTGGGTCCATTTCGATGTCTCCAAGAGAACACGACAGGAGCAGGAACGGAAACAAAATGGCGGATCCTCAATATCGGTGCCCATTCCATTGTGGATTTTTCACAAGCTCCTACCCAGACCCCGGGGAATCATCACCTCATAATAAAGAACGCACCGCATACAACGACAGAAAGCACCTCATATAATGATGACAAACAAAGCACCGCATATAATGTAAAAACTAATCATATAATGACAAAACCACCACATACAACGACGAAAGCACCGCATATAAAGACGAAAGCACTGCATATGATTGCAAAAGTACCACACATAATGACAAAAGTACCGCATATAATAAGAAAAGTAGTGCGTATAATATGAAAGGCACCGCATATAATGTAAGATGCACCCCATATAACGTAAAATGCGCCGCATATTATTAAAGAGGTTGACATAAGACAGTGTTGGCGTTCCATAGAAGTGCCTTTGTTTAATTTCTTGCGAAAAACGTAGTCTAAAAACCGTTCGGTCTGTAATAATGCCATGACATATGTTTGGTATGGGAGTTGTTTGCTCCAAGTAATGCGCTCCTGACGCCCTTCTACTACCCTCTGAAACCAACCAAAGACACACTCAGAATACTTAGCAGGGGGGTGACTTATCCGATTTCTGACACAGGAAAAAACAAAGAAATGCGACGCAAATTTCGACTGGATTGCCATATGACAATCTACTAAAAAATATGAATTTGGCTTTTGTATGATACGGAGAATTATGTAGATCCAGGACGATATTACTGCCTTGGTCTTAAGGATCTTCAGATAACAGCTTCCTCAATCTGCACAATCCTTGTTAAATTAAGTGGTTTTTTTCAGGGGTTCTTTACATCATGAAAAACAATACAAGTTCATTACTCTTGGGACTGCATCATGTTTCAGTGAACTGGATATCCATTGTTTTAATGCAAAGAACCCCCCTAAATGAACTGTATTATGGGATTTGTGAAAATAGCGAATATTGTGGACTTGATCCTTGTTTGCGACTCCGTTCTCGTTTCCGGATTCGGGATTTTCCATACAGCGTGACCGAGGCATGAAGATGAAAGGACACATTTTCTAGGAATATAAGATGTCTCCCTCGTTAAGTAAAGAGTTAAACTACATATGCATTTTTGAACCCTTTCCCTACTGAGGTGAGGTTACACAGCTTTAAAAAAGCAAGTTTGCAAAATTTTACTTAGTCTAGGTTCAACGCTAGCTCAACAAGTGATACTTGCTGAGTGAATTCGAACAGTTTGTTGCGTGAAATTTAACTTTACATATGAATTGCAAAACGCAGACGTTTTTCTCAGAAAGCTTGTGGGTCTTTCAGACAGCCACGAATAGAGATTACATCAACTTTCTCAGAAAGAAAAGATATTCCAGGAATACGAAACCGCAACAATAGTATACACTTTCAATTAGGATCTGATTGGTGAGAACTGACAATCACATCTTTATGCTGCTACCTGATTGGTTCTCTCCATTTGTCAGTGCGTCATAATATAGTGTGGCTTCCTCCCTTTTCCACTGCGAAGTGGAGCACAGTTGAGTTAAGGTTGCGAAGTACAGAGTTTTCAGGCCATCCAGCTTTGCAAAGATGAAATCACTGCTCGTTCTCGCCTTTACCCTGTCCCTTTCTGTTGGTAAGTTCAACTGTTAAATTAATTTGCAGGTTGCAGGGCTGAAGATTTGTCTGTAAACGTACTTTTGCTCCAAAATTTAAGATTGCGTGCAGGACCTACGTAGTGGGAGAGAGCACTCGCTTACCACCAATGTATCTCGGAATCAATTCCCACACTCAGCGTCATATGTGGGTTGGGATTGTTGGGTTTGTTCAGTTCCCAATTAGTGCTTCAGAAAAAAGATTAGACACTTAAATGAAAAGTAAATTTCCTTTCCTTTCAAGGTACACAATACTCGATGCTTAACTTGTCACTTTCGAATGTGCTATTTGGTGGCACGGTTCTCCTTATTGCTGTTATTTGCCAGCGATCAATTGCACCACTAACTCTTGTCGAAACCATCTGACACTAGCTGCAACATGCAGTTAGAACGTAATCGGTTATCCACAACTCGGTTTGCAAAAATGACTTGTGAATCTTTGGCATTCGTATTGTGCGCTTGAATCAAACCATTTAACGCAATCTAGAGTTGTAATACCTTCCTTTCTTGCTTAACGTGTCTAAGTGGTGAGAAAAACGAACTTCTTCGCACGCGACGCAGTTCAAATCGAGGAGCGCTTCAGTGAAAACTTTCTTATTTCACAGTCTCATCCCGTCATTTTGTGTCGCACTTTTTCGAAAGTGCTCTCGCTGCAATGTCATTCGATCTCTTCAAAATCTCTTTGTGGGTTTTTGTCAGCTGTACAACCGTTGATTTTTACATGAGCTCGTTCGAACATCATCCCCCAGTGATGCCTAAATAAATGTTTTCAATTTATATTTTGAAGGTTATGGTTTGAAATGCTATAAGTGTGTAAGCACTAAGAGCTATGGAGACTGTGACGATATCAGGAAGGAGATGACCTGTGGTCCCGGATTCGATCGATGCTTTAAAGGTTCTTTTAGCGTCAAAGGTGGAGGCGCTTCCGTAGACGAATTTGGAAAGGGCTGCTTGACGGAAGCCGCGTGCAACAATATCAAGGACAGCCCGATTTGCAAAGATAAAGTAAAATGTGAAGTCTCTTGCTGCACTGGTGATTTTTGTAATACTGCTCCAACCCAAGCGGTCAGCTTCGTTTTCCTGACCATATGCGTTCTTGTGGCATTGACACAGTGAAGGATTTTTCAACAAACAACGTCGTCTTGGGACATTTTGTGTTAAATTGTATGTTAACTAAATTTCAGTCTACTAGAAGAAACGAAAGTTGCCTTTGTGTTCATTTTTACTTGCTTTGTGAAAAATTCTAACGATTGTGGTGATTTTTGTTTGAAGTATTTCGTCGTTGGAAAGGTTTGCTATAGGATTCCTTTTTGTATTTTTTATGCTCGGCGTTTGTTTACCTTGATAAGTTCTGAACGTTTTGTAGAGCTCTTTGTTGAAGCCTTAACTTATTTCTAGTAGTAACTTGATTTTTTTCAAATAAAAGAATGTTGAAGTGTAGCTGGTCAACCTTGTTTCTGGCTAGCGAGGGAGACAAGTGGGAATCCTTTTACAAGAGATGATGTGAGATGATCACACTCTTGGTGCGACGGCATCTTTGGAAACGTTTTAATAAATAGACCCCGCCTGTCACAAGCATAGAAGTGAAGCCTTTGAAGTTCTTTAGATTTCAATTTTTTTCGGAGGAACCGCTAGTTTTCACCCAACCCACCTCAATGGATCTTGCCTCTGAAACTCACTATAAGGTTGGCCACCGAATTTTTCAATGCGTGGATAGCAACACTATATATCAGCTGGAAAAAACTATAGAGATAACTCACTGGAATTTGCTAAAGACAACTCGATAATGATCAAGATGTGATGCGTAGTAATTTTGAACGTTACGGAAGCGTTTGAAATTTACAACAAGAAAGTACTTAAAGACGTATCAACGCATCAAGAGATAAATTATGCCGTTGGAGACGTGAGGAAAAGGTTTTCCCTTGTTTTCTTTTTTTTGTTAAGTTTATGGTGTAATGATCATTTCCCGAGTTCTTAAAATGTCAAACGCGCACACTGACGGTATTGAAATGATTGTAAGTGATGTTTAAAAACGAGCAGCATGAAGTGTTTTATCGGACGCCTCGTGTTTTTAAACCCGACAAAACACGTGCTGTGAGTTTTTTTAAACGGCTTCAAAAACATTCCACAAAAAGCGTGTCCCTCTCCATGGACTCAGAACAATGGTTCAAATTGTGAGAGGAGAATATTAGCATACAAGAAGAACAAGCTATGCCTTATTATATAAAGAATACCAACGAGGAGTGTTTTATCGGGATATAAAGCTCATAACAGTGAAATCGATGGGGTCTACAAAACAAAAACCCTCAGTACGTAAACGCTTTGTGAAAGCCGAAAGAGAAGACGAGGGTGTTTGCTACTTTTGGAGAAAAGCGTTAAAGTAAAATGATCACACCCAGCAACATCGAGCAACATCGAGCTAATCAACTCGGTAATAAGATGTTTTTTGTGGCAACACCAAACAGAGCAAAGTTCACCCTACTCAAATTGAAACTATAATTAGAACCACGTGCAGTTCCCGACAACTTTTTAAATTTCCCGTCACTTTGTAGAGACGAAGCTATTACATATTGAGTAATGTTGTTAATTGGAGAGTAGAGTACATTGTGACTTTTCTTTCTAACAACCAGCTCTTTACATTTACAAGGGTTGCAGACCATTTTATTGTCTTTACACCAGCTTAAGATTTGTCCTACTAAGTCAGCAGACGCCGGGTCGCGGTTCCTAGTGATAGGCGAAACTATGGTGGAATCATCGGTTTATTTAAAAAGAACAGGGAAACCAGTAAAGAAAATCTCCAAGTCATTCAAAAATAGATTAAAAAGATACGGTCAGCTTACACTACCTTGTGTTTTTCCTCTATTGACAGATTTCCAATGTCCTAAAAAATTATAGCTAACAACACTTGTTGTCTTGCATAGAGGAAACTCTGATACCAATTGATAATGTACGGATTTAGGGGTAGCTCTTTCAGTTTGGCAGACAAAATAGTATGGTTCACAAAATCACATGTAAACGTAGACGTTTGAATTGGGTCGTACACTTCCTTGAACATCACGTCGAAAATCGAAGTCGAAAATCTGGCTCCGTAATTAAAAAGAAACTGATTGCAATTTCATGTTGCTTTCGTTATTTTTTTCAGGTGTTCGTAAAGGGGCGTTATTTTAATCATGCAAGCCAACATTTGTAGGTTTGAATTGTGCGGGTTGAACCACAAAATCATTTGGAGAAAAGCTTTAAAGTAAAATTATCACACCCAGGGTAAACAAAATGAAGCTTTCTTATGATCTGATAGAGATTTTTGAAAGGTCAACCGAAGTCCGTCGTCAAACGTCGAAGTTTACATGTGTCGAATCTAATGCAAATGAGACAAATCTATTGTTTTCGCTCCTTTGCATTAGATTCGGCACATGTAAACTTCGACGTTTGAAACGGGCCGTACACTTCCTTGAGTCGAAGATCAATCACCATAAGTCTCCAGTAAGTGTTGCTCAAGTCAACTGGAACTAGAACCATATGGCGCGTGATTCCCGACAAAATTCAACATTAAATTCTGTTTGCGGCACACGTTTCATTTTGTTACTCAAATTGTGTTCTGTATTCAAATTGTTAAAATCAAGTTCTATTTTGTTTTCCAAATTCTATTCTGTTTTGAATTGTGTTCGCTAAATTTAGTTCTGTCGCCCAAATTCTATTTTACTTTGAAATGGCAATTTGCCTAAATTATATTCTCTTGCAAAGCGGTGATTCACTTAAATTCAATTCTGTTTCACGTTCTATTTTGTTTGTGAACCTCGGACCGATTGTACCGCGGCCAAGTGAAGAAGCCTTGGCCACATCTGCTTGTTCTGTCGAAAATGGCGGCTAACAGGGCCAACGATGCAGCAGTTCGTCGGTTTCTTCACCAGTTGCTACACTCGATAGTTCGCCAAATCGAAAACAATGACGGTCGTGGCGACAATGCAGACGGAGTTTTGTACCGAGTTGATTGGCTTTATAATTGTTTGGTTCGCTATGTGGGGCTCGTACAATATCGACGAGAACATTGTCCGTCTTGTTGGTAGAAGCCGAGACATGCTTGAAGATATTCAAATAGTGATAACAATGGGGGTGACAGGCCTACACAACTCCTATCCACGTGTTTTAGCCAGCTTAGAGTTTGGCTCGAACGAGTATGTCTTTTAAGGATCTGCTCCCAAATAGCGAACCAAACAATTATAAAGCCAATCAACTCGGTACAAAGTTCCGTCTCCATTGTCGCCACGACCGTCATTGTTTTCGATTTGGTGGACTATCGAGTGTAGCAACTGGTGAAGAAACCCACGAACTGCAGCATCGTTGGCCCCGTTAGCCGCCATTTTTCGAAAGAACAAGCAGATGTGGCCAAGCCTTCTTCACCTGGCCGCGGTACACTCGGTCCGAGGCTCACAAACAAATAGAACGTGAAACAGAATTGAATTTATTTAGAATTTATTTATTTATTTAGAAAATTCCACCGACTACAGAAAAGTTACTATGAGACGGTGAGGGGACACGCGAACGGACTCTAGGTCCCAACGAGGCGACCCAAACAAGCGAATCACCGCTTTGCAAGAATCACCGCTTTGCAAGAGAATATAATTTAGGCAAATTGCCATTTCAAAGTAAAATAGAATGTGGGCGACAGAACTGAATTTAGCGAACACAATTCAAAACAGAATAGAATTTGATTTTAACAATTTGAACACAGAACACAATTTGAGTAACAAAATGAAACGTGTGCAAAACAGAATTTAATGTTGAATTTTGTCGGGAATCACACTCCGTAGAACCAAACGGAGCTTTTCAGGGTTTACATGAATTGCAAGCAAGAAAAAGCAACGCAGTCAGGCAAAGAACCTCTAGTAAACACAACAACTAAAGCAAACAAAGCACTCAAGCAATCAAAGCAATGCAAGCAGGCAAAGCACCTCAAGCAGGCAAAGCAGTCCAAGCACGTCAGGCAACCCAAGCACCTCAAGCAAGCAAAGCAACTAAAGCAAGAAGGAATCTCAAGGAGGCAACGTACTTCAAGCAAGCAAAGCAACGCAAGCAGGCAAAGCAGCCAAAGCACGTCAGGCAACCAAATGACACCTCAAGAAACCCAAGCGCCTGAAGCAACCCAGCAAACGAAGGATCTTTTATTAGCAACGCAAGCAACGTAAGCATTTTAAGTAACCATAGGAGAACTAAGCAAGGTAAGAGAAAGAAGTAAGGCACGTTCAATATATACCTCCTGAGGAAAGCATTGAGATACGACGATAGGGCATCGCAAAGCACCCGTATTCTCTATTCTTATATTCTTATATCTATCTATCTATCTATCTATCTATATTATCTATCTATCAAAGAAGATAGATAAGCGAAAGACCACTGAATAAGGTCGCTGGACCAGACGGCATATCGCCCAAGTTTCTCGAGGCTGCGAGTAGCCCAATGTCACTTCCGCTGACAAGATTGTTTAACCGAAGCTTGGTTGTGGGAAGGTGGCGCGTCTCAGCCCCGTCCACAAGAAGGATGACGAGACTGAAAGAGGGAATTATCGGCCACTTTCTATTCTTAGTGTCTCTAATAAAACTATGGAGTCTTGTGTCTCTGATGTCATTATAGTGTCACATGTACTCATTGAAAATCCGACAAGCAATGGGCGTATCGTAAAGGGCACTCAACGGAGTTGCTCTTGGCCTACCTAACTGAAACGTGGAGACGTGTCATTGATAAT
>OX421445.1:2243223-2265723 GCA_949126865.1 Montipora capitata | reverse complement strand
TGATGGACACTTACGGACTCCCGATGACGACGTACCACGTGCCCGACTTGGAGAGATGGCTCGACGACGAATGGGACTCGGTACAATGGAACGACCGGACCCTCCAGGCTTTGAACAGTACCGCTTGTGGTCATTATGCTTTGATGTTTTTAAAAGACAGGGTACGGGGACGTACGATGCTCGAGTTTGTGCAACGTTTTTCTCCCCATGATTTTGTAGCCAACGATCGAGCCGTAGGTCGACAAGTACGTCGTCAAATTGTGAAAGAGTTGAATACCCTACCCTCCCTTCAATGTTGTACACCGCATGAGTTGATTCTTAGACATTAAAAAATTTTTTTTGGTGAACTACATGTCTTGTCTTATCATACTATAAAAGGGTGGGGTCACATGCTATCCTATAGACAATATGGTCCGTCGTAGGAGACGACAACGACGACGACAGCGTGGTGGGGCTTTAGCCCGTCACAAACCTCGATTGGTCGATAAGATTGCGGAGGGGATGTCCATGTTCTTATCAGGTCCCGCGCCGTCGTTTGGCAAAGTAGGCCTCTTGCTAGGGAAACACGCGTTTAAAGGTATAAAAGATAATGTGCAGCGTTACCGTCGTCGGTGAAGGATCATAATACGACGACCCAGTAGTACGATGATCGTCGGCCCGTCGGGGAGTGGCAAGACGCAATTGACCGAAGCCCTGTTGACGGAGGGAGGTATCTTTGAAGGGGGTCAGACGAGACCGTGTCACTACTGTTATGCCGTGTGGCAACCGCGTTCTGATCGGATGAAAGATCGTGGGATCCGATTTCACGAAGGGATTCCCGACGTGGATCATCTTCGACATTGGTTCGGAAAAAGTCAAGGTGGGATCTTGGTGCTGGACGATCTCATGGACGAAGGAGGGAACGACAAACGGGTGTTGGATCTGTTCACCCGTGAATCGCATCATCGGAACATTACGGTCTTGTATCTGTGTCAAGATTTGTTTCCACCCGGAAAATATGCCAAGACCATCTCTAGGAATGCCCATTACCTCTTCGTCTTCAAGAACCCGAGAGACCAATCAGGATTTCGGGCCTTGACGTTACAAGCCTTTCCCGATCGATGGCGTGACGTCCTTCGTCTCTTCGAGAGATGTACGCAACGACCGTACGGGTATATAATGATGGATCTTCATCCCACTTCAGACGATCGGTACCGACTGTTCAGTTGTGTGACACAGGCCCACGGTCCGACCCAAGTGTGGAAGCGTGAATGAGTAGTCCCGGATCCCCGTTTGCCCATTGGGACCCCTCCGAGTATCAATGTGCCTTGTCAGAGTACCGACGAGAGAGAGCTTCTTCCACACCCTCCAGTCCCGGATCACCGTTTGACCAGTTTCAATTCGAACGCAATCCCTCCGAGTATCAACGGGAACTGAAAGAGTACCGTCAACATCAACAACGATGGAAAGCCAAAGAACGGGCTGCCCGTCGACGTCGAAGACAGGGAGGACGTGCGTTGCACCTGAGTGAACGTTTAACGACAGCCGAACACATTCCAATAGGAACCCGATTGTTCTCCGAACCCATCCGCAGGATGACCTCCCCAGCGGGTGTGGGGAGCAGACGGTGGACACCATGGACGTCCCCGGCCGGTGTGGGGAACACCATCCCCGACATGACCCCGAGACACAGACCGGCTGGGGTCGGGACACCCAGCAGTACGATTCAAGAGTTTTTGGAAACGTTGGGTCAAGGTCGTGTCCCCACACCCAGTCCGAATGCCCTGTTGACCGAATTGGGACTCAATACTGGAGGATTACAGACCGATGGGTTTGTAGCCCAACGACAACTCATGATGCGTTCTCTCTTGGATGGGAGTACCCCGTCGCTCAGAGAACCCAGATTCAGAGAGATTATGACATCTCTGACCAAGATTTACAAGATTTTGCCGCCAGTGGTCCTTCCAACACGACAGCCAATCGTCCTCGCCCCACCACCGGAGGGAAACGCCCACGTCGACGACCTCTCCCAGCGTCTCCTGCAGGTTCCCGCCGTCGAGGCAGCGGTGGCGGAGGAGGCGATGGTGGCGGAGGAGGAGGAGGAGGTTCTCCTGGAGGAGGCGGTGGCGGAGGAGGAGGTTCTCCTGGAGGAGGAGGTTCTCCTGGAGGGAGTGGTCGCCGTGGAGGTCGACGACGACGTCTCGATCAAGACGGACTCCGACGTCAAATGGATTTGTTGTCTCAAGATGCCCGTCAACGAACGGATGGACGTCGTATTCGGAACATCACCCATACCAACACCGTGACCACGGTCTACGAAGACGGTGGTACGCCCACAGTCCGACGCACCTCCTCCCGACTCAGTAATCCATAACAGGGCATGCAGACGTATGGAACCTCATGCAGTCATGCCCAAACCAGACGACGGCGACGGCGACAGCTTCGACCCCCACAACGTGGACGCGGTCTACTGGCCGTCCTAGGCAAAGCCGTAGCCGCTGGGTACGAATTGGGAAAAGATAAAAAGTACAAAAGGATGGGCGCCAAAGGAGTCACAGGTCATTATGAAGCGCCTAAGTATAATTACGGAATGATGAAACGGAGTCTCCAACGAAAACCTTGGGCACGAAAAATGGTGATGGATCGAATGATGCGTGGGGATCCGCATCCTTTGAGGGGGCTATAAAAAGAGAGCGAGTGGAACCGATCCCAAGTATCTACGATGGCACGTCAACGCGGCGGCACGGTGTGGTGGAATCCACGTCAACGCGGGCGTGATACAACGTGTCGGTAACCTGGTGATGATCCCAACGTCCCAACCCCGGCGAAAAGGACGTCGTCGACGTCGACGAAAACAACGTCCACTACGCGTATAAAAAGGATCTTATCGTCTCTGTCTTGACCAAGTCATCATGTCGTGGCGTATCCAACGACAACGTCCGTTCCTACGGAGTGTTTTGAAAGAAGCCGATCATCAAACGCGTCGGGCACGACTCCAGGCCGCCAATGCCGATCAAATCAATGCCGTGAGTGAATTGGTGATGAACACGCTCCGAGGGACGATTCCTCTTTCGTCCAAGACGGTAGGACGACTTCGACCGTACGAGCACATCTTGGGGGACATGGCCCGTCGTAAACATTCTATTAAAAAGCGGCGTCAGATCATGATGGATCAAACAGGACGAGGTCTGTGGCAAGGATTGAGCACTGCCTGTGAACGGTGTCTATGTCCGCGATGAAAGCGTGTCGTCATCGGATCCCTGGATGCGTTCGTGCCCAAATACCCTATCTGGGCACGTTTCTACGAGATCTGACCCGATCGTCGGGAGAGGACCGTTTACGAAAACTCTACTATGCCGTCGATCAAATGATCGAGGCCATCAGTCAATTGGCTCGAGAGATTGTCAAGGGGCGTCTCCCTCTGTCCAGATACACCCTATTCAAGATTACCGAGACCCCACGAGATCGAAGAGTGTTACGGGCCATCAGTCGTTCGACCCATAGCATAAAGGCCCGACGAAGGATGATGCGACGACATTTTGACCGAACCCGATTCTGGCTCGGACTGCATACGGCATATCATCATTGTGTCAAGGATCATCTGCACCATGGACGATGGATGGTGTGACAACACGTGGACGTACGGGCCTCGTTCGTTTTGTGCCCTGCAGGATCAGATACGAGGGCTTCGACATCGAGTCCGAGAACAATGCGACATTGTCCGTCAATTGACCGATCAATTGCAAGAACGCAATCAGAGTCTGGATCCAGCCGAACAAAAGATGGGGGTCTTGCAAGAACAAGTCTGCGAACTGAACCGTCATCTGGAACGAGAACGTGCTGAGAAACAGGACCTTTACTATAAAACCAGGGAGAGACACGAAGGTCTCAGTACCTCACGATGAGCGAGGTGGAGACCATTCCAGGATTTGAAAACAAAGTCTTGATCGATCCCCAACGACTGCGTCAATTGGAAGACGTGTACAAGGAACGTCTGACCGAAAACATTCCCTTGGCCAAAGCCGCTCGTCTAGCCGCCAAACAAGAAGCCATTCTCATGTCGGACCAGATTCCTCCCGGTGTGAAGAAAGCGTTGGTGACCCCTTTAGCCAACGAAAAGAAACTGTGGACCAAAGCCGTCCGACAACCCCTTGGTTTTGGACCGGACGCCGACGACGAACGCGATGCCGAAGCCGACGCCTATGCACAAGGACCCTTACACTCTATGTTGACGCAATTGGTTCAAAAGAAGAAGAAGAAGAAAACGCTCGAGACCACACCCTCAGCACCCCCTAAAGCCAAGAAACGGCTTCGATTCGTGACGAAGGCAGCCCCACCTAAAAAGAAGAAGAAGAAGACAGGAACGTCACCCCCCAAGACACGGACTCCGTCCGTCGACTGGGGACACCTTCCATTTCAAGGGGACCCGAGGATGATGGGGAATAGTGTGGCCGACTATGCGGATACGACTGCTCAATCGGTCAAGAGGAAGATTCGCAAAAAAGCAGGTCGCCGTCGTCCCACCGAAACAGATAAAGTACGACGCCCACCCGGTTGGCTGGATTTTGATAAGAAACTCAAACGACAACTGGATGGCGAGGACTACTAAGAGGCACCGTCGTCGACGACGTACCCGTCAACGGGGTGGCAAGTTTGATTTACAGAAGGCTTTGGGCAAGACAGGGATCGAGTTTCATTGGCCTGGGTATCAGTACATGGGTCCTGGAACCAAACTCGCCAAACGACTCAAACGAGGCGATCCTGGTATCAATCGTTTGGACAAGATGGCTACAAGACCCACGACATGGATTATGCCAAGGCCAGAAACTTACAGGACAAGTGGAAAGCCGACGACAAAATGATTCGGGCTATCAGTAACCTCCCAGGCAAAAAGAAAAAGACGGAGAAAGTCGTCAAGAAAATCATGCAACTCAAACGTAAACTCAAACTTTAATAACGAAATTTTGAATTGAATATTCTTGTTCGACGCCAAGGACCATAAATGTCAATAAAAGGAATGAAACGAAAATGCCCGTCTTTCATCTTCTTGATTTGTTTTTCCGGGTGCCATACGGGTTGTCTTCGATAACGCCATGCTTCGCGGAGGGCATGGGCTGTCGCACAGCAAAACAGTTCTCCCCAAAGCGTTAGCCAAATGACGACGTAAACGACGTTGCTGGATCTGTAACAAAATGAAAATGTCCATCAGTCCCTCTTCTCATACGATAGCGCGCAAGACGCCATATCAGAATACACTCGGGGCACTCCATCATCGGCCAGCCTCGTGTAGGACAACGCATTTGGCAGGGGTCTGAGTAGAACGGCACGACCATCTGAACAAAAAAAAAAACCTCCCTACTCAGAACAGGAACAATATGGCGGTGTAAAACTATGACAACATCCCGTACGCATAACCAAATGTCCCTCCGTATTCTGGTAAATAAAATGTCCCTTCTCGTTGCGGACCATGATCTGACGACGCCATACAGGTGGATCCAAATAATAAAGGGCCACGCCTCTATCCTCTTCCTCTATCTCCTCCTCAAGGTCCTCATCATGGGGATAAATCACTCGAAGGCATGCGGTACCTCCTACTATGGGATCCGATGCCAGATAATTATAAAACCCGTACCGTGCCACGATCGAATCAATGATGGCGAGTCTCTGGACGGTGGTATAGCTTTCACTGTGACACTCCACACAGTAATAGTCCTCGTATCCGATGTAATCCTCGTAATCAGGGGTCTTGGTCAGGATGCACTAAAAACATAAACAAAGAGAGTCCTGTCAAACGTTCTTCCAGTAACATCAGTCGAACTTCCGACGTATAGGGTCGTCTCTCGTGCACGTGAAACGTCCCACTCCACGTATAAAAACATCGATCGGCACGCACCAGAACCTGGTTGAAAAAAAAAAATCACCATGTAAGGTCCCATATGGCATGCGAGTCACGAAATCCTTTGAATGAGAGGACATAGGAGGATTCGTCCAGATAATGGACAGGAGCAGTGCCCATTTCCCTGCGAGGTCTATACGTCCCCTGACAGTGCCGTTCATGCTTCCGCGGTGAGGTATGTCCGTCCATCCTGCTCAGACAACGCCTGCATGTGATGGGTCCAAAGGAACAACAAGACGAGTCCCAAAGCATAAATCCTTCCCCATCAGCGTACACAAACATGATCTATGAAAGAGAAAGCATGTCCTTGACAGATACCCAGACTTGGAGATAAACACTCTCTTGTTTAAAGTCATGTCGTTTCCCAGACGAAAAAGTCGTCCCATATTTAGGTAGACCGCACCAAGTCTATGAAAAACTCATAAGAAAACGACTATCGGCGAATACGACCACGGCGACGGTAATGATAAGGTCCCGTCTTCGTAACCGCCTTCCATAATTCCACTACGATTTCCATCTCTTTTATCGTCCAACCCCGTCGGAATGAAAAACTCGTGCATTCGTTAAAACGACACCACATCTAAATAGAAGAGGGAACGATACGGATCAGGAAAAAAAAACGACGTTGGTAGGACAATCGACTATCGGCGACGGCGGCGGCGACGACGTCTAGGCATGCGTCCATCCCCATCAAATCCTCTATAAGCAGTCGGTGTGGCATCCATCACCAACCCCCATATCTTCATACGAATATCTGTTTCCTTGTCAGTCATGCCACGCGACAACGAATACCTAGTGAACATGGAGAGATAACACCACATCTAATAATAAAGGGAACGATACGTAACCTCATGAAGAAGACACGGACGGCGGTCTGTATGACAACGACGACGTCCATAGGAGACCACCAACCCATCACATCGACAGCGAACAAGACATCCGTAACACACACAATGATAGGGATTGCAATCCAACCGTTTCAAACAATGGAAGCATGTGGCGGCGGATTCCAAGCATTGCAGACACTCCCACTTGATCCAAGAACATCGATCCCCTGGACGATATCGGTATCCCTTATAGGTCCTATGTTCCTGTGCCACCATCTAAAAGAAAATGGGTACAAAGACGTCGTCATATCCCTGACATAAATGACACCAGTCCCCCAAATCACGGCGACACGGTGATAAACCATACCCTACGTCACACGCACAAATCATACGTCCTGGACAACGGCGACGTGCGTAGGAGACCGAACAGGAACAGTCCAGCTTTCCACACGTAATTTCAGTGTAACTACAACGACATTGCCATTCCACCCAATGATACTCTCCGGTGACCACCATGACCTACACGAGACAACGACAGTGAGGGGTTCGAAGGGGCATACAAAGAAGACCCCTTCTGTAGATGGGATGCCGACACCAACGACAAATGACAAACCCCTCTCGACGACGAGGGGAACGATAGATGCCCGTACAATAACGATACCCCGGACAGTTCAACATTCGACCAAGACAATACCGTCGGACGACGTATGGAAACCGACAACAGAGCCCGCACTCAAACACGATAGTCGATTCTCCTACGAACGTCGCCGTCATCTAAAAGACATCAAAAAAGATAAACGAATCTATCAGGTTCGCTTCGAGATCGACCCAACAATAACAAAAATAGCTGGGACGTACCGTGCCATGTTGACTGCAACGTGGTAAACGGGACAACTCTTCATGAATGGGTTTCCAGCGTTCCCTTCGGTCTTTCTCTCGGTCCTTCTCATCCTCTCGATCTCGAGCCTCCAACACATGTCGACGCACTTCCGGAGGTAACAGGTCCCAATACGAAGCCTCGTCTCGGGTCACTGGGGGGTTTTCTGTTTCTATGGTCTGGCATTCTTTCCGCCAACGTCCATTATCTTGCTTGACCCACACGTCTTCCTCATACTTTGGGTCCTGCTCGACTTCTATACAACGCCTGGCCACGGCCAACTCGATCATACGTCTCTTCGGATCTGATGCCATGACTTCTGATACCCCCATTCGATCGAACTCGCTACTTAACAGGAATCGTTCCACCAATCCCCGTTCCCCTAAGGGTCACATGACTCTCTGGGGGAAAACCCCCCCATCCCCCCAGTAGACCTATCTCCCTTCGGATTGGTCCGTCCATAATACACGTCAAGGTCCTTCAAGGTGACTAGGTCTCTATAAAAAAAGGAAACGTCCTCCTCTTTCATCTCATCATCATGGATAGTGACGATGACTTAGCTCAAGCGCTCGACGAGTTTGAACAAGTAGGAGGTGCCGCCCCAGGACGTTTCGTATTTCAAAGACAACCTGTAGTAGAACGACGTAGTGTCCGTCTCGGGGTTCGTGAACGGGTCTTTCAGCTTCGTCCTCGACAGATTGGAGCTTTCATTCCTCGACAACGTCTAGCCGATGCCCTCGTGCAAGGTCTTCGTGCCGCTCTAGACGATCTGATCAACGACCAAGACATTCCGGATGGCGATCGGATCTACATCGCTCTGGCCTCCAATCGTATTGCCAATGCGTACAACGGATGGGGACTGCGTGCCGGGGAATGGCGCGCTCAAGGTCCACGTGTGGATGCCTTACTTGGGAATCTTTCCCACATGCTCAACTCCAACGAACAATTTGAAATGGACGATTCCTTCACCCTCTCCTTCGTTCACGTACTCGGTGCTTCCACGGGTTCCGGTTACAAAAGAAAACATTTACCAGGTCATCAAGCTTCGACGCGTCTCAAAGAGTTCAAACGCTGTGTCTTGCGTGTTCCACAGGATGACCAAAATCTATGCTGTCCACGCGCCATCGCTCTGGCTCGAGGGGTCTATCAACATCGAGACGACCCCCAACGTCGCCGACAATGGACACGCCCTGAGGCCAATCATCGTCGCGTCACACAAGCGGCTCAAGAGCTTCTAGACGAAGCGTCTCTTCCTCCCCAACCCTGTGGCCCAGAACAACTTCAACAACTCGCCACGGCTCCCAGTCTCCAAGACTACACCATCGTGGTCGTAGACGCCAACCGTGCTTATGCTTGTTTTGCTTACGGTCGTGGGGACACTTTGTTAGGACTCTTACACGAAGACGGTCATTACGATGCGTTATCTTCCTTACCCAGTTTCTTCGATAACGATTACTTTTGCAGCAAGTGTTTCCAAGCCTACCACCATCTGGGTCAACATGCCTGTCGCAACAGCCAAGCCAATCATTGCGGAGCCTGCCTGCAAGACGGATGCCTAGATCACGCTGAGGCCTACCGACAGTACCGCACGGCTCAGACACTCTGCATACTCTGTGGACGTTCCTTCTATGGGGACGCTTGTCTCCAGACCCATCGGTCCAAGACCCAAGCCGGTAAACCCGTCGATCCTCAACATCCCTCCGTCTGTGCCACCCGTCGTAATTGTAAAGAATGTCACCGCGTCTTACGTAGCGTTAAAGAGATCCGAACCCATCGGTGCGGGTTTCGGGAATGTCCATGCTGCCACGAGCATGTAGACATCCATCACCATCGATGTTTCCTACAAGTGGAAAAGACCCCGCCGAAAAACAGCGTGACCGACGACATCAAATGAACCATATCAGGATCATGACCGCTGGTTTGGGACCTCTCTTAGCCAACGAAGCCGCTGCTTTACACACCTTCCTCGCGGGCGACGATGAGGACAACGACCACGACCTCGAGGACGAGGAGCGACCACCCTTACACGTTTTCTTTGACATCGAAAGTATGCAAATCGAGGGACGTCACGTACCCAATCTGGTGGTGGCCGAGACAGAAGACGACGACGATTGTCCCGTGTCGTTCAAAGGAGACGACTGTCTCTTTCACTTCCTGGAATGGTTAGAAACGCTGACCGAGGACGGAACGCGACCCCTGACGGTGATCGCCCATAATTTCAAAGGTTACGACAGTTACCCTGTCATCGATGAACTCCACCGACAAAAAAGAGAGATTGAACAAATCCGAAACGGTGGGAAAGTCCTCCAACTCACGTACCCTCACGAAGAGACGACCATACGATTTATCGATTCGCTCTCCTTCTTCCAAATGCCACTAAGCCATTTCCCCAAGACGTTCGGGCTCACCGAACTCAAGAAAGGATATTTTCCGCATTTGTTCAACACCCCCGAACATCAAACGTACGTAGGACCTCTTCCCGACAAATCCTTCTACATGCCCGACGGGATGTCTGTCAAGAAACGTCGCGACTTCGACACATGGTACGACGAACAAGTGACACGAGAGGACGTCTTTGATTTTCAAGCCGAAATCCTGGCGTACTGCGAATCTGACGTGAAACTCTTAAAACAAGGATGTCTCACCTTCATGCAGGATTTTCAAGCTCGTGCTGAATTCAATCCTTTTGAACAAATGACGGTGGCCTCCGCCTGTAATCGCTACTTGCGCATGCATTGTATGGAAGAAGAGACCATTGCTTCAGAACCCCTCTTGGGATGGCGAGGTCGTGTCAATCATTCCCAGGCCTCCATAGAATGGTTGACTTGGTGCGAACGGAATCTACGA
This sequence comes from Montipora capitata, assembly GCA_949126865.1. Classification (NCBI taxonomy): domain Eukaryota; kingdom Metazoa; phylum Cnidaria; class Anthozoa; order Scleractinia; family Acroporidae; genus Montipora; species Montipora capitata. Next base: position 2,255,297 of record OX421445.1, on the reverse strand, counting down.
CGTCAAGCCTGGCTGGCCCTCTCGTGCCTACGGGCACGCCGTGGCGGATCACCACCCTCTCCACCGCCAACGCATCCAGCATGCTCGAAACGAGGGCGAGTACCACATTCCTGGCACCCGATACACGGTCGACGGGTACGATGCCGACACCAAGACTGTCTACGAATTCTACGGGTGCTTCTGGCACGGATGTCGGACCTGTCATCCCCAACGCACCGATGTGCATCCGACTCTGCTCGATCGGACCATGGATGACGTCCGTGCTCTCGTCGACAAGAAACACACGTTCCTCATCACGCTCGGGTACCAATTTGTGGGCATGTGGGAATGTACCTGGAACGCCCTCAAACAGATCAACCAGGACGTGATGGACTTTCTAGCCCATCGAAACCTCCAAGCCCCCCTCGAACCACGAGATGCTTTTTACGGGGGTCGGACCAATGCCATACGTCTCTACGCTCACGTCGAGGAGGAGAACGGGGACGAGATCCGATACGACGACTATATGTCCTTGTATCCTTGGGTCAACAAGTACGGCACCTATCCTGTTGGACATCCCATCTTCCTCTACGAACCCGCCACCACCGATCTCTCGCCTTATTTCGGATTGGCCAAATGTACTGTCCTTCCACCTTCACGCCTCTACCATCCCGTCTTGCCTTACTGTACTCACGACAAACTCACTTTTCCCTTATGTCGTACCTGCGTCGAAGAGAACATTTCCAAACCCCTTTTGGAAAAGACGCATGCCTGTCATCACACGGACGAGGAACGTGCCCTCGTTGGTACCTGGTGCACCCCAGAACTCGACATGGCTGTACAGAAAGGCTACGTCATCCAACACGTACACGAAGTATGGCATTTCGACCATCAACGCACGGGACTCTTCAAATCCTACGTGGACACGTGGCTCCAAATCAAAGAAGAAGCCAGCGGCTGGCCCGAAGGATGTACCACCCCTGCTCAGAAACAAGCCCACGTCGATGCGTACTATGCTCGGGAAGGCATTCGTCTCGATCCCACCAAAATCCAAAAGAACCCTGGACTCCGTGCCCTGGCCAAAATGATGCTCAATTCCATGTGGGGCAAGTTCGGGCAACGGATCAACAAGACTCAGGTCCGAGAATTCACCGAACCTCAATCGTTCGTCCGATTCCTCGACAGCAATCAACACGATGTCCGTTACGTCAGTTCCCTGACCGAAGACCGGGTCGAAGTCCACTACAAACTACAAACGCACGATGTCCTGCCTTCATCCAATCTCAACATCTTCATAGCCGCCTTCACCACCTGTCATGCCAGACTCCGTCTCTATCGAGCGCTCGATGATCTTGGCGAACGCGTCCTCTACTTCGACACCGACTCGGTCGTCTACCTCCATCGTCCTGGCGACCCGCCTTTGGACCCCCCACGAGGTGCTTATCTCGGCGACTTCAAGGACGAATTGGACGCGGGCGATTACATAGTGGAATTCTGCTCGGGCGGTCCTAAGAACTACGGTTACAAGACCAAGAACGGGAAAGTGGAATGCAAGGTCTGTGGCTTCTCCCTCAACGTCGAAGGGATGACTCAATTAAATTATGATGTCTTGCGTCAAAACACCTTGGATGAATTGTATCGTCCTCTAGACAAACCGCGTACCACTCGTGTCACGCAATCTCATACCATTCAAAGAAATGCCAAGACCTACACCTTAGAAACACAACCTTCTCATAAGGACTACCGACTCGTCTACTCCAAACGGGTCCTGGATCCCACTACAGCCCAGACCTACCCTTACGGTTACGAACGGTTCACCGAAGAGGATCTGGATCTCGCCCAAGTCTTAGCTGAATTATTTGCTTAGGGACGAGGTTCTTAGACACCAGGTCTCCTCACACGTTCCCGCTTGTAAATAAGTTTTTGTTGTTGTTGTCATTAAACCGTTTATGATTCGAGAAACAAAAAAACCACAGTGGTCTCCAAAGTGTTCCCCCCGGATTTGTTGGGCTGCTTTCACATTCTTGACATACTTTCTGCAAAGTCCCCCCGACCTTGGCTTTGACCCCGACTTCTCCGCCAATCATTTTCATGTGTGCACGTGATAATGGCGGACACAAAAATTTCAACCAATCAGAAGCCGATGCATCTCATTAATTTTTGCTCTCCACCAATCAGAATGCTCCATTTAAAACTGGTCTATATTCCCCCATAGTACTACTCACGGCCTCCGGTGGGACTTTGAGAAAGACTATGAGACTGTGGGACTTGTAATGGGTAAGTAACAGTTAACTACTGCCTCATAATTTTCCTGATCATTTGTGAAATAATTTACATATACAATTAATTAAAATCTTCTTTTTATTTACCTCACTGGACTTTTCTTTTCAAGATACTTTGCGAACTGGAAAAGAAATTGGCTTTTTTTTCAACATTAATAATCAACATTAACAATCAACAGATTCAGTACAGTAATAATTTGCCTTTGGAACAAATGAAGGGGTGCCTAGGAATAAGGAGTAGAGCAATGTATGTTCAATAGCTACATTCTTCTTCCATCCTCTCTATATTATTCTCCTTCTATTTTGTCACGTTAATGCCTTAACAGAGGGTGTTCTTCCAAATGTAAACCGTAATTAAATTATGTTTTGGCTTCCATTTATGCAAAGTTACATTTGAACTTTTTGAAGGTGTCATTAAAATAGTGTGACAATCCCAAACCCTCAAATGATCTTGCTTTTATGACACATTTGCTTGCAACAGGGATGAGCATCCTTCAAAATGGAAAAATTCCAAGATTTTTGGAGGAGGAAGTTCTCCAGGAGACTTTCTCAGGTGCAGCACCATCCCCTTGCATTGCATACTTGAGGAAAGGACTATCCAAACTTGGAATATAACAGGTAGAAAAATAACCTGCTATGAGTATATGCAATTACTTTATTTTGGAGAAACGAACTTCAGTTACAGTGAGTCATTTTCTTATGAAGTAGCTAGAATGTTTGCATACATTCTTCTAATCAGCACGAACAAATTCATGATTCATTGGAGATTATTACATAATTATATGAGCCAGGAAAATGGTCCTAAGTACTGTGAAAAGAACTACATGCACTGCAGGAAAAAATGGATTTTCACCAAATTTGCACAGAGCAAATATAATGCAAACATATGTTTACTCTAGAGCAAACCTGTAGCAAACGTGGTAAATGCCACATTTGCATCATATTTTCACACCTGTGTGAGTATAGTAGCAAATGCGGCATTTGCCATGTTTGCTGGAGGTTTGCTTAAGAGTAAATATATGTTTGCATTATATTTGCTCTGTGCAAACTTGGTGTAAATCCGTTTTTTCGTGCAGTGATGTATTTTTAGAGATCAAGTGTTCAGTGTAACTTCTACATGCAATCATCTTTGTTTGGCTGGTCAGGGAAATTTCCGTTGGAAGGAAAACTGGCCATTAGTTTTTTAACCTTTTACAGATTTGGTTATTATTGTAGTTTCGGCATTATTTTCTCAGAGGCACAAGACAAGATTTTGGTTGACCTAACCCTTTTAACAATTTTTTTTTTTGTTAGCTTGGAAGTCGTATGCCCACATTCCTTCACCTGTTGCGGCCAAACCCAGCTAACATACTCACCTTAAGGAAACTAACAATGTTGTTGACACCATCATTTTCTCCAGAGGGATCAAATAGGAAAAAAAATGAAACTGAACTCTATTCATTGTTTGTCAAATATCTGAAGGAAGTGGCAAGTAAGTTTCACAACAACATATACATGTATACCAGGTGCAGTCAGTCTACATTTACATTTATTGGCAACCTACAAAATATTACTAAGAATGATCTTTCAACAATGGCAGTTTCTAGCTACAACAAGTTGCAAAAATAGTGGACACACTTCACCTTCTTGGAGCATTATCAATGTACCTATTAACACTCCACACTGCAGCCCCACTCTCCCCCTTATCAGTGTTGCTAGCAAGACAAACAATTGCTGAAAACTTAAACAGTCAACATTGAAAGGGGGAGAGGGGAGGGGAAGTGGGAAAGGTTTAAATTCTAGATACGGCAAGTATTGGAAGCCAGAAAAGGTGTTTTTTAATGAAAGTGTCTCAACAATTTTGCAACTTGTTGTAGCTTCTTTCCTCCATAATGAGTAGCTCATACAATGAACATGAAAATATAACTTCCCATAGCTACCCAAAAGCCAGTTCCTCTAAAGGGCCAGATATATGCTGTACCTTCTGCATAAAACTACCATTTTTCCATGATGCTGGTGTTCTCCATAAATGGAACAGTGTATTAAAACAGTTTTCACAAATTTGTCTGTTCTTCTGTGTTCTTTAGCATTGTTGAAATTAATACCCATCAACAACACCGTGTATGTTCATTGCAAGCGGGAGAAGAGGAGGAGTGACCCTAGGTCATGTGCTGAGGTTCGTAACAGGCACAGATGAAGAGCCAGTCTTAGGCATCAAGATGCATCCTTCAATAGAGTTTTGTGAGAACTCACTCTTTTTTCCAACATCCAACACTTGTGTAAATAGTTTGAAGCTTGTTCGTGGATCTCTGACCACACCTCTTCCCAGTGAAGCAGAACTTTTTGAGACATCTGATGTTGCCTTTGGGTGTGCATATTTTGGAAATGTGTAGTGCTTCTAACTGTTGCAAATTTTTCTTGCTTGTTCATGTTTACATAACTTTGATAACATTGGTAAACAGCCAGTTGTAACTCTGCTTATCCCTACTAAGAGAATTAAAAGAAAACCCACTAATTCCGCAGTGTCGCACAATTCATTAATTAGGAAAACTAACAAGATGATGGGTTCATACTATCAAAAAACTATAAACACAAATATTATCCTCTCAAACACTGCAAGATTCAGACAGATGAAACCTGGTTAAAAAGGCAAGGTTTCGCCCCTTCCTCTGTCATTTAATAGCCCCCCAATCTCTGATGCAGCTGTCAGTTGAGTTCCATGCAAGCATTACATAACAAACAAACACCCAAAGCTAGACCAAATATGTACTTGATCCTTGCTACATGTCATTGTCAGAAGTTTTGCTTACAGGTATAGGCTAGCGTGTGATAAAAGAAAAAAAACCTAAAAGAAGTTAACAGTCTGTTGCTTCGCCTTACAGGGAAGCAAGAATTATTATGACAGCAATGATTAATGGCGCCCACTAGAATTTTCAGTAATGCTTAGTGCTTGTAAATACACATCTATCCCATAGTTGTTAGAGGTCCAACTTGACGGTACTTTGTTTCTAAGGGATTCCAAACAATGATCGCTGAGTGTATGGGGCATCTCAAAAATTGGCCTGCTGTCCTCATCTCTTTCATCACGAAGGACTCCTTCAACACCATGATGTTTCACATCGATAAAGTCGTCTTCAATACCAACTGGATTCTGCAGCTGGCCAGCAACCCATACAGGCAGTGGAGAAGATTTCATTGTTCTTACCCAGTGTCTGCACCAGGCATTTCTCCACAACTCCAACTTTTCATTAATTTTTGGCAGGAAAACATGATGAAGAGCAGTAATATGACTGTCATTGAATGGGTCTAAAATACCTTTGTCCTCCATGAAATAGAATAGTTGATAATAAAGGCCCAAAACACCCTCAAAAACATCCCGCCACAACCTTTCGATACGCTGGTTGTGAGTGCTCTTACCAGTGATCATACTACCCCTTTCTGCACCCCTTCTTGTTATCATGTAGTCAGCAACTAACACATTCTCTCGTCCTTTATCCGATCGCACCCTACTTGGGAGACCGTACATTTCCACGCCCTTTAAAAAACATTGCAACACGGTTTAAGCCTTGTTGTTGCTGTGGCATTCTATTGCGACGGGCAGGCGACTAAATCCATCGATAACGCCAACAATAACAAAGTACCACCGTACAAGCTTGTGGTTGGTGTCAATATGCCAGAGGTGGTTTGGCCCCTTTACGTTGTAGACTCGTCGATGCAATCGTCCTTTCTTTCTTGCATTGACCCCATCATGGTCAACCCTATGTATACTGTCTCTGACTCTCATCCTCTGCACCTTAACACATTTTTGATAAAGAATTTGCTTGATAAAGGTTTCCCCACAATAAGGAAATTCTACAGAACTTTTTCAACTTCCGCGTCGAGGTCTTTGTCTGAAATGTCAGTGAACTCGAACTTGCTCAATCTGTATTGCCTCATCCTCCGGTAAACCGTACTCTCTGATACAGCAAGGATCGAAGATATTTCCTTGATTGTAAATCCCTCTTGTAGCAAATCACCAGGCACAGACTGTGGAATAAAGAAAATGGGGGCACCACACGTTCCCTCGAGTTTCTTCGGTGCTTCTCCCCCAAATTTGGTGCATTCTATACGCAGACATCATATCACTGCGAGAATTTATGCCTAACATTTCCATTTCGTGTACCGACAACTTGCAAACAATGTCCGGAGTAATGTGTTCAGTTTGAAATTTCTCAGTCAGATATTGGAGTTTCAGTTTCTTTAATACTGTGTCCATTTCGATGTCTCCAAGAGAACACGACAGGAGCAGGAACGGAAACAAAATGGCGGATCCTCAATATCAGTGCCCATTCCATTGTGGATTTTGCACAAGCTCCTACCCAGACCCCGGGTAATCATCACCTCATAATGAAGAACGCACCGCATATAACGACAAAAAGCACCTCATATAATGATGACAAAGAAAGCACCGCATATAATGTAAAAACTACTTCATATAATGACAAAACCACCACATACAACGACGAAAGCACCACATATAAAGACGAAAGCACTGCATATGATTGCAAAAGTACCACACATAATGACAAAAGTACCGCATATAATAAGAAAAGTAGTGGGTATAATATGAAAGGCACCGCATATAATGTAAGATGCACAGCATATAACGTAAAATGCGCCGCATATAATTAAAAAGGTTGACATAAGACAGTGTTGGCGTTCCATAGAAGTGCCTTTGTTTAATTTCTTGCGAAAAACGTAGTCTAAAAACCGTTCTGTCTGTAATAATGCCATGACATATGTTTGGTATGGGAGTTGTTTGCTCCAAGTAATGCGCTCCTGACGCCCTTCTACTACCCTCTGAAACCAACCAAAGACACACTCAGAAGACTCTAGGGACAACTACAATACTTTGCAGGGGGGTGACTTATCCGATTTCTGACACAGGAAAAAACAAAGAAATGCGACGCAAATTTCGACTGGATTGCCATATGACAATCTACTAAAAAATATGAATTTGGCTTTTGTATGATATGGAGAATTATGTAGATCCAGGACGATATTACTGCCTTGGTCTTAACGATCTTCAGACAACAGCTTCCTCAATCTGCACAATCCTTGTTAAATTAAGTGGTTTTTTTGAGGGGTTCTTTACATCATGAAAAACAATACAAGTTCATTACTCTTGGGACTGCATCATGTTTCAGTGAACTGGATATCCATTGTTTTAATGCAAAGAACCCCCCTAAATGAACTGTATTATGGGATTTGTGAAAATAGCGAATATTGTGGACTTGATCCTTGTTTGCGACTCCGTTCTCGTTTCCGGATTCGGGATTATCCATACAGCGTGACCGAGGCATGAAGATGAAAGGACACATTTTCTAGGAATATAAGATGTCTCCCTCGTTAAGTAAAGAGTTAAACTACATATGCATTTTTGAACCCTTTCCCTACTGAGGTGAGGTTATACAGCTTTAAAAAAGCAAATTTGCAAAATTTTGCTTAGTCTAGGTTCAACGCTAGCTCAACAAGAAACGCTTTCCAAACTATTTTCAGTTTTTTCCAATTCTTATTTTTCCACAGAAAACGCCACTTTTACCCGTTTTTTGCGGCGTTCCATTTTCTCAGAACAGATTTCATCGATTCTGGTGGAGTGAAAAAAACAAACACTGAGAAATATACTTTCTTGCGTTGTGATTTTTATTGTCCCCAAAAATCAATGACCTGAGTGATTAAGAATCATGTTAACCGTTTAAAAAAAGGTTATTCTAAATCCAGGGGTCCGAAATTCGGACCCTTGGTTCTTTTAATCTGAAATTGAAATAAGTTTTCTAAAACAGAACAGCTCTTAATTAATCTAGGGGTCCGAAATTCGGACCCTTGCTTTAAGTGAATGAATACACAAGTAAAAATCTATCGTTGAACATTTATCTTAAGATTAACAAGTCCAGGGGTCCGAAATTCGGACCCTTTCTTCGATTGAGTGAAAAGACGTTTAAAAAAAAACACGATCGTTGAAAATGAAGACTTACAAGTCTAGGGGTCCGAAATTCGGACCCTTGCTTTAAGTGAATGAAAATAAGTTAAGAACTATCGTTAAACATAAAAATGTAAAATTTAGAAGTCCAGGAATTCGGACCCCTGGACTTCTAAATCAAGAAGCAACAAGCATGAAAAATTCCGGGTTTACCTAGGAGTAAGGACCTGACCAGGTTTTCTTTGTTTTATTTGCTATTGTTTTGTTGAACTCCGTTGTTTTCAACTTTTTGCCTCGGCTTTCTTTGTTTTACGTCATTCGTGAGTTTTACAACTTCTCACACCGAGGTAAAGACAAAACCCCAAGCGTGGAATATATTTCATAATATATATTGTTATAGTTATAATATACATAATTTTGTTGCGTTGGCTTTTATAATTATGATTTCACTAAACGTCCCTAGCTTTATCACGCGGTTGTACTTGGGACGCCAATTCACAACGTATGGTCTCCTGGTCCTCCAGTTTAACAAAATATATTCCATGTCTGGAATTTTTCATGCTTGCAATTACTGCAGTAGCATTTTTTGAAAAGAGGTCAACGACGTAATCGCCAGCTCGATTGAAGTGTCTGACGATCCAGTCGCAGGCGGTCGAACGCCACCTGACAGAACCCATCTCTTGCTTCTCCAGCAGCAAAAGTGAGATGTTCTATTACAATCTTCCTTGAAATGTGGAAGAGGCCGACGACATAGGCCAAGGTAGACTTTGCACGCAGAAGAGAATCTGAAATAAAACAAAATTTCGGATCGTCTTTATTACAATGCTGATCATATCAATTATTGTTAACTCAAAAAAAAAAAGAAAGCAAACTATTTTAATTAATAACAAATTGTGGGGTGGGAGGTTTTTGCTTTGAATGATTTTTTTTGGATTCGCCCATTGCTGGTGCAGGAATCTTCTTTCTCACATTTCTATTAGTCGTTCCATCGACACCTGATAACTAATAGTTACCCCAAGGTCGTGGGCGAGTCTTCGGCGGCGGTTTTCTGAGTCAACCGCGAAACAAACATTGTCTCAAAATTGGGGCTGAAATAACAGTGACAAATTCCAGACTGCTATTTCTTTTGATAACCATACGAACATTCTGAACGTAGTCACTCCCAAAGTATCGACTATCACCGACAAACAGAATTTAAAGGTAAAATCTTTAACTGAGGCCTGCCAAAGTTGTGAGTCGAAACAGAAATAATTAAAATTAAAGCATACTGCATGACAATATTTTAGATTTGTTACCCTTCATATTAAAGACACGGGAATTTTGGACGATTTGTTATATCTGCTAGCTAGCACCTTTGAAATACGTAGAAGTAAACGATATAAACGACACAACCTCAAACCCAATAATGAATAATTATAATTAATACTCGGAATGATCAAGATCGCCACCCCTCCAGGAGAACGATTGAGAGCAAGTGTCGCATACAAAATTCCTCGTATCTTAGCGTTTACATACCTGATGAGCTGGCTTCGCTCATAATATGAGTGATCTCCAGATCTGTTCTATCCAGCCTGGAATCAAAGGTTGAGTCTCTCTGTGAAGTGGGTGTCTGGAAAACCCGAATAGCGAATAGCGAACAGTCGCGAATACCGAACAGCGAATAATCACGAATAGTACGAATAGTGGCGAATAGTCGCGAATAGTCACGAATAGTGACGAATAGTGACGAATGGTGACGAATAGTGGCAAATAAGGGTGGAGGGGGGGGGGGGATTGTGACGAAATGACGAAAATTTGGTACCCAGTACTTCCTGGTCAACCACGCAGCAACGTTGGATGGGATTTTCCCGCTAAAAAAGCAGAGATGTGTCGGCGAAGGACAGCTTGAGCCCTGAGAAGAAAAGGTAATAAATGCACTGAAATCCTGTTGCTTATTTGTATAATTAATTAACGCAACGGTTATCCGAGTAGCTCGTTTGTCTCTTTAATCACAAACCACTTGCCTCACATTTTGATTTTATTCCTTTTTACAGAACGTGTCTCGCCGGATCGGACAGCACAGGTGAGGATGATGAGATTTATGTTCGGGCGCCACTGTGCGAGGAGATGATCATGAGCTTGATGTATTAATGAAAGTGATTTATATTTTTGCATTTTGACGTTTGGTCTTCTTTAGAGTGTTTGTAAAAGCATGCACGAAACTCTCTTTCGACGACAGGTGAGCATGTTATTTGCTTTGATTACGAGATTGTTCAGCATAAGGCGGTGACTATTGAAGACTATTCGTCACCATTCGTGACTATTCGTCACTATTCGCCACTATTCGCACTGTTCGTACTATTCGCTATTCGGGTTTTCCAGACACCCCTGTGAAGTTTTGTCCGTGGAAGTGTCGTGTTCTTCATTCTCACGGTCGCTAACTACGCTCGTAATCTGGGAACTTTCACTTTCAACATTTGCAGCATTGCGACCATTGGTTTCTACCCTTGCGATTGCTTGATTGAACTGGCACACAAAATCTTTGTGACTGGCCTTCTAGTATATCTCTAAAGATGCCATCACTAGCATATGGGTCGCAATATTTAACTTTCAAATGGCACTTAGTATGAGTTCCATTTGGGCAAGGTTCGAATTTGAACTGCAAAAACATAACATATAAAGTGAGAGTCAGCCCGCTTCGTCTTATCGATCGTAGATAGAAAAAAGAATTAATAAGCCAAATGAAAAGATTCGTTCTTACCAGCAGTTAATCCTTCCCTTTATAAAGAGACTTTTTTACACTCAATACCCTTTGATATACTTGATGCATTTTCAGTTTCTCTCTTCCGAGGTAAATGAAAACTTGTCCATTTTCGACTTTTATGGACCACAGAGAGGTGTTAGTCATTTTTTTCTCACGACTTGTTCTTGTGCCGAGCAAAGCAATTGAATACAGTCCGTTATCGCAAAGCCGATCTGTCACTTGCCAAGTGTGAACCCTGCTCTATGAATTGGCGTCGGTCAAGAATAGTTCATTGTCATTGTTACGCAGTGTCATTCCAAACATGACTGTACTTCTCCTGTTACACAATCATTATACTGTTCCAAAGCAAATCCGTATTACTGATAACTGATAATGTACTTTAATATACTTTAATGATTGTGAAAAATTAAATACAAAAAGTAGGTTCGACTTCATCAGAAGCAATGACAAGAGTTCCCTCTCTTCAGTATGACAAGAAAACAGTCATAAAAATAACCAAATCAATATCTGGAGCGGGGACGTTTTATCGAAAGGCGCAAACAAGATTTTTTTCATATCTAGTGAACAGACACTGCGGTATGAAAACCGCGGAGCCCCCTGGAGCTAATCAAATTTAGAGTTTTCGGTGGGCTGGACAGATGCCAACGGCTAGGGGTGGACGAAGAAACGGCATTTGAATAAGTTTGTAACCGTTGCAATGCCGCCAAAATTGCTACGATAAAACCACTGAATAGCGCTACACAACAAGAAGTCCTTTCTGCAGTAAGGTCTCAACATGGATGAAGACTCGGACACCAGAAGCTCGTTCCCATCCCCGTTCAAACAAAAATCAGAACTTGAGCATGGCGTTGGATTCGATGACTATGATTCCAGAGATTCATCAATACCATCATCGCAGCCCGGTATGTGTGTAAGGAGTTCATTCCTCTCTTACTGTATCGCTTTTGTTTAAAATTCACTTGAGGAGCAAATGGTAGCCGGAAGTGAGCGTTCGCGTAACGTTTTATTATTTAAGATGCATTACAGCCAAAAACAAAGATGACAAAATGACTACACAAAGTCCTTCCAATGAATATCTTTTTCCCTCTGGTGAAACTGGGTCTTCCGCTTAGAAAGCGTCCTTCAAACATTC
>OX421445.1:2235723-2238223 GCA_949126865.1 Montipora capitata | reverse complement strand
AATATGGAAAAGGTTAAATTCACTAAAACCGTCCTTTTTCATGTCCGCCACTTTTAACAACTTGCAATGGCAAGATATTGTAGAAAAATTGCCCTCCTCAAAAATACGAAAAAAAAAGTCCCACTTGTATCTCACTAATTCCACCAGAAGCGTGAAATAAAGCCCATTTCCTCAACATATAAGCAGTCTTACGATTTTTCTCAAGAAATTTATGTTTTTTAGCGGAGTGATTCCGCTTAAAAAGGTCAAAATTATCAAATCTTGCGGAATTTTGATTTTGGAAAAAACTGAAAGTAGTTTGGAAAGCGTTAAGAGATACTTGCTGAGTGAATTCGATCAGTTTGTTGCATGAAATTTAACTTTACATATGAATTGCAAAACGCAGACGTTTTTCTCAGAAAGCTTGTGGGTCTTTCAGACAGCCACGAATAGAGACTACATCAACTTTCTCAGAAAGAAAAGATATTCCAGGAATACGAAACCGCAACAATAGTATACACTTTCAAAGGATCTGATTGGTGAGAACTGACAATCACATCTTTATGCTGCTACTTGATTGGTTCTCTCCATTTGTCAGTGCGTCATAAGATAATGTGGATTCCTCCCTTTTCCACTGTGAAGTGGAGCACAGTTGAGTTAAGGTTGCGAAGTACAGAGTTTTCAGGCCATCCAGCTTTGCAAAGATGAAATCACTGCTCGTTCTCGCCTTTACCCTGTCCCTTTCTGTTGGTAAGTTCAACTGTTAAATTAATTTGCAGGTTGCAGGGCTGAAGATTGTCTGTAAACGTACTTTTGCTCCAAAATTTAAGATTGCGTGCAGGGCCGGCGTAGTGGGAGAGAGCACTCCCTTACCACCAATGTAGCTCGGAATCAATTCCCACACTCAGCGTCATATGTGGGTTGGGTTTGTTGGGTTTGTTCAGGTTACAGAGTTCCCAATTAGTGCTTCAGAAAAAAGATTAGACACTTAAATGAAAAGTAAATTTCCTTTCCTTTGGAGGTACACAATGCTCGAGGCTTAACTTGTCACTTTCGAATGTGCTATTTTGGCACGGTTCTCCTTATGGCTGTTATTTGCCAGCGATCAATTGCACCACTAACTCTCGTCGAAACCATCTGACACTAGCTGCAACATGCAGTTAGAACGTAATCGGTTATCCACAACTCGGTTTGCAAAACTGACTTGTGAATCTTTGGCATTCGTATTGTGCGCTTGAATCAAACCATTTAACCATTTAATCCTTCCTTTCTTGCTTAACGTGTGTAATATTTATTGAAGGGGTGAGAAAAAGCAACTTCTTCCAACGCGACGCAGTTCAAACCGAGGAGCGCTTCAGTGAAAACTTTCTTATTTCACAGTCTCATCCCGTCATTTTGTGTCGCACTTTTTCGAAAGTGCTCTCGTGCAATGTCATTCAATCTGTTTTCAAAATCTCTTTGTGGGTTTTTGTCAGCTGTACAACCGTTGATGTTTACATGAGCTCGTTCGAACATCATCCCCCAGTGATGCCTAAATAAATGTTTTCAATTTATTTTGAAGGTTATGGTTTGAAATGCTATAACTGTGTAAGCACTAAGAGCTATGGAGACTGTGACGATATCAGGAAGGAGATTACCTGTGGTCCCGGACTCGATCGATGCTACAAAGGTTCTGTTAGCGTCAAAGGTGGAGGCGCTTCCGTGGTTACATTTGAAAAGGGCTGCTTGACGGAAATCGCGTGCAACAATATCAAGGACAGCCCGCTTTGCAAAGATAAAGTAAAATGTGAAGTCTCTTGCTGCACTGGTGATTTTTGTAATACTGCTCCAACCCAAGCGGTCAGCTTCGTTTTCCTGACCATATGCGTTCTTGTGGCATTGACACAGTGAAGGATTTTTCAACAAACAACGTCGTCTTGGGACATTTTGTGTTAAATTGTATGTTAACTAAATTTCAGTCTACTAGAAGAAACGAAAGTTGCCTTTGTGTTCATTTTTACTTGCTTTGTGAAAAATTCTAACGATTGTGGTGATTTTTTTTTTGAAGTATTTCGTCGTTGGAAAGGTTTACTATAGGATTCCTCTTTGTATTTTTTATGCTCGGCGTTTGTTTACCTTGATAAGTTCTGAACATTTTGTAGAGCTCTTTGTTGAAGCCTTAACTTATTTCTAGTAGTAACTTGATTTTTTTCAAATAAAAGAATGTTGAAGTGTAGCTGCTCAACCTTGCTTCTGGCTAGCGAGGGAGACAAGTGGGAATCCTTTTACAAGAGATGATCACACTCTTGGTGCGACGGCATCTTTGGAAACGTTTTAATAAATAGACCCCGCCTGTCACAAGCATAGAAGTGAAGCCCTTGAAGTTCATCGAAAAGTATGCCTTTGGGGTTCTTTAGATTTCAATATTTTTCGGAGGAACCGCTAGTTTTCACCCAACCCACCTCAATGGATCTTGCCTCTGAAACTCACTATAAGGTTGGCCACCGAATTTTTCAATGCGTGGATAGCAAAACTATATATC
>OX421445.1:2228223-2230723 GCA_949126865.1 Montipora capitata | reverse complement strand
TGCTCCTTCCCTCTGGGCAGGTTTGCCCAGTAGAAGAGACAAAACCAGATGTCTCGTAAAACAAACAAAAACATAAAACAATACATCACTAACGTTTCATGTTTAACCGGAGAATTAGGGAAGCAGATGTTCAAAGGTGTAATAGCTGTTGAGTTTTATTCCTCAGTTATCGAGTTCCATAAGTATAATAAAACTTAAAAATGGTTTGCTTTAAAATCAGAAAAGAACCAATTCACCGTTGCTGTTGAGAAAAGTGTATGCCAGGCAAAACAAGTTGCATCTCGGTAGCCTGACAGTTAAGAAATAATTTGCCTGTGTTTAAATTAACAAATACACCAATACATCGATCACTAGCGTTTCATGTTTAACCGGAGAATTAGGGAAGCAGATGTTCGAAGGTATAATAGCTGTTGAGTTTTTTTCCTCAGTTATCGAGTTCCATAAGTATAAAACTTAAAAATGGATTGCTTTAAAATCAGAAAAGAACCAATTCACCGTTGCTGTTGAGAAAAGTGTATGCCGGGCAAAACAAGTTGCATCTCGGTAGCCTGAAAGTTAAGATATAATTTGCCTGTGTTTAAATTAATTTAAAAATAAAGAGAATAAAGAAATAATTTTCCATTTTTTGATTTCATGAAGCTGGCCGTTGTAAACCGTGTTTTAGAAAATATTTCAGATTGATTTACTGTGCCTCTGGACTATTTTGACACATCACTCAAAATTAATTTAAAGTAATTTGAGTTATTTGTCATCATTAAAACTTTATGACGAAGTCGGCCCAACAAATGTGTCGAGATTAACACCTCTCTCTCCCTTTGTCTCTCGCTCTGCCTTTTTAGTGTGAGTCTTGTTACAACTCCCACTGAGATTTTGGTAATTTTTTTTTTACCTAAACAGCGGGGACCCACATTCCTCACCCAAGTTAAGCTCCTCATGAGCAAGGTTTTGATGCACTCACGACTTGAGGTGATTCATCGCAGAGCAGCGAGAATTACACACGATTTACCAAGGGATACACCTTTGACAGTGGAATCTTCTTTTCGACAGGTACAATTTAAATTAGCAACGTTAATGTATAACATTTATCATCAATTAACACCTTCATGCATGGAAAGCATAATCAACCGACGCAGCACTGTGAGGGACAACTTTAGTTGTTGATCCCCCGTTTTAATAGTTTTTGTGTGGGCTTAACTTGGCATCAGAGGTATTTATTTGTCGGGACAGTCATTTGTTGGTATACGAGAATGGTCTCGCGATCTATGAGAGTTTGCAGGGGCTTGGGTACTAGCACGTGCAAAAGATTTCTTTTTGCTGTGACTTGTGTCCAATATACACCTTATTCCAAAATGGCCGCTGATTTTTGCGGATACAAATTGGCCCTTGTTGCCTCGTTCAAGATAAAATATTCTTTTGAATTTTAAGCTTAAGAACGAGGCATCAAGGGCTAATTTGAATGAACACAAAGGTATATTTAAATGACTGCCATTTTGGAAAAAAGGTGTATTGAACTTGGTGTGTTGAAATAATTACTCGGAATACCTGAAAGGTATCCGAGTTATAATCTGGGTAGAATTTCGTTTTCTGTGCAGCAAATGGACAATAGAATTACGAGGCGGTGATTTCATTGGCTAAACGCAATGCACTACACCCCTTTGGACAATACATTTCACCTCCCTCTGTGTCAAACACAAATATACATAGCCGTCAAGGATCGATCCAGGAGAAGATTTCCGTCAGCGAGGGACTTCAAACGGGCTTCAAACAGCCTCACGTCTTACAGAATTCGATTAAACTCCGAATTTATAACATGCAGTGGAGCAACCAAAGCGATGGGTGCTGTGTTTGGGCTTCACTCTGACACATTTAATTTCGTTTGCTAATTCAGAAACTCAAAGCCCATGTTCTACGTGATTGCAAATGACGCAAATAAAATGCAACTAAAAGTGAAAATGCTGGATTCAGCCTTGTGGAAATGTTACGAATAAGATATTTACTCTAATCCTGCCTTTTGAAAAGATTATGAACAGTACGGAACTTCCGCAGCGGTACGTTCTAAAGGGCCGAAATTTCTTAGTTTCTTTCAGCTGTTCTTTGTACTTGCATCATCCGCTAAGCTACCTAGAGCTGGAGGTCAGCGGCCGCATTATTTATATTACTATTAATTTCGAACCTTTTGCAGGGGCAGACCCACCCTTCGAGCAGACCTTCCTTTTGTCTTTTTCTTTACTGAGGAGGAGAAAAGGAGGCTCTGCCCGAATCGCGTCAACTCTTTGAAGCCGCCGCAGCCCGAGCTTCTGGGCTAGTCAATCTTGATTTCTCTCGTCCAGTGCGAGCGTCCGTTTATTGACAAAACCGATGGTTATAATTGAGCTCGCTGTACCATGAAAAACCAAGTTGGCGGCGAGATCTGGCATATTAGGCCTGGGTTCGAGACTGTATCCTGGAAACATGCAGCGCATACTCAATAACGATCTTACTCGATTCATGCAGAACCTTT
>OX421445.1:2203223-2220723 GCA_949126865.1 Montipora capitata | reverse complement strand
GGTTTTCAGCTGAGCGCGCGCGCGTACCCACACACGCAATTCGTAAGCTGCTCGCGTCAGCTCGTGATTCAAATGGGTCACAAGAAATAAGCAAATACCGCTAAATTCGCTCTCCTTTCTTCTACTTCCTATAGACATGAATATAAATAGACATCTCCTATTCATGAAAACTACGAAAATTCTACACAAACGGTTTAATGGTCATTTAAATCCGTTTGTGTTGACCTTCAGCTCAACTCGCGCGTGCACTCGAATGAGCGGGTGACGCATGCGTAAATGCCGATCTTGTAACCCCCTCATTTTTCCTGATTTTTGCAACTTTACTCGTTTATATCTCTGCTTCCGGACAGTGAATTTTTTTCATTTTTTGCATGTTAGCTTAGATTAATTTAAAACGTTTGTCTTTCAAATTTAAAGAAATTCTGTAGGTGAAAAAAAAAATTAGAGGCACATTTCAAAAAAACTTATTTTTCTGAAAAACTGACCTACAGATTTTGTTGAATTTTAAATATTTTAGAGAGTATTTCTAACATTATCTGGTAACACTAAATGGGAAAATTTCACCGTCCCGTTTCTTGAAAAAAGGCAACATAAGTTGATTTTAAGGCTCAAAGAAATGCCCAATATGGTTGCCATGGTAACGTTATTTTGGAGGAAAATATAATGTGAGAAATCTACGATGGGTACTTAATACCCTGGCCAGATTTCGCCTTAATATGATTCCCCTAACTGTATCTAAGGACAGAATATGTTTATTTGATTGAAAAAAGGAGAAACTATTTCGAGCCTCCTTAAATAAATTAGAGTTTATTTCTAACATTATCCGGTAACGCTGAATAGGAAGATTTCACATTCCCGTTTTTTCGAAAAAAGGCAATATATCTTGATTTTAAGGCTCAAAGAAATGCCTTATATCGTTGCCATGGTAACGTTATTTTGTAATGTGAGAAATCTATGATAGATACTTAATACTCTCGCCAAATTTCGTCTTGATACTCTAACTGTATCTAAGGACAGAATACGTTTATTAGTTTGAAAAAAAGAGAAGCTACTTCGAGCCCCTCACTACAGGGCACGAGTTACAAAAGGAAACCTAGTTAATTTCCCTGTAGAGATTTACCAGTATGGGAACGCGAGAAAATTAGCCGTTAATTTTACAGATTTTGTCACGTTGACGTCACAAAAATCAGAAAAACACGCGCGATTCAGGCTTTACGCGCCATACTAGAGCCCAGCTTGTGCGCGGCTCTAAAACTGTAGGGAGCCTCCTTAAATAAAGTTCCTTTCCTTTTCTTTTCTTTAACACCATCGGTTTCAAACACAGGCTTTTCACAGTTCCATTTTATTCAGTAGCGTACGTGAGGAAAAATGCGTTCGAAATCTAAGAAATATATGGACGTCATCATAAGTATTAATTACAAAGCAGAAACAAGGTCTTAAATATCAAATGCATAGTTACCCGGTGGCTTCTCGATCTGCTTCCACTTACAACGAAAATGTTCAAAATCTAACGAGCTACTGTGACGTAAATCATTATAAGTTTAGAATCTTCATATAACAGTGATTAAATCATTAGCGTAATCTTGAACGAAACGTAAACTAAACACCTTTATCCTACATTTACTTCCACCAACCATGAACCCATAATCAAGACAACGGTTGTTTTGGACTAAACACTGCAAATACAGTGATTACTCCAATCTCTACAATGCGTGCCAATCCCTTACCTGGAATGCAGTGTCTGACACTTGCAGACCGCAGACTAACCCTAACTCGCCGTAAAAGCTTACCGTTTTAAAATGGGTGCTTAGACTTAAATACTGCTTCTCAGCACTATTGGGAATGGGAGTTTTATAGCCTTAACTACATTTTCTCATTGAGCTCTATTTGTAGGCAGTTCTGCAGTTGTCATACACCTCCTGTAAGGCTAACCGTTTCAAATAAGTGCGTAAACCTAATTTAGAGCTTAACCCGGTAATTACTAAAATGCAGAAAGTGTCCCTAACATTACATGGAAGCTAACCATTCAAAATAACCCTAATCACTTAACTGAGCTTTTTACCCTGAACACTAAAAATTATTGTTCACATGCATGCAATAAATTATTATTATTGTCTTTGATAACATCAGAGACAACAATCCATTTTAATACTCTTAAAATGATCTCTCTAGTTTATTTTATACATACTCCATAAAATTAATCACAGAAATATATCCAAATATGTTAAAATGGGTAGTGTTCTAAAAAATTATAACGCGGGCGTCTGGAAAAGCAGGAATCCGGAATCAGGAAAGGATCCGGAATCCGAAACCGGAACCGGATGTTTACCGCGCCCGCATTATTTCCAAAAAATTTCACGGCGACCAAAACACGATCACCCGAAAAAAGGAGCAATCTTTCAACGAAGTATGTCGAGTTTGTGAAAGAACTTTATTGGTGAAATATATCTTAACAAAATCTTGGGTGAATTTGTTCAGACCATCGCTGAAACAGAAATCGTTTGGTTTGTATGCCTGGGCAGAACGACTAAGAAATGAAAATTCTTCACAAGTTGTTTGCAACGTGTGGGCGAGGAAAGTTAAAAACTGTTGAGATAATCTTGAATTTCCATCCAAACACTTTGCATCAGATAAAAAAAGAGAACGTTCGGGGCAAGGTTGAGATTGTTTACGAGAGAGCTTGAAAACAGAGTGACGTTGCTGATTCAACCACAGTCGGAGCAGGGGATTAGGTTGGTGATTGACACAAATTTAATTCTAGCTAATCCCGATTTTTACGCTTAGAATCTGAACGCAAAACATCGAAAAAACAATAGCGTCATCCCCTTCTTCCAAGCCTCTTTCTTTTTCTAGACTCCTTTCATCTATGGCTTCCAGTAACGTCTTTGCTCCCACGCCACCAAGGAACAAAAAGAAAAAGGAATCTAAATGTCAACTATTTTCGTAACTTGAGCGGTTCAAAACAGGAGTGACGTCAGAGGTACGAAATTTGTCGTCACAACAATATCCGTAAAAATCGATTTTGCAGTTTATTATGTAACAAAGAGTGTAATATAACATTCAACTCCTTAGCTGACATGAGACAACTAGATATCATCGACCTTTCTTGTTCTCATTCCGGTTCCAGATCCGGATCCGGATCGGTTCCGGATTCCGGATTTTGAATTCCTGCTTTTCCAGGCGCCCCTGCAACGCCAGCACTTTGTTCGCCATCTTGGATTACTCAATTGCGTGCTTGCGTTTGCGTTGGGCTAGTGAACTTCCTTGCACTTGCGATTGCGATTGCGTTTGCGTTTGGGTCACCCCCGTGAACCAGCCTTAAGGCGCGACACATGCTCGTCAGTTTGTTTTTCCACTTGTTGAATACAATTGAATTATGCATTATGTAGCTTCCCACGCAGACACTCAATTCGTCACGCGTACCTCTGCCACGAGCGGATGCTGAAACGAGCCACACTTTCCTTTCCCTTTGTTAAGTATCTGTCATCTGTCAATGGCACGAAGCCTTTCCAAAATAATCCTCAGAAACATTAATTTTGTTCCTCGGTGATGTATGCATTTGCACTCATGAGAGTCAAAACGCGAGTGCTTAGCAAGGGTATGGTGTCGTTAGATCTAAAATTGAAAGCACTGTGGAAATATATAAATACGAATAAAAATATTAAAGTATTACCAGTGTATTTGAACTGCACTAGAACCATTTGTACCTCCACGCGCAATGAACGCAACTAGGACAGTAGCGAAAAGAAAGCTTGAAAAAAAAAACCATTACGTTTAAGCTTGAAATTTTCAGGCTGCTTTTGGTCATGATCGTCTTAAAAAATTTGATTGTTTTTGTGTTGCGAACCAATCGTTCGTACTCAGTGTTTCTTCGATTTGAAAAATAAAGCAAAGCTTAAATTAGTTCTACCGAAGGACTGCAAGAAATGGGGTTAACCGAACGAAACGGCTCCACTGAAATAGCGCGGAAAGAAATGCAAAATAATATGATATCAATCCCAAGCGAACGCCACAAATAGGTTTAAAACGCACAAGAGCAAAATACTTCAACCCTACGAATTCTACCAAACTCATTCTGTGAACAGCCGCAAACATCAAAATCAAGGCATGAAATTTATACGCTAGTTTCTCTTTGATAAGATTTTAATTAAGTCAGTGATTTTTGACACTTGCAGATTGCAGATTGCAGACCGCAGACTGAAGACTAACCCTAAATCACAGTTATTGAAAGATAACCGTTTTAAAATGGGTGCTTAGACTTAGGGTGCGTTCGATTGACCCTATTCCGGAATAAGAATACTTGGAGTGATGATTTGAAACAGTACGTCTAGCGTTTTGAAGCAGCAAGAATAATAAAGATATGTTTAAAATAGCAGTTTAGCAGGTGTTCGAGAATTTTAATGTGAATCTCCGTGAAAATGAAGGACTTCTATCTTCTATTCCCCGTATTCCTATTCCGGAATACGGTCAATCGAACGCGCCCTTAAATTCTGTTTGTCAGCGCCATTTGAAATACTGTTTATCAGCGGTATTTATAAGCAGTCTGCAGTTGTCATACACCTTTTTCGATGCCCAACACACGAAGCCCATTTTCTTGCAGTGACCGTACGCATCATTTCTCAGGGTCCAAAGTGTAATTCCAAAATCTGGAAGTCCGTTGTGGTTGGTCTACGTAAATTCCGGCTCGTTTCAGCAGACGCTCGTGAGGGAGGAACGAGTAACGAAGCTCTAAGAGTGTGGGAGGCTATGTATTATGGGTCTTTGTGCATTTTACGGCCTGTAATCAGCGCTAATCAACACAATACCAACTCAAAGTTTTGAGGGGACCAGTTCCTATTCGTACCATTGTCTCCTTTGAGGCAGAGTGAATTTTGAGCTAACTTCGAAGAAAAAGTATATTCCCTGATCACTGTTGCAGAAACAATGTGAAGGTAGTACAGAATGATTCTACGGTTATTCGCCACAAGCAACGAAAGCAACAACCATTTTTTCTGTTTGTTCTGTTTTCTTTGCCCTTGTCTCTGATGAATGTATCATAGAAATACTGTTTAAAACCTAATTTGTTTGACTGTCGAACATTTTTGTCTCTCGTCAGTTATTCATTATTTATTCATTTATTCATTTTGGTACTCCGTTCTCGTTTCCAGATTCCTGATTTTCCACACGACCGATTAAAGTGTGCAACAGGCATGACGTTAAATTTTCAGAAAGGACACATTTTCTAGGAATATAAAAAGGCGCACCAAACGCCCAAACCGTCTCAAAATCCAATTGGTGGAAATATGTGCCCCTCATTAAGTAAAGTCTAAGTACTTCGAATCAAACTACATTTTTTAACCTTTTCCCTCCTGAGAGTGAGGCTTACAGATTTTACTTTGTCTAATGCCAGACGATTTGCTTGTCAATTGGGTCACTTTAGAAGTGAATGGAGAAAATGAAATTCAATCCTTCTTCACTGACGTGACCTTTCCCTCTCTCCAGCTCCCTCAGGCTACACGTGATCAAGCTCTGATGTGTGTTTGGTTTGTTTCCATACATGCTTACGACGTATTTTAATTGTTTTTTAGGTTATACAGGTTTCAAAAAAAGGAAGAGGTGCAAGATTTCACGCCCAGCAAGAGATGTTCGCTGAGTGAATGCGATCAGTTTAATTTGTTTTGTGAAATTTAACTTTAAATAACAATTCAGGGGCGGATCCAGGGGAGGGGAAAAGGGTGACTCTTGCACCCCCACCCCCTACCACGGACGCAAACGAAACCACATTAAAAATGAGCTCACAAATACTTTTGGCCAGCTTATAACAATTAAAAGCCTCGTTTCAATAGAGGAAGAAACGGTAAGTTATGTATTTATTCATAGAACAACTTTAGTTTTGAAAACACTGATTTTAATTATTTTTGTATCTCTAAGAATACTGCCAGTAACACTGATTGCAGTGATGAACGAAACCGTGAAAGAAGAATCCATCACCTCAATTATGAGGGTCCAACATAGGTTAGGCGGGATAAGGGATGAGGCTTATAATCGAGGCGGGACGAGGGATATGGAAATTTTAAAGGCGGGATGCGGGATGAAAATACGATGGCGAGACCGGGATATGCTCCATTTTCGTAGGCGGGATACGGGATAGGACAGTTAAATGCAGGATAGTAAGTAACGTCATGAGTTGAAAAGCTTTAATTTGCTTCGAGAATGAAAATTGGCCAAAAGACCATAAGACCCCTAGAAACCACGTTAAAAAAAAGTAAAATACTCCGACCTATACCGCTCACCCAGTTTTCTGTTTGTCCTCTCGGAGTAACACGTGACGCGGGTTAAAAGTAAGTCAATCTCTTTCAACCACGTTGCGTTCGTTGACATGTGCGCGATGGCAACATTGTCTCACTCCGCCAACCTCATCTGAAACCTCTGACATAATATAAACTACGTTGAACTTTATTATGAAAAGGGAACCTTTGTAAGCAGTTTTCTCCTCGTAAGGAAAGAATTCGGGCAGTTAGTGAAGAAGGAAAAAACGCTAAAGAAATCCGGGAAACATCACGTTAGTTTGTCTGTTGTACCAAGCCAAAACTATTGTAAAGATACATTGATGACAAATATAATTTCTCCCTATTTGGGACAGCGATGAAGCAGATGTGGACCATTTTATCAAACAAGCTAATAAGCTCTACCCTACCATCAAATTCACGGCTGAAATATCAGAAAACGAAGGGGGTCATGAAAGGGAGGGAGGGAGGGAGGTTGACAATTCCAATTCCAAGTCCAAATTTGGACAAATTCCCAGTCCCAGTGGCAACTTTTGAAGATTGTTAGAAATAGCAGTCCCTGCTACTAAAATCCTAACCGGAGTTATGATAGAAAAAATGAAATTTTAGAGCATCGGCACTGAATGATAAGTCAAAAAAAAAAAAAAACATAAAAATACGAGGTATAATTTGTATCTGCATGGGATTGCTTCCCAGATGTCCGATAAAAAAGGCCTGCTATCACCTGACACATGAAAGAATTCTGAATGGTGCAGTCTGCCGTTTCTCTACGTCCCTTTCCCAGTCAATGTCATCATCATCATCATCATCATCATTACGAAATTCGTCAATATACATATCCTCACCAGTATCCTCCTCTGAGTTTTCGCCCTCTTCACTAGACCCACAACAATCGCTAGACCCGAAGGTCTGACAAATCGGTAGGATACGTTCAAGTACGCTTCAGTTCCTGTGCCTGACACATTTACCATGGCACCATGCCAATACCTCATCTGAGCTTCTTCTTTTCGAGTGATTGCATTGGTTGCAGTGGGTTTAGGGAAGCCGATTCGTGCCTGAGTCAGGCCGTAATAGAGGTATGTCGTAGGTAGGAAGCTTTGAGGTTTAAAAACAAGTCTGTTTGCATCAGGAGGTCCTCACTCTCACATAGCAGTGGCCAGGGACGCCATTCTCTGCCATTAAAATCCCATTCTCAGCAAGAACTCTTTATCTCCCATTCCCAGTAACAAAATCCCAGTTCCCAGTGATTCCCACCGAAAAATCAGGCCAATCCCAGCTCCCATTTTACCCCTCCATGGCCATCAACGAAATCATTTATAAGCCGACTGAAACCTTTCAATATACACACTTCAATTCATGCGGCCACACAACATTATCGAAAACGTACCTCAAACGTATCAAAGAAACATACTAGATATATATATCCATTAGCACACTAGCGCTAGGAAAAGCTCCAGTATTGTTAGTGTTTAATATATTTGAATCCTAAATTCCGCCTCTCCGGGAAATTCCTGGATCCGCCCCTGCAATTGTAAACTGCAAAGGATTTTCTCCTGAAGTTCCTTGGTCTAGATTGCCAAGAATAGAGATGACATCAACTTTCTGAGAAAGAAGGATATTACACGAATACGAAACCGCAACAATAGTATACACTTTCTAAGGATCTAATTGGCGAACACTGGCAATCATATCTTTATGCTGCTACATGATTGGATCTCTCCGTTTGTCAGTGTGACATAAGACAGTGTAGGTTCCTTCCTTATCTGAACTGCAAGGTGGAGCACAGTTGAGTTACAATTGCACGCACATACGTTTCAGTTCATCCAGCTTTGCAAAGATGAAATCACTCTTCGTTCTCATCTTTATCCTGTCCCTTTCTGTTGGTAAGTCAGTTGAATAGTTAAATTACCTTAACAGTCTAATTTTATCACCCTCCCTCAATTTGCAAGTCGCAGGACTAATGATTCTCATTACCTGGTTCATACCGATCTTCTTGGTTAACCTCTCTGTTTCGCGGGCTTAATTTCTAACACTTACTTCTTTCACAAAACGTTTCAAGTTAATTTCCTTTTTCGGTGTGTCTCTGAAACATGCTTCAAAATGCAAGACTGGCGTGCAGGGCTGGCGTATACGTAGTGGGTGAGAGCACTCCATTCTCGCCAATGTGGCCCGGGTTCGATTCCCAGACTCGGCGTCATGCGTGGGTTGAGTTTGTTGGTTCTCTTCTCTGCACCAAGAGGTTTTTCTCAGGGTACTCCGGTTTTCCCCTCTCTTCAACAACCAACATTCACTCTCTTCAAAACCATCTGACACTGACTGTCTCAGAACATGCAGTTACAACGTAACTGGTTATCCACAACTCAGTTTTGCAAAAATGACACGTGAATCTCAACTTTGTTTGGCATGTATTGTGTGCGCTTGACTCAAACCATTTAATGCAATCTAGATTTGTACATACTTACCTTTCTTGCTTAACGTGTCTAAGATTTATTGATGTGCTGAGAAAAACAAAATTCTACTCTTGCGACGCAGTTCAAACACGAGGAGCGACACCTTTTTAATTCATAGTATCATCGCGGCATTTTGTGTTCGTGCATGTGTCGCACTCTTCCAAAACACCTTGTGACTGATTTGAAATGTTCCCGCTCCACTGTCATTCTGTTTTTAAAATCTCTTTGTGGGTTTTTGTCAGTTGTACAACCGTTAACGATTACATGAGCTTATTCGAACATCATCCCTCAGTAATGCCTAAATCAGTGTTTTCTATTTTCTTTAAAGCGGGGTATGGTTTGAAATGCTATCAATGTGCAACCACTACGAGCTATGAAGACTGTGACGATATCAGGAAGATGGTGAAGTGTCGTTTTGAGTCGGATTACTGCTTTAAAGGTTTTGTTAGCATCCAAGGTGAAGGCCGTTCCGTGGTTACATTTGAAAAGGGTTGCTCGACGAAAACCGTGTGCGACAATCTCGAGGACAGCTTGTTTTGCAAAGATAAAGTATGTAAGATCTCTTGCTGCTCTGATGATTTTTGTAATACTGCTGCAACCCAAGTGGTCAGCTTCGTTGTCCTGATCACATGTGTTCTTGTGGCATTGACACAGTGAAGGATTTTTCAACAAACCACGGCGTCTTGAGACTTTTTGTGTTAAAGTGTATGCTAATAGCAGTTCAGTCTCGAGGGAAACGAAAGTTTCCTTTGTTGTCTGTGGTAATTGTTTGTTTGAAGTATTTCGCCGTTTGAAAGATTATTAGCAATAAGAGTCCTATTTGCATTTTTCATGCTCGGCTTTTGTTTACTTTGATACCGTTTTGTAGGGCTCTTTCTTGGAAGCGCTAATTTATAGCTAGTAGTAACTTGATTTATCAAATAAAAGAATGTTGAAGTGTAGCTGGTCAACCTTGTTTCTGGCTAGGAAGGGAGACAAGTCGTAATCCTTTTACAAGAGATGATCACACTCTTGGTGCGACGGCATCTTTGGAAACCGTTTTTAATAAATAGCCCCCGTCCCCTGTCTCAAGCACAGAAGTGAAGTTCATGACGTTCATCGAAAAGAATGCCTTTAGGCTTTTCCAGATTTCGGAGGATGCTACGACTAGTCTGAAATTTACAACAGGTAAGTCAAAGTTACAGTGGTTTGAAGAAATAAATAAATTGTGATGTTTTGTTATGCCGTTGGAGACGTGAGAAAAAGGTTTTCTCTTGTTTTTTTTTTGTTTATGGCGTGGTGATTCTTACAATGCCGCACGCTCATGCTGTGACGTTAATGAAATGATTGTAACCGTGTTAAAGAACATGGAAGAGACTGCAGTCCATTTAAAACAATGTTATTAACTCATGTATTTATGATACTTTTAAACTGGAGAAATCACAAAATTTGAAAGAAACAACAACCTATCGGTCCGTTAATTAAAATCCGAACCGACTGTTTTTTTTTTAATTCCTTACCTCCGGCGGGTTGATAAGGCTGGTTAAGCTTATCGCAATAACAAGTTTCGAAAGTTTAACGGAAGCGTCTAAAATTCACTTAAAAACGTATCAAGGTTACAGTGGTTTGAAGAAAGAAATAAACTGTGGTGTTTTGTTATGCCGTTGGAGACGTGACGAAAAGGTTTTTGCTTGATGTTTTTTTTAGTTTATGGTGTAGTGATCACTTTACAATGAAATGGTTGTAACCACGTTTAAAGAACATGGAAGAGACTGCAGTCCATTTAAAGCAATGTTATTAACTCATTTATTTATGATACTTTTAAATTGGAGAAATCATAAAATTTGAAAGAAACAACAAGCTATCAGTCCGTTAATTAAAATCCAATCCGATTGTTTTCTTTTTTAATTAATTCAGGTTGGTAAGCTTAGCGCGCAATAATTAACAGTTATTCGCCGAAGGCGAGGTGACTAATTGTTTTAGTATACATGTAATTACGTAGGTGATTATTCTCTATTTTCGAATTCCCCATAATACACTTTGTTTGTCCCCCAAATTTTGCATAAACCATTGTTTTCAAATGCTCTTGGGAATATGCAGTGTCCCCAAGGGCATTTGAAAACAATGGTTTATGCAAAATTTGGGGGGCAAACAAAGTGTATTATGGGGAATTCGAAAATAGAGAATGTGAAAAATATTTTTCTATGAAGTAATTAATTTCTTCGTTTTGTCAGCTCGTTTTGTCAGCTCGACAAAACGGCTTGCGACCATTTTGAAAATCGCTTAGGTGATTATAGCGTAATGAGCGCATCGAGTGCAACCAATCAGCGCAGAGAATTTTCTACAATCCCCCGTGTAATATAATACTAATGTTTGATAACAAGTCTTTCCGCTCATGTTCCACGGCTGCCATCCACAATACCTTCAAAGATTAACAGATTAACGGAGATTAACGGAGGAACGTTAACATTGATTGGTGATCTAGAATATTTGAACATTTTGCAGGGTTAGGCAGTAGTCGTCGCCAGGGTCTTTTTTCCCTTGTTCCCTTTAATATTTGCTTGTGTTACCTTGTTCCCCAAATTACTTTCAACCTTGTTCCCAGCTTTTTGATCCCCAAAATTGTTTTCAATTGTTTTTATTCCCTTGTTGCCCAAAATATTTTGACATTGTTCCCCAGTTCAAATTAGCCATGTTCTCTCGTTCCCCAAAACCTAACCCTAACCCTAAAACCTCTGGGAGGGTCTCATTTTTTAAAAACGTTATGCGGGCGAATCATCAACCAAAGCTGAATCAATAAATTCCAACGATGAGCGGTCAAAGTCTGCAGAAGTTGCAAAATTAGAAGACAGTTTCTTATGCAAGGGCCAGCTGACCAAAGCACAAGTGCCGGACCTTGGAAGATCTAACCAGCAAATAATGTTTAGGCTAAAAACAAAATGATTATGCAAGGCTGGTTGTACGGCTCTGAGGATATATATATCCTGACTACACAACAAGGAGCTTCGAGGGAAAGTTTATTTAGAATGTGTCAGTCAGTCGTACAAATGCAAGGCAACCCTAATACAAATACAAGGCAACCCTAATACAAATACAAGGCAACCCTACTAAAAAAACTAAAGTTAAATAAAATCTCACAGAAGCTGTGCTACGCCAGATACGAAAACCACGAAAGAACCACCCCTTAGACGCGGCCAAAAAACATGTGGAACGTATTCCTCGCCTAATGCAGAAGCACAAAACCCCCAGGAAAGGGTGAAAACAATTAAAACAGCTCACAATAATAAAGTAAACAGACAGGGAGACTGATAATCTCGTACCCAGATCTCCCACGGTCATACGGAAGGGCGGTCTGGTAAAGTTCGATTTCGAGCATGCTCAGTGGCAGCGAGGCCCGAAATACGGACCATTCTGTCACTGCGCATGTTCGTACCTTCCATTGTGATTTTGCGGAAAGAAACATGGATTTCGAGGATATTCTTGAAGAGATTCTTTTGGGTACAGAACAAGGAAACCTTAAACTTAAGCTGAAACAGAAAGTAGCGCTACAGGCGATTAGTTTGAACTGTTAAGATTGTTTAATTCTCCTTCCAACTAGTTACGGGAAATCATTGACTTACCAAATGCTTCCGTCACTTTAAGGCAAGACAAGCTTAAATGTTACATCAGAGGGCAAGTCAATTGTTATTGTTGGATCTCCTTTGAGTGCCTTAATTGATGACCAAATAAATAAACTCAACTCAGTTGGCGTCGCTTGTTTGTGGTGCTGATATTGAAGAGAGAATTTTTTTGCAATTGACGACCTTCGGACTGGAAAGTATCCGAAGAGAGTCTAGAAGTTTCCAAAAGTTACTATTTACAGCTATTACAATAAACTCTATTTTCAAACTTACGAGTCAAAGAATATTTTGAAATTGATGAGTCACAGTTCTAAAAAATTCTTGAAACAACACATTGCGTGACATTGACGTTCGCAAACTTTCCAGATAATTCCAATCCTTGTAACAAAGTTTATCAACCGTGAACAAATAAAACAGTAATTCAATCTCGCATAAAAGGGACTGCAAAAAATTATGATAATTCCTTGATAACATACCTTATTACATTAAATTTTGGCGACACGTTAATTTAGCGATTTTGAAAAATCCGGATTTAGCGACACCTTAATTTAGCGATTTTTCGTAAATTTTGGAACATAAGTGACTTAATTTTTGCGATTTTGCATGCTGAAACTTTCTGGCGAATTAAGGTATTCAAAACTTTTGCGACGACAATAGAACATTAAAATTATTAATCGTTTGTGTCTATGAGGGGTGATCAGGGTCAAAATTCAGTTTTGCTATTCCGCAGTTCGATTTTGCAATGAGACTGCGCTGCTATCTTATTACGCAATTTGTTCTTCCTGTTATGACTCGCAAGTTCGTTATTACGAGGTTGAAATACGCCATTTTATAATTACAAATTGCAATACTCCATTCTAATTCAGTTTGCTATTATTACATTTTGCCTTCCTGTTACGATGGTCGAGCTTCGTATCGCGAACAGCAGTTTGGCGTTCAAAGTCAGTTTTACTTCGTCTGTACGTCTTTCCCAATTGCTACCTGTGTTCCGTTATGCAGTTCAGTTGTTCTGTTACGCTGTTCAGTTGTGCTGTTACGCTGTTCAGTTGTGCTGTTACGTTGTTCAGTTGTGCTGTTACGCTAACCCCGCGCGGTCCGAGCTGGACGTGCGAGGACTCAGAACGAAAGCTCACTCTAATTCAAGATGGCGACGGCTTTGTTATTGTTGTCGTTCTTTGCTTTCCATGGAACCAGTGGAAACCATGCAAAAAATACCTTCAATATGTTTTTGATTGCCACACATGATGGAAGATTGTTGTTTTGGTGTCGCAAAACCACAGGCATTTCTTTGATAGGTGTCATCGCTGAGTCGCAACTGTGAATTCTGTTATCGCGACAAGTCCAAAGCACCTTGGATACTGTTGCAGATCCGATAATTTTGACTATTTTCTGTACAAACTGGACGGTCTTGTGTACCATTTAAACCACTATTCTCCTTTATTAGAGTTAGATGATTTTATCCTAACAACTGTACGTGAAGCAAGGATGGCTTTGTTGCCATCGCAAGAACAATCACCTCAGTGTAGATTTCTCTTTCCCTTTTAATACAAGGTCAGTGCTGCGTTTTCTGGAGTGCCTGGAAGGCAAGGGAACATTTACTTTTTTTCTTTGATCATCGATTTACAATTCCTTAGAATTCCTGAGATTACAGTGCTTTTAGGTGTCTCCGTCAAAAGTGAAGAGAAGCTTGCGTTGTCTGTTCCTGCAAGTTATGCTGTGATAGCAGATGAAGATTTGTATCATATAGTTTTAGCGATTGTTAATGACTTTCCGAATTGTGGTTATAAGAGACTGACTGGTTTTCTGCTTGCACGTGGACTTAGTGTTCAGGAAAGAGCGGATCCGAGAGTCAATGCGTCGTGTTGATCAAGAAGGAGAGTAATTGAAGGGCATTACAGCTTAATACCGTTAATAGGAGACAGTGTACACTTACCCCTAGTATTGTGAAACATTGACACCAATCACAAGCTTAATTAAAAGGTTAAAGGTGTCAATTATAATGACTGGTTAAGGTATACATATCAAACTGCACTACATACCTCAAATGATAAGAGTTCCCATCTGAAGCAATTGGTACATTACTCGTGTGGAAGAAAATGAGATCATGTAAATGTATAAGGCAAGAACATATTGAACAACTTTGTACCACATGGAGACTAATACACCTTAATAAAACGCAAATAATGCAAGACGCTGATTGTGCACACTCCTGCCAGCAATTGTACTACCCTTATCTAGTCTTCTAATAGGATGTGAGAGCATACATTATGTAATATCATCATTTTCCCTTCTTTATCTGTTTTCGCCCTCGAGGGGAGACCGTAACATGCTACAACAGTTGGAGTTTCTTGAAAAGCAGTTATAGCTGTTGTTATCATGAAAACTGAGATACAATGTCAATTCGACTATAGCCATCAGTGAAGCCATGGAGCACAAATCTTCATCTGCAAAGCCCTTGTCCTTTGGAAGTAAAGAGCAGACTACCTGGCTGAAAATGAAGCACTAAGGTTTTGTGTTTTACGAACCTATTGTTCATAGGATTAAGGGATATTCATGTACTGAGCGAAGTGGTAGATGTATTATTCAAAATCCAGAGCCATCTGACAATTTATATTAGAACAAGAATAAGAAGAGACCAAGTAAGATCGATAATAAAGGTAAACGTTATTAAAACCAAGTTTAGACCTGGGTATATAACTGTCTACTGTTGTAGTTAAAGGGCCTTCGTCACAGTATTTTAGAATGATTTGGCAAAATCTTTAGTTAATCACAAATTTTAAACCCGAAAACGGTTATCTAGAATTCCTTTACCAATAAAATGAAACCTACATGACAAAAAAACTCAATTCTTGAAAAAAAAATTATCTTTAGACAGGTAATTCTAATAAACTATTGTAAAATCCGTTTCATTCTGGTTACTTTTAACCTATCCATGTAAAAATGTGAAATAAAGCCCAAATGCTTGAATTTTTTTTTATTGTATGAAACCAAAATTCTTACGACAACATTTACTTTACCCCGTCTTCCATTATTTGCGTTTTATTAAGGTGTATTAGTCTCCATGTGGTACAAAGTTGTTCAATATGTTCTTGCCTTATACATTTACATGATCTCATTTTCTTCCACACGAGTAATGTACCAATTGCTTCAGATGGGAACTCTTATCATTTGAGGTATGTAGTGCAGTTTGATATGTATACCTTATTATAACCAGTCATTATAATTGACACCTTTAACCTTTTAATTAAGCTTGTGATTGGTGTCAATGTTTCACAATACTAGGGGTGAGTGTGCACTGTCTCCTATTAACGGTATTAAGCTGTAATGCCCTTCAATTACTCTCCTTCTGGATCAACACGACGCATTGACTCTCGGATCCGCTCTTTCCTGAACACTAAGTCCACGTGCAAGCAGAAAACCAGTCAGTCTCTTATAACCACAATTCGGAAAGTCATTAACAATCGCTAAAACTATATGATACAAATCTTCATCTGCTATCACAGCATAACTTGCAGGAACAGACAACGCAAGCTTCTCTTCACTTTTGACGGAGACACCTAAAAGCACTGTAAAATCAGGAATTCTAAGGAATTGTAAATCGATGATCAAAGAAAAAAAGTAAATGTTCCCTTGCCTTCCAGGCACTCCAGAAAACGCAGCACTGACCTTGTATTAAAAGGGAAAGAGAAATCTACACTGAGGTGATTGTTCTTGCGATGGCAACAAAGCCATCCTTGCTTCACGTACAGTTGTTAGGATAAAATCATCTAACTCTAATAAAGGAGAATAGTGGTTTAAATGGTACACAAGACCGTCCAGTTTGTACAGAAAATAGTCAAAATTATCGGATCTGCAACAGTATCCAAGGTGCTTTGGACTTGTCGCGATAACAGAATTCACGGTTGCGACTCAGCGATGACACCTATCAAAGAAATGCCTGTGGTTTTGCGACACCAAAACAACAATCTTCCATCATGTGTGGCAATCAAAAACATATTGAAGGTATTTTTTGCATGGTTTCCACTGGTTCCATGGAAAGCAAAGAACGACAACAATAACAAAGCCGTCGCCATCTTGAATTAGAGTGAGCTTTCGTTCTGAGTCCTCGCACGTCCAGCTCGGACCGCGCGGGGTTAGCGTAACAGCACAACTGAACAACGTAACAGCACAACTGAACAGCGTAACAGCACAACTGAACAGCGTAACAGAACAACTGAACTGCATAACGGAACACAGGTAGCAATTGGGAAAGACGTACAGACGAAGTAAAACTGACTTTGAACGCCAAACTGCTGTTCGCGATACGAAGCTCGACCATCGTAACAGGAAGGCAAAATGTAATAATAGCAAACTGAATTAGAATGGAGTATTGCAATTTGTTATTATAAAATGGCGTATTTCAACCTCGTAATAACGAACTTGCGAGTCATAACAGGAAGAACAAATTGCGTAATAAGATAGCAGCGCAGTCTCATTGCAAAATCGAACTGCGGAATAGCAAAACTGAATTTTGACCCTGATCACCCCTCATATGTGTCATGATGTAGTTACTTGGCGATTCACATCACAAGTGACCACATCGTGAGACAAACGATAATTCCTTGATTATTATTATTGTACTTTACCATGATGAACAAACACAATTTTTCTTACGAAATAGAAAATTTACTTAATAAAATCATAAACGTCAATGGGTTCATTAAAAAAATCATAAAAAAATCATACGTTATAAAACTTAACAAAACAAATAAAACTGCAACTATAATGTCATATCTTCAGCTTCATGCTGTCCTCACTCATATTTACATTGTCACACAGAGTCAATGCTCCTTTTACGAGTACCTAGCCATTAACTTTCTAAAAACACCGATCAAGACAGGTAGATTTCTTCAAATGGATCAACAGGTGGTAGGGGTTTGTCGCTGTTGGCAATTTCCTTGACTCCCGCTTTCTCCCATCCCTTGAGGATACATCTCATTCGTGGAGACTGGTGTAAGCCGACTAACAGTTTCTCTTATTGCAGCAACTGCGTACCAGTCGTGCGGATTATTTTCCTCGTGAATTGTGGTCAAGCTTTTCATTTAGTCTAGGATTCCACAGCTCTTTATAAACGTGGAAACCGCCTAGTCCACATGGGAAGGCGAGATTTAATGCGAGCGAAGAATCCATTTCAGTTGTGAAGCTG
>OX421445.1:2178223-2198223 GCA_949126865.1 Montipora capitata | reverse complement strand
CAAGGCATGAGTTAAAAGGAAACCTATTTCTCTTAAAGTTTTCCCTGTAGAGATTAACCAGTATGGGTATCGATATAACAAGGATTATTTTTTGGGTGTCAATTTTTAGGTTATGGCCGTTGCCATGGCAACATCACGTCTACTGAGAGACATATTTTTGGCCTAAATTCCATTATTTTTTTTTATTCTTTGCCACATTATGGAAATGATATCGCCTGACATTTTGAAGTGGTAAAAAGTCAAAGTTGTTCGGACGGTTTTGCCAATATTCTGTAATTTGTCACTTTTCTGAATATATTCGATTAGCTCTGACAGATTTTAACAAATGGGGTATTTGATAGGAACTGTATGCGGTTAAAACTGAGCCAATTTTCAAAAAAAAAATCCTAAAAAAAGGAACGCGAGAAAATTAGCAATTAATTTTACAGATTTGGTCACACGCTGACGTCACAAAATAAAAAAACACGCGCGATTCAGGCTTTACGCACCATACTAGTGTTCATCTTGCGCTCGGCCCTAGAACTTTAGGGAGCCGCCTTAATTAACTTAATGAATGAAATCAGTGGTATGATTTGACAAGTCACTTCCGATTGGACGAAACGCTTTTTGCACCTTTTGAGAAAGCCATTTCGCTGCTGTGATTAACCTATCTGAATTTTTTAAGCGGGTTTTCGTGAGTAAATC
The DNA here is from genome assembly GCA_949126865.1 of Montipora capitata. NCBI lineage: Eukaryota > Metazoa > Cnidaria > Anthozoa > Scleractinia > Acroporidae > Montipora > Montipora capitata. The sequence goes on along the minus strand of OX421445.1, from coordinate 2,197,539 downwards.
TCAGTATACAGATAATATAGTAAATTTTGAATTCGTCGGCAAATAAAGGTGATAGACCTTGTGCTGTACTTATTTAATGAGTTCAACTTTAATAAGGTTTCGTTGCCCGAGACAATATTTATGACGGCTCACCGTCAACGATCATCTACTTTTTGCGGTTTAAACGCCTTTTTGACGGAGGTTCTGTCGAAGATCGGAAGGAAAATGTTGATTGACCACCGGACGAATACCATGCATCGCTATCCAGCGAAACTAAACTCCTCGTAAAGGAAAAGGAAAGGAACTTTATTTTAAGTGTCTAGTCGTTCTAGCGCTGAAGCACTAATTGAGGAGACTGTAAAATGAAATTAACAATTAACACAAATCAAGTCAAATGTTGGTTTTTGAGGAGAGGGGAAACCCGGAGAAAACCTCTCGGTGCAGAGTAGAGAACCAACAAACTCAATCCACATATGACGCCGAATCTGGGAATCAAACCCGGGACACATTGGCAGGAGACGAGTGCTCTCACCACTACGCCATCCCTGCACCAAAGCAAATCACTGTCCTGTTAACAGGGTTCGTACGCGTCTTGAAAACCCTTGAAAACCCTTGAATTTTGAGAGTACATTTTCAAGGCCTTGAAAGCCCTTGAAAATCTCTGCTCTTCATTCCTGGTCCTTGAAAGTCCTTGGATTTTTTCTGACCCGCATAACTTCAGTAAAAATAATCATCCACTCAAGTCATGTCATTACAAACGCGACGAGCTGTAGGGTCGAGAATGGTTACCAGTGCCTTTGCATTATTTTCACGCATCTTCGTTACGGAAAATGAGCAAGAATTGTACTGTCAGACTATTTCCTTGGGTAAATTCTTCGACGTAAATAAAAGAGGTCCTTGAAATTTCAAAATTTGGCCCTTAAAAGTCCTTAAAAAGTCCTTGTATTTTTGGTCTGAGAAAGTGTACGAACCCTGTGTTAAATTCACCGGACTTCACCCTTCCGGGGTTGATTTAACTTGACTCGGTACACTTTCCATGTGTCTTTAGCAAATCAGTTCGGGTTTACAATTCGGGCATCCTTTCGCCAAAGGGTAAAAGGTTTATAAAGAAAGACAATTCGATAAACGGCACGAAGTAAACAGACAACTCTAACGCAGCATTATTATTTACATTCAGTTCGATTCAGTACTTAAAAGAAACAATGGGAAGATATCCCAAGGATTTTGACACTTGCAACAAAACCGAAAATAAAATTTCTTTAGCAATTGCACAATTTAATATGGATGAATGCCTTTTCACACTACCTATAATTATAGTTATGATCGTGTTCTAAATGTACAAGAAGTACTTTAATCTCTTTCGTTTCATGGAAGGCAAATGGAGTAGATTTGTTGTACGGTCGTATCATCCTGTAACTGTTAGTTTTTTGACTGCCACTCGCAGCCCATCCCAAATTACCCGAGGAAATATGTGCGCAAAAGTCGTGAAAAAGTATCTCCAATGCTATTTCAGGTACGAATATATAAGTAAGATTCATATTCCGCATTCTTGAGAATTTCAACAAACAATAGAGGATTATTCATCTCCTACAGCTTTGTTAGTATCTGACTACTATGTCAATTTTTACTTGATCTCAATGCTAATGTGAAAAGAATTTGATCGTAAGAAATTTGACAAAAACCTTGAGTAACTAAATTTGTTTCAAATATTCTGGCACTGCTCTACCGTTACCACAGTAAAAGTTGAGGTGTCACGAACACCCTTAAAAAAATTGCTCTTTAATATCTTGTAAAAATTTTCCCCTTCTGATGATGGAATGAACAGTGATTCAATCGATTATCAGTAAAAATTCAAAGCTAATAGTAAAGAACCTTTCTGAGCTCCTTAGTATATGATGATGAACTTTTAATTGCCAGCTGCATTATCACTAAAGCGCTAATTGGGGACACTATACAAAAATCAAATCCAACTCGTATAAAATCGTAGGTCTGACTTTTGAGGAGAGGAGAAAAAACATCTCTGCGCAGAGGAGAGAACCAACAAACTCAGCTCATGCGAAACGTACCCGGGCGAGTACCCTCACCACTGCCCTCCCCCCCCCCCCCCCCCCACCATCCCTACTCCCCACTAATTTTGTTTTGTTTTGTTTGTTTGTTTGTTTGTTTTTTAACTCGGAGTGTTCTTAGAATAGCCGCGAAATAAAGTATTGAATCTTGTAATTATGAAATAATAACTTTCATTTTGTTTTTCCTGCATAGGTAATGGCCTGAGATGTTTCGTTTGTGAAAGCTCAAAAAGTTGGTTTGACTGTGCAAGAGTCCAGCAAATTGTTATCTGTAATACAGGATATAATCGTTGCATGAAAGCGACTCGTGTAGACAACAAGGAAGGAAAATCCACTGCGAACTACAAGAAAGGCTGTGCGACTGGAGAATGGTGTAGATTCGGCTACGATCTCGATTACTGCGAAGGAAGAAGACAATGCGAAGTCGATTGCTGTGATGAAAACCTCTGTAATAGGGCTGCAGTACCAATGGCTTCCGTCAACATTTTGATCGCATGCGTTTTTGCGGTTTCTATGACGGTCTTAATGCATTGAATAAGCTGGAAACAGAACAAGTAATCTTTCTCTTAGGGTCTAGTGATTAAGATATGTCAATAGAAAAAAGTAATGGTGATACAATGTTAATAAATGAGCTGTGATAACGGTTAGCATTTTGCAAATGGCTGCTGCTGCGCATCTTGTCATGACAAATTCTTGTGGTTTGCTGCTTGAATATAGATGGACTTTTGTAAATGCATGGTATTATTGAGGCTTTTTCTGAGAAACTTCTTTAAGTTAAAGAAAACCGGGCTGTACTTTTACGTGTCCAATAAAACTGAGCCATTATCATCACATCCAATTAAAGATATCCCTCATTCTCCCTAGAACGTAAGTGTTCAGTTTCCATTTGGTTCCCTTCGTAACGTGAAAACCCGAGCTAAACCGATTTCCAATTTGAGTGTCGATAAACAAAACCAAAAATGACTCTACAAACTCGTAACAGGTGCAAAACGCACGATAAACGTTACTCAAAGCGCAGAAAAAAAGGTCCAGCAAGTCATGGTATTTGGTTTTCCTCATCACTGATTTAAAATTAGCGAAGGAATTTTTAACGCAAATCCATGAGTTCCATTGAAGAGCCGGGGCCTTGTGAGTCAGATCTCTGGATGTTTCAGTAATAGTAACATTATTAAGATCGTTCGGACAAGAGTAGTCCTGAGAAGTGAGAACAATTCGAGAAGGACTGTCGCAGAGTCGATTGGGGACCGAATGATTTGTGGAGTGTCGCCGGTGTATCGTAAGTACTCTGGGGTCTCAGACCTACCGAGTAGTCAGTAGAATGAAACGTAATGGTATTAGTCTTTCCTTAGGGCCATGATGTTGCTGGCTGGGAAGAATGTGATTGGTGCGTGTCAATCCGTAGAGGCTCTAAAGCTTCGTCGTTGTTTGACACTGAGTTTGCAAATATTCATTGGACCTTAATATACATTGTGCTTGAGTAAAAAATATGCCCTTGGTTTTTGCTATAGACCTTGATCTACAGTCTCGAACCCTTACTCAAACCTCCCGTATTGTTTTCGAGGAAAGAAAAACTGAACCAAGGGTATGTATAAATATATTATCAGGATAAAATACAGCGGAGTGTAAGCGGAAATTAAACTTTGGTAAAAAATCATCGAATCCCAAACGGAAGTCAAAAAATTTTCTGCCAAATTTTTTTTTTGAAAAATAATATCGTGGCTTTCAGTAAATACAACGGTATTTTGCAGTGGTCTGCAAAAAAGACAACATGGAACTGATGAATTAATTTTAAGCTAGAACTGTTTTGTAATGACACCACCAAACACAATGACTGTGGTCTGCGAATATGAAATTAGTAAAGGCTTCCTAAAGCTGCTATTATCTGTAATTGAAACGTCATAAAAGTCGTCTTTTTTTCCAAAGTTTCTGTGGAGCGTTTTAGAAGATTTGCGATCATTGACCAATCCTTCTTTTTTGTGCGCGCAATGTATTAAATTTAACTTTAGTTGCCAAAGCTTGACTATGAAGGAACTAAAATATTGATTTTAAATAGAAAAAAAATAGATTCTAAATGATTTTCTTTTCTCCAAGTCTTTAAAATTCAGTAACTCCTAGCACCGAGAAACAGCTGTTTTTTCTTTACGTTTAATGTATTGAGAACTCGCCACAATCCCTTCTATAAAAGTTCTCTTCTGTTCTTTTAAAGTCCGCCAACTTCCTTGTTGCCTATTTGTCGGTTGGTATGTACGAATACCTATATTTCAAGTAATTGTTTTGTGGTAAGTTTTATAAAAACGTAACGCATTTTTATCTCTTTCAGTGAGTGACAGAAAAAGAGAAATTGACATCTCTTATACCTGAATTAATTTGCACCTAATCTACATTTCCACTGATGATCTCGACAGGTGATTACTTTTTAGAGCGGATTTTAGGGTCAGATATCAGACCAACTAGTATTATTTCTTTGAAGCTGAAAAGTGAATACTTAAGTGTGTTTCCCAAGAGGCCGTCGACAATAATCTTGCTAATACATCAAACTTTGCTGTCATGTCTAAAGCAAGCTATCTAATAATGGCCATCTTTTTTGGTTGTTTGGCTGCGATTGTGTTCATTGAGCGTGATAGAGTTGATTTCCATTTGTTCTGGTCTGTTTTGCGTCAAAGAGAAACACGAAATCAAGCGGCGAAAAACTCCTATCCCGAAAACATTGCCGGTAGTGAAGAGATTAATGATCACCGATCTAAGTTGAAGACAAATCGACACGGAGAATCCGAGTCATCGAATGACGAGGTGAAATCGACATCAAAATTAATACGACAGAGCCCGAAGGATGGCGATCGCCACGTTAAGCAAGATAACTCGGCAACTTCGACAAAAGAACAGCATATTAGAAAAGGCGCTTCAGTTGAAGAAAAGAAAGGGGATGATGAGCGCACCGCTAACAGAATGCATGGTCATATGAAACAACTGGGTGAACATGGGTCTATTATTTCTGAAGGAAAAATTGAAGAACTCCGCTATGTTCCCAACGGTAAGGACTTCTATCAACACTTTTTGAGGAAAAGGCAACCTTTGATAATGAGAAGTGCCATCATGAATTGGCCAGCTGTGAAATATTGGGCGAACGAAAGCTACCTCGAGGAAAAATATGGTCATGTCATTTTTGATGTTCAACTTACCAAAAAGTACGAAGGGGAATTTCCGGCCAAGAAAACAATGAATCTGACGGAGTTTCTGGATATTTACAAAAGCAAGCAGGTCTATTTGGACTGCCCCTTTCCCCACAGTGACATGATTCAGGATATTTTCATACCATATTGCTTGCAATGCGAGGAAATAATGAAAACCATAGCGAGTACACATTTGCTTTTTAGCAGCGGAAATACCAGCTCTAGTTGTCATATGGATGGTTATGAAAATCTTCTTAGTGTCATCTCGGGAACAAAAGAAATTTTAGTGGCAGATCCGAAATATGTTGAGTACTTTTACCCTCGGAATCACACAACCGTCAACATCGAATCCCCCATAGATCCTGAAGCTGTGGATTTGCAGAAATTTCCCAAACTTGCAGAAATTCCTTTCCATAAGGTAGGTTGATCACGATTTCTTACAAATTTTACTAAAACCAAGGCAATCAATTTACCGTCATTTGTTCAATTTTTTCCTCAAATTGTTGACTTCCTTCATTACCAAGGTTTCCCTGCTAGCAGGAGGTCTCTTTTCTTTTGGCATTTGCTGGGCTGACGAGGGCGAGAAAAGAGATCTCTGTCATGGGTTGAAACTCACTTTCATCCAACCGCCGTTTACGACCTTGGACGGCTCTCTTCAAACCGCATGCCCCATGATATGTTTACTGACCGTTACTTGAGCCCCCTGTGTCCCGCGCATTGCTTTACAGTAATTCCGCTGTTGTTAAGTGAATCTACGCAACATGAAGTATCACGTGAGGATTTGGTTTAAGGATTCGGTTTAGGATTCGGTCGCAAAGTAAACGCCGCGCATGCTCAACACGTCGAGTTTCGACCCACGGCAGAGGTCTCTCATCCTGTATGTAAAAGAAAAGAGAGCTTTGCTAGCAGGGAGGGAATACCGAGGTTTACCCCTAAAAATAAGAAAACTAGAAAAAAGAAGAGGGAGAGAAAAGAAAAAAAATTAAGCGAAAATATTAATATTGATGCACCTTATTGGCCAAATGCAGAAATGGCCACCAACAAATTATCCTTTTGTCTTTGTGTTAATTAGACTAGCTGGCCTCGTTTTACAGCCCAAATTCTTTCAATTTTACACGTAATAACGAGGCTAGTTAGGCTAATTAACACAGAGACAAAAGGATAACTTGTTGGCGGCCATTTTTGCATTCGATCAATGGCTAAACAACTTTCAGCTGCCTGTTTTAAAAGTGTTCCCGAGGACGTTAACGCCTACAGTCCAGGGCAACCTATTAATAATGAATTCAAGTATTGGAATCATGTTACGCGGATAATGGGCGCTAATAGACCACTTTCGATATATTAAAATTCAGCTTGGCAGCGAGGCCTAGAGGAATGAATGAACATGTTTATTCATTTCTTTTGTTTGTGTCCTCTAAGCCTCACTATCAATCTGAATTTTAATATATTTAAAGTGGTCTATCGTCGCACCATAACTGTCAGAATTAAAAACCTCGTTCAGGCCTCCTACGGATCATGTTTACTGATGTAAAAATTCCGAAAAAATACTTGTCCGGTGGTGGCAATGATTATGCAAGGCAAATTCAAACTGGAGACTAGCGACTCCATTCTAAATCGCCACCTCCTGAGGGACTGGTTCAAGGTATGTACGGTAGAGAAAGTACAGTCCAGGCCCCATGGTTCGAAAGGTTCATAACGTTATCCACTGGATAAATCACTATCCATTGGATAGTGCGATTGGTTTCGCGATGACTTATCCAGTGGATAGCGCTATCCACCCCTCGAACACTTTCGAAAGGTGATTTCTGGGCCAAACCATGAATAAACGATTTCAAGTGGCACGAACGAAATGATTTGGCATTTAAATTGGACTTAATCCGAAATGGTGACGACTGCTGTCATGAAATTCCTGATCAGTACATTCATGGAAGAACTCCCAAGCTGACTGATTAAATAGATGTTTCCTTAAAAACTGGAGAGTTCGGGGATTATAGGTGCAGCCACCTCAAATGTCTGCAAGATTTTATTGGGACGCAGACTTTTAATGGTTTTTAGGCACAACAACCGCTCAAAGGGCTGCGGCCTTTATAATAATTTTTGATCAAAGGTTTTATTTAGCGGAGAGAGGAGGATGGACAAAGTTAAGACCCCATTAATCCCGGATTCTCGTCAGTGATGGTCTGTTCCATTGACCAGTCAGCCGCTTGAGATCATTGTGCCTTTGGGAAGTCTCCATAAAGGACACCACAAACTATTATAGTGGCAATGATCAATTGCACAGGTGTCTAGAAAGCGGTTGGACCAAACATCATTGCAGGAGAGACGGGATTCTTCGCTCAAACAAGAAAACGAGTTGCTCAGTTGCCACAATACAATTAAGTAGTTTTCCTTCCCCCATTCTCAGTCGTGTGTAATCGATTAGAACTAACAGATCAAATCGGCTAACTCATTGTTGTACCCAATTCAAACCCTTTGTTGAATAAAACGTTTTTTTCCAGGTATTTCCATATCATTTAAATGTGAATGCTACATTATACGATGCAATAATACTGAATACAATCCACAAAGAATCTTAACCCCGAGAGATTTGAATTGAGTACAACATTGAGTTAGCCGATTTAGTCTATTGTCTATTGTTAAACGATTAAGGCATGAGTATCAGCAATAAACGCGAACTCAGTAGACTAGTCTTGATCATTTGTACTTCTTGTTAGAACGAAAGACCGTTACTGACGAGTCAGAGTGTCTGCGTAATTTGTTGTAGGTCAAATCCGTTCTCAGGTTGAATCCGTTTTCACCTAGGTTAATTGGTGATCCTCCTTTTACCTACGCTAAATATGCACTCTATATCTGTTTAAATAAGCTATCAACCCCCCAAAAAGGGTTTGAAAACTCCTATACCCTCCCTCCAGTTCTGACTTTCGCATCTCAACACATCTTTTTAATGTTTCACATTATCGGTTTATGTATTCATACACTTAGTATCCATTCATCCTCAATATTACAACATAGTAAGGGCTAATAGGCCATTTCCGAGTTCAAGCCTGCCTCATCTTCAAAGCGAGTCTAAGTGCGAAGTTTTTGTTATGAAAATTAGTTTTCATTCATATGTAAAGTAGAACTAATTACCATTACAAAAACTTCGCACTTAGACTCGCTTTGAAAAGGAGGCAGACATGAACTCGGAAATGGCCTATTTACACGGTACGACTTTGTCGCATGCGACATCGGCTTACGACAGGCCCACGACACGATTTTCATCGCAGCTTCTTTCAAATTGTAGGTACATGACGGGATTTTACAGTTGTCACTAAACTGATAAAAAAAATTAGAGTTTATATGGTTTTGGGGGACGCTTTGTCAAAATTAGAGACGTTTGTATGGATTTTGAACCATGATGTTTCAAGGTCCATAAGGGCCGATTTACACGGGACGACTTTGTCGCATGCGACAACGGCTTACGACAAGCCCACGACGTGATTTACAATTGTTGTGTAAGTCAGAAAAAAGTAGCATTTTAAAACATGTTTTAAAACGCTGCGACAATCGTAAGTCATGTCGTAGGCCTGTCGTGGGTAATGACATTCTGCGAGCCAGCGAGCCATGCGAGCATTTAAGTCTAAGCACCCATTTCAAATAGCGCTGATAAACAGTTATTAAGTCTAAGCACCCATTTTAAAACGGTTAGCTTTCAATAACTGTGTGACTCGCATGCTGACTCGCAGTCATGGCTCGCATGGCTCGCAGCCATGACTCGCATGGCTCGCTTCTTGGCCCGCATGGCTCGCAGCCATGGCTCGCATGGCTCGTCCCTTGGCTCGCATGGCTCGCATGGCTCGCTGGCTCGCACATTGGTAAAACCGTTGTCGCATGCGACAAAGTCGTACCGTGTAAATCGGCCCTAAAAGCACCATACTTGGCCAAATGACCAATCTCAGTTTATCGATTAGGGCCAAGTCGCAGTAGAGGGCAATTTCGGATTTGTTCCGGACAAATCTGACTTGAAATCGGCCAGTGACAAAAAAATTGTCCGGAAAGGTACAGTCGCATTTGAGAACAAAATATGTGAACAAAACATCACACCATTCTGTGAGCGTCGCGCAATTTCCTGCGAAACCGCCTTTACTCGCTGTTTCCATCCACAAACCGCGACACGAGGGGGATCTCAAAATGTTCTCGGCTGACGAAGATGTACGGCACAAAGAAGTTTGGGATGATCCCGCCATTGAGCCGTCTTCGCTGAACTGAAAGGATTCTTGCAACGAGTCAGAACTCGTGGTAAAAGGAGATGGATTGGGAGTTCCCCGATTGTTGAATATGTAAGCGACTAGGCATCGGATAGATCCATCCTGGTGGATATTGAGGAAATTGTTGCCCCATTTCATACGGAAAATATTAGTCGCCCGCGCCTGGATTCATGTTGTTACGAAATAAGAACGTTATCAATTTTACCACGAAGTCTATCGCATAGAGACTCTGCTACATATCACCTGTCAAATCATTTCCGAATCAGGACACCCTCGCTATTGTTTTCCAAGATTTGTTTCAGTTTGGCCTGCCCCGGAGGTAGTCGACGGCATCTTTGAAGTTTGTCCGTCTGCGACCAAATTTTGTCCTTCGGTGGACAAACCGGTCGCACTTGGTTTTTCATTGTGATGACAGATTTTTGACATAAGTAAACAGTTTTGTCCTCTAGTGCGACATGGCCCTTAGTTAAAACTTGAAACTCGCCCCAGTTCCCTGCTGAATTTCGGAAAGGCCAATTGACAACGAAAATACCTCAGAACTTCGAAGGAAACATGAGGAGCAACGATTGTTCCGTTTAAGAACCGGTTGTGTAATCGAACACGTTTGTGTGATAGTGAACAATGAACAATGCAAAATCTCGGCACGGACATTCAGTCACGTTAAATCGAAGCAGTCGTATAATAAAAGGGACGTAAGGTTATTTTGGCAGCTTTTGCAAGTGCGGTTTTGGGCCTCATCGAAAAAAGTTATGTCGAGGAAACTTTTCTCATGCGGCCCCCTTACGGCTATCACACTTTTATTATCAGCTGTCATCACTCACCATCATATCGTTGTTCCTGAAACTAAAACTGGGCAGACGATCCCGTCATCACATGAATCATCTGGAAATGGAATTGTTACTGACACTACTGATCACCTTCGTGGTCATTTAAGGAAGCTTGGCGAGCAAAGCCCAATTATTCTTGGTGGAGTAGAAGATATTGATTACGTCCCAAACGGACTTGATTTTTATATTCATTTCTTAAGAAAAAGTCAGCCTCTTGTCATGAGAGGGGCTGCCAACGACTGGTCTGCTCTTAAATTTTGGATAAATGAGACTTATATGAGAGAAAAATATGGTCATATCGCGTTTGACGTGGAGTTTACCAAACATTACGAGAGAATACACCCCATTAAGAAAACTATGAACTTGAATGAATACCTTGATATATACAAAACTCAACAAGTTTATCTGGACTGCCCTTTTCCTCATAGTGATTTAACAAGTGACATTATGATTCCATATTGCATTCAGTGTGAAGAAGTTATGTCAACCATAACAAGTGTCCACTTGTTGTACAGCAGTGGCAACACAAGCTCAAGTCTTCATAATGATGGATATCAGAACCTGCTTGCCATTATTTCAGGATTTAAAGAAGTTCTTCTTGCCAGTAGTGATAAGGCAGAATATTTATATGCAAATAATTACACAACGGTTCCTGGTTTGTCACCAGTCAATCCAGAATCAGTAGATCTCAAAACATTTCCAAATGTGTCAAAAGTTTCATTTTACAAGGTATCTGAGAGATGTGCAGACATCTTTCAATCAGTATGCAAATTGTTTACTTTAGGTTACATGAAACACTCAGATGAACAGTCCTTTGCCTGTGCCATCTCCTGCTTTGCTAACATGCAAAATTTTAATGGAAATCTTTGACTTTATAGCGATTCCCTAGGCCACAGTTGTAGGGCACAAAATGATATCCTCTATGCTGTTGCCATGGCAACCATTTTTTGCTGCTGGGTTTATTTAATGCAGGGTTGATTTTGTCATTTATTTTTGTAATAAGACATTGACTGTCGGTGAGCTTATGCAGAGAATGTGAATCATGGGCAGCACATGCGTTTCAAGTTTGACCATGTGCCTGTACTTAGTGTGTTCAAATTTGAACAACATCCATTCAACATTTTTGGAGATATTCTCAATTTTGTGATTTATTACAGCCATTTGTAATGCTTGTGAGGTCACCAATTTTTGAACAAAAACTTGAATATCTCTGAAACAAAAGAAAGTATTCTAAAACAGAAGACACCATTTTCATCATAATTTTTGAAAGGTCTTTAAAAAATTATAAGCAAAAGATACTTATTTACTTCATAAGCACTGTAAGCTCCTTTTGCCATTAATTGACAACTGCCATGTCTTGTTATATCATTCTCTTCTCAGGTTGTATTGAATGCAGGAGACATATTGTATATACCGCAGCATTGGTGGCATCATGTAAGGTCATATGATTGCCCAAACATTGCAATTTCACTGTGGTTTCATCCATTTGCTGAGAAAGAAGACAGTGAGGAACAGCTTGATATGGAAGATGAAACTGAGGACGTAAGTTCAAATTTGAGGTTGTTTGGAAAACTAAGCAACTGACATTGAATTAAAGTAGCAAATTTTCACTCTAATTTCCCACACCATTCACAGCAGTTTATTTCCAGGATATTTGATACATAACAGTGCTGGAAATAATTTTTCTTTATTCACAGGACATATGTCCTTTCAAATCTTCCTTTTAGTCGGAAATTTGACAAATTGGACCGGACATAATTTATTGACTGACAATACCTTGAAGCCGATAACTCAAGATGTGCTGGTGAGATGTTCGGTCATCGTGTCCAATCGTAAGGTAAAATTGGCCGGACATTTTCAAAATTTGGTTGGACAATGTCTGATAACTGACTGTTATTTCCAGCACTACATAATGAGATTTAGCATCAAGAAAATAATTTCTTGTGCATGGAAAGGTTTACATTGAAATCAGCCAGCTCCTCCCTGACACCCTCTACAGTTAAACAGTCCACCCCTAAGTAAGTGTTCTACTTACATTTGGACAATGTGGTACTTTCCATTCAACATTAATATCACAGATTGAAATTTTGGAATTCCGTGTGCAAATGCAATGGTACTTTCCAGTTGCTCAAACCCAACCCAAGCTAGAAGGAGTCCACAATGTTTTCCGCCAGTAAGAGCAATGTTATTAGCATGAGATGGGCCAGAAGGAACATTTAAGTCTGATAATTTTCAGTCAAAAAGCATCATGATGTTCACATTCCTGCCACGAGGAAAAGAAACAAACAGTTCCGTTGGGTTCCATCTGAAGTTTCCTAAGAATTGTCAGAGGTATAAATTGGGCAAGGTTCTCTGAATTGTTCCCAACAGTCTTCCAACAGGATGAAAATACTGTGCAGCAATATTTTTCTTCTATCGCCCTTTTACTTTCCGTGTTTATTTTGTAGTTAATCGTGGTTTGTAGCTGAGATTTTGTCACTTGCATCTTTATATCACGGAGAACGATCTTAAGTTTCTTTATGCAACTTTTTAATCTCTTTTTGATTTAAAATCAGCCCTGAGTGAACCCTCTCCTTCTTACTATTCACTTCAGTTTGTGAGAAAAAAAATTCTTTAATATGAACCCTGTTTCCTCCCAGTTTTGTCTCCATCTTATGAACTTTTTGCTTGATTCATTTGTCATGATTGTAGTGTGGCAAAATGAAGTAAAAATCTCATGATTTTTATCTCAGTCTACAATCACAGCTGTATTTATAGTACCATGAATCTCATCAAATAACATGATTTTTTAACAATTCTTTGCACTTTTTTGTTGTCAGACAAGCCTATTTGAAGATGTGGTGTACAGCACAAAAGTTTTTAGCAAAATTGTTGAGACTTATCCAGAAACAATCAAGTGCCAGTCACAGAACAAACTAATCACAGAAGCCTTTCATCCAGATGACTTGGGAACACCTGAGGAGGACATGTTTGTTACTCTCTCTAGTGGATATAAGAGTAAGATTAAGGAAGATGCTTATTGAGCTGGAGTTCAGTTTAGTTCTTGTAGTTTTTGTGCCTGGTTTATTTTGTCAAAACTGATGTGGACAGTTACTGAAAGTTGTAGAGCATACTATTAAATGTATCTTACCGGTATTAGATGTTTTGATGTGTTGTATCACTAAGTATTGTTTTTTCTGAGTTGTGCTGTATTTTGATGAGCCCGCTAGGGTGAGCCAAAATACAAGCAACAAGTAGAAGTACTCATCAATACTGCACACCAAAACATCTCATTTATAAGCTATTTATTATCCAACTTTTTTGCACTAAATTTCTTAGCAAATGAATAGTAAACAACGGAGAATGTGTGACTGATCGCGTTGCAACATCAGCATCTAAACTCGTCAAACCGGTTCTCTACTGTACAATAACCAAGTGTACAATAACTAACTGTACAATTTCGTGGAATATCTGTACAAATTAACAAACACAGTTGGATATAATAAATAGCTCATATACCATGATGTCTACATGCCAATCGAAACTCTATAATTGCATTACCCAATGTTCTAATTTTTAACAGTACTTATTACTTAGCCAAATGAAACAATGTTGGTTTCTGGTGAAAGAGAAAAACTTGAGTACCTAGAGAAAAACCTCTCTGAGCTGTAAGGAGAATCTACAAACTCAACCCACATATGATGCTAACTCCAAGAATCAAAACTGAGCCAGTCCATTGGTGGGGCTGGACAATCTGGGAGTCATATTACAAGCCATGCGAGTCTCGCATTTAAGTCTAAGCACCCATTTCAAATAGCCCTGATAAACAGTATTTAAGTCTAAGCACCCATTTTATAACGGTTAGCTTTCAATAACTGTGAGTTGCATGTTGACTTGCATGGCTGGCCATGTTGGCTCGCATAACTCACAGCCATGGCTTGCACATTGTCCTCACTTCACATTGGCGAAAGGCGAGTGATCTCGCCACCCCAGCAACCCTGTCCCCTAACGCTATTCTTGTTACATATTTTTGGCTGCATTATCCGTGATCATAAAATACCCAAGCAGATCTGTGTTCATATTGCTTTAGCTTCTCGCTACAAATAATTGTTGTTTTTATGTTTGCAGTGCCAAAGCTTGGTTTTGGCACAGCTGGTTTGTTTGAAGATACCAAGTCATCTGTTCTGGTGGCTCTCAACGCTGGATACAGGTACAAATTAGACATGAAATGAAAGCTAGTGAGCATTGATTTATTGTCAGAAGGAAAATCTAATTTACCGGTAAAATGATATGTTTCAGGATGATTGATTCTGCTCAAGCTTATAACGAGGAACACCTGGGACTTGCCTTAGAGGAAAGTGGTTTACCAAGAGAAGATATTTTCATTATTTCCAAAGTTCATCCAAGATTCTTGGGTTATCATGAAACATTGCAGTCAGTTGAGGAGTCCTTAAAGAAATTGAAGGTATAGACACCATGCATCATTGTATATTGGAGGGACGTTGATTGGGAAAGAAAAAATGGTGGGGACCGTGGGTACTGTGGTGAGTAGGTATGGGAGGGGTAAGTGAGCTTTTTAACAGTAGGTCGTGGTGTAAGTGCAATTTATAACTGTTTTTAATCATTGATGACTGAGGTCCCTCACAAACTCAAAGATCATCCATGGAAACATTTTGCTGTACCACGCAAACTAACTTCAAAGTAATCATGCAATAATTTGGTTTCGTTTTGCCGTTTTACCCACTTCCACTCCGTCCAAGGCTCGTTTCAAAGCTTTTCACATTTTCTGTTCTAGGTCAGCTATGTTGATCTGATGTTAATCCACTCCATGGACTGTGATGAGGGGCCTGGTGCACACTTGGTTTGTCCTAAGGGTGAGCCCAATGGGACGTGGGTAGACTCGTGGAAGGCCTTAGAATCTCTTGTGGAAAAAGGCAAGAATTTTATTATTACTATTATTATTATTATTATTGTTATTATTATGATTGTTGTTATTGTTGTTGTTGTTATTATTGTTGTTGTTGTTGTTGTTGTTGTTATTTTTATTATCCGCATGCGGTAAGAATCCTGAAAAATCAATAATATACACATTGTGATTTTGCTGTTCCATCTTTCTTACGTTTGCAATGCCATACGATATGTATTTGTTGTTGAATTTTCGGGAAACAGAATCGTGAAAAAGCTAATTGTTCCTTTGGGAGGTGGACACGTTGCGCAATTTCGCCGTTTATTTAGATATTAGTAACACTCGCCGAGTGGAAAATTAGAGTTGGAGATGATTTGTTTTTATTTGTCTTCCTGTAGGCAAAATTCGTAGCATCGGTGTCAGCAACTTTGAGGTTGAAGATCTTCAGCGACTTCTTGAAATAGCCCATGTTCATCCTTCCGTCGTTCAGAACTTTTTTGATCCGTTTTCTCAAGACAGTGACACGCGGCAATTTTGCAAGGAAAATAATATACAATACATGGCACACAGGTATGAGTCAATATGCATGTTTAACAATGCGGGAAAGGACGTAAAATTGACCCTTAATTCAGAGTTTATTAATATAATATATGATATCTTCTGAGGGTGGTTTCAGGGCCAATGGCACAACTGATAGAAGTAAAGAAAACAAATTTTAACAATAATAAAACGTATAGTTTGTCTCATCATGTAGTCATCTGAGTCATGCACTTAAGTAGTAAATCGCGATGTTTCCGGCGACCGCTTACCGTTGGTCTTCTTCAGGCGATAATGCGCCGATCAAATCGAAACTTCAACATCCCCCCCTCCCGGGCAAACCCCGGGCATTTGACTATCTTCTGTGCCCGGGGAGTGGGGAATTTGACCTTTGCCTATGTTGGGTGGGGAAAATTGAACCGGAAGTGTCAGGTTTCAAATGATTGTTTTTTTCGGGCGCCGAAGTCGCCAAAGCTATAAAATACGTGTTTGGACGAGATGGAAGAGTTTAAAGGAAGAGGTGTAGCATTTGTGAGCGATAGTCTTTATTAAAGACAGGAGGAGCCGACGACGATTTTTTTTTTTAGTAGGGTATGACAGACAAATCCGACGATAGGGTAGGGCATTTGAACACCATTTTGGTCCGAGAGGGCAGGAATTTGAACGATCCAATCTTCAAAAGTTCAAATGCCCGGGCTTCGCCCGAGGGGGGGGGGAAGAATT
Organism: Montipora capitata; assembly: GCA_949126865.1. Lineage (NCBI taxonomy): Eukaryota > Metazoa > Cnidaria > Anthozoa > Scleractinia > Acroporidae > Montipora > Montipora capitata. The sequence goes on along the minus strand of OX421445.1, from coordinate 2,181,105 downwards.
GTTGAAGTTTCGAGTTGATCGGCGCATAAGGTCAACTGGTTACGCGCTACTTTATGTATCACAGTGATCAGCTGTGATTGGTGGACGAAACGTCGCGATCTACAACCAGATTGATACCCTGGGTTCCAGAGAGTTTTTTCTCGTTAGAGATAATTGGCGACGCCGCGATGCTAGCCACGAAGCGTCTCCGTTCGCCATTGGGCGTTTACCGGGTTGACCTCTCCTGTCAAAAGAAAAACAAAACCTCTGGCACCTGGGGTACCAAATAGACTGCATCGTGAGGCAAACGATTATACATTTCATTATATATTTACGACCATGATAACAACTAAGCACCTCTTTTACGAAATGTGAAGAATCCCAATTGGCGGGAGACAGGAAAATGGCCAGTCTACAAGCGCTGCAGAGAAGTTGAACTGTAACTTCAGGCTGAGATTAACCAAAATTCTAAGAGCATACTAAGAACACACCTAGGCTGCCGGAGTGAGTTAAGGACGTCTTTATTTTGGACATCCTGTTTCCAAATCGTCAGTATGGCTCTGCTATTGTTTAAAAACACTTATGAAAGCTTCGTGTCCAAGTGGATTGATTTGCTAACATAACATGTTGAACTTAGGCCTAGGGCAAACGTCGAAACTTAGTCGCGTCGAATAAGTTAAAAATAGGTTCCACACAGTGTCGACTTCATTTCAACGCGGTAGCAAACGTCGAACCTGCGTCGATCCTATTTCACAAGTTGCACTTCATTAGAACAAGGGACCCGTGCTATTCACCCGATGCGTCGATGCGTGGGTAGTGCTAGGACTTGATAACCAAATGTCGAAATACAGTGCTCGTCGGGCCTTTCTCTGGTAATTACCGGTAATTGTGAAAAAAAGAAAGAGAGGATTTTGTAATTTGCATGATTTATGAATTGAGTTCAGCGCGTGTTTAGAACGGCGTTTACTTGAACGTCGATCCACTGTCGCAGTACTCTGCACTGTATGCTGGAGTCGAACCAATTAATTTGAGTCGAACTTAATTGCGGCAAACGTCGCAACTATTTATGCGCCTATTTCAAAATTAATAGGTTCGACGAATTAAGTTCGACTAAGATTCGACGTTTGCCCCAGGCCTTAGTTGTGTGTTAGGGAAATTAAGATCTATTACGGCGACGGTCAACGAAAACGTCACCTCAAAATAGAACTTTGCAATATCGTAAGTCTTTCGCGATTATTCCATTTCGTTCACGTCGTACGTTGTGGGCGAAGTATCCTAAAAATAAATTGGCACGAGCGGTTTCAGAGTACAAAAAGAGATTCAAAGGTTTACATTTGTATGCTCACTTTGTCGTTGAAACCTCAAATTTGGTGATTTTACGTCGTTGTTGGGCAGAGTACCGCATAAATCTGTGCTAAAATGCGTTCTGCACGTGCAGCACGATTATATTTCCTATTTTAACCAATGATGTATTTTTCGTGGCGCTGTCGTCGCCGTTGTCGTTTCTTAAACTTCCTATTGGTGATCGCAAGTTAATCTTTTTTTTCCCTACAGCACTCTCGGAGATTCTTGGAAGAGAGAAGGCCTTCCCAAAAACCCAGTTTTTTCAGACGAAGGTCTCCGAAAGATTGCGACCAGGTTCGATGCTTCCATCGCACAACTGGTTATAAAATGGTGTTTGGAGCATACTATTTGCGTACCGCGGTCTCGGAACCCGAATCACATTCAAACCAACTTTTACTTATTTCACGTCGTTCTCAATGACCAAGATCGAGAGTATTTTGAGAACCTAGACGGAAAAATAATCGTGCCCGATGATGGACCCCCTTTCGATTCTCGATCAAAGGGGAGACTTCCCGATCAAGACGTGGCGTCTACAGAGGAACCTTATCATGGAAGCGCTAACAGTGACGCAAAAAACATAAACGATAAAGTAGTGTTGATAGAGAAGGTGGATCTTCAAGATCCTACGTTATATCTGAGCTCCGATGATCACTGGATATACGCTTTTGACGCCGACACCGGAAAGGTGAAATGGAAATATGGGACGGCGGACGAGGGTGGCTCAAAATGTGCCTTCAACTCAGATGGCTCCGTTGTGTACTGCGGTACGGACGACAAGTCACTTCGCGCGCTCTACGCTGCCAATGGTTCCCTTATTTGGAAGTTCTCTACGGGAGGAGCGATAACGTCTTCCACCCGAGTGGGTCCAGACGGCAGTCTATATTTTGGCTGTTTAGATGGGCATTTCTATTCAGTTAATCCAGACGGATCTTTGAAATGGAAGCAATTCTTGGGTGAAGAGATTTGGTCCTCCCCGGCTCTCCTTTCAAATGGTGAGACGCTCTTCATTGGCTCAATGGCTGAAGACTCAGCAAACGTTTTTGCTCTTAAAACTGAAACCGGCGAAATAATGTGGGAGAGTGGGACAAAAGGATCTGTGTTCTCCTCTCCCACTGTTAGTCATGACGACAAGACTGTTTTTTTCTGCTCATTTGACGCCAACTGCTACGCTTTTAGCACTGAGAATGGTAAAGAACTCTGGGTGTTCCAGGCCGATTCTGCATTTCAGTCCTCGCCGGTTGTTAGCAAAGCTGACGGTACCATGTTTGTTGGTTCATCAGAAGGTAACATTTATGCTGTGGACTCCTTCACAGGAAAAGTCAAGTGGACAAGGGAAGGTACGGTATGGCAAAAACCAAACTTAGGTGGTTATTAATTTTAAACCGCATGTCCTGCAAAATGGCGAAATAAGCGCAGAAAAAAGGTGGAGGAACATCCAACAAGTTAGAAACGTTTGATCTCGGGCTTGATTAACCCTTAATATGAAAACAAGAGATCTAAGGAATACTGCCGAACTGTTTAATATATTGTAGATTGTGGCCGTTTTTATACCAGAGAGT
>OX421445.1:2155723-2163223 GCA_949126865.1 Montipora capitata | reverse complement strand
ACACTTTATATTTTTGTTGGCTTTCCCTGACACTGAGCTTGGGACGCCTGTGTCTCGTCCGAAAAATATAATTTATGCCTGTTCAATTTCTGATTGACGGAGATCAACAATGGCTGACCGTATTAGGGAGTGAGCGCTGGCTCATTTGCCGAAACAGCGGTTGGTAATCGAGCCTAATTCTTGAATAGATGACCATGTTCATAGATTGGCAACGCGTCTTTTTAGAAATAACTGAAATAAAGGTAGTGTACTTGCAAATTGTAATATCCATTTACCAGAATTTTCGAACAGTTCCGGCTACTTTTAACATAACCTGAGATATTCCAGAAAGCATCCTGTTGAAGACCACAAGTTTGTGTCCAGCCCCTTAACAGTGACGCGACCATTGAGCCGTTATGATTTTGGAACTCAAAATCGATCTTGGGTGTGAAATTTAAGTCTTTTTACGTTTGATAAGGGGGCAGCTATTCTTAGAGTTATTTTTATAGAGTTATGTCGTAGAGTTAGATTTAAGTTTCCAAAATCCTGAATTCAAGATTTTGGACTGCCAAAGTCCTGAATTCAAGATTTTGGAAGTCCAAAATCTTGAATTCAAGATTTTGGAAGTCCAAAATCTTGAATTCAGGATTTTGGCAATCCAAATTCTTGAATTCAGGATTTTGGACTGCCAAAATCCTGAATTCAAGATTTTGGCAGTCCAAAATCTTGAATTCAGAATTTTGGCAGTCGTTAACTCTAACTCTAAGTCATAACTCTGCTGAAATAACTCTATTGATAGTTAACCTCGTTTGATAGTTAATTACTAAATAGTCTGTGTTAGTTTTGAAACGCTTCTTTTGTATATTCTGTTTACTTTGCTTTCACGGTTTTATTTTGTCACGTCACACTTTGGTTGCCATTTATAACTTAGTTCATGACAGGGTTTTCCGCATTTCTCGGTCAGAGTTACTAGGTTACGTTACGCTCGCAACAAGATCGTTACAGGCATTACACAGTTTCGCAAATCACCTATTTCTGGGAGCTAGATCAAAGAAAGTAACTTTGCTGGTTTACGCGTAGTATAATCATTGTTTCTGTCGACACTATTAGTTGACTTTCACGCCTAGATTTCTGTGCAGCGTTCATTAATTCTTCATTTAAGTAGCTTATTATTCTTAGAGTAGTTTCGTTTTCTATTGCCTTTTAGTTCCAATCACAATCCTAGACAATCAACCATAATCGTGTTTCGATCCATCGCCTGATTTTAAGGTCTTCGTTAGTGCTATCCATTTTTTGTCCACGCCAGCAAAGCATACTGGTACTGAAGGACAAAATTTGTGTGCATGAACACGGAGACATCCTCTCTTTTCTGTCGCCTTAGTTCTGGGCCTGAATAGGGTGAGTAGATAACTCAAATCATTTATAGAAGAGCAGAGTAGATGTAGGTGACAGATTATGACGAAATCCACCTTCAAAGCGCTAATTAGACTCTAGTTGGCTAAAAAAGACTGAAGTTAAACAATAATGGGTACCTTGGCGATGGCAAAAACGTCTAACAATTGTTTTTGTACATCAACTAGCATATCGATAGCTTTTGATTTTGCGTCATCATCATCATTTGTTTGACCATTGGATTCTTTGATTCTGCGAGCCTTTTCGTGTGCCTCCTGTTTCGATACTTCCTTCTGAAGGGACTTACGAACCAGCTCCTCCTGCATACGTTCCTTGTTATCCTCTTGATTTTGCCTCATTTCAAGCTTTTTAAGCTTCTTTTCCCGCTGAATACAAATAGAAATGATTTCTATGAGCGCTTATATGAAGAATAATGGATAGAAAAAGCTAAATTCTATCTTTTCAGTCCATTCGTGATACATGCAAATTTCAACACAAAAGGAGTGGCACTCAAGTACAGAAAGACAGTGATTGCTAAGGACGCTTGTTAGTCAAAAGAGCCCTACAAAAAGGTAGCATGGGTGGTTCTATGAAGTAACTTTTTCAATGGCAATCTGACATCACTTCAATCAGAAGGCGCATGCGCAACTAATCTCAGTCCTCTACCGGGCGTTTCAGTGGAAAACAGGTAACGGCTCAAAGGAAAACGAAAGGAAGAGGCGGTTTTTTCACCGGATGGGAACCGTCCCGTCATTTTTCGAAAACTGTAGCATGGAATTTCTATTTGGACAAAAAAAATGGAACTGATATTTTGAAAAGTGTATCAAAGGAGGGCCTTATGATGAGAAATAATTTCTTCTAAAATCCATGCTACAGATTTTGTGTTAGAATGTTCTCATGATGTTGCGTTAGAATTTTGTGAAAAACATAGTTAATTCGCTGAGTTTTTAGGGATTTTCTGTTTTGGTGAAGTGATTTACCAAATATGGTTGTGAGTCGAACCATACAAAGGAATGTTAAATAGAACACACTTGGTAAAAAAGGATTAATCTAGAGTTAAAGGAATTTGAGAAATGACTATTTTATTTCAAGGGGTCCATAGCAACGGTTTGGTAGTTAAGAGCCACCCTCTTAAGTGGAAGAGCAGTCATGGCAATGGATATATATATGGAATTTTTTTTTTTTTTTTTTTTGCATTTGTTGCCTCATTAGCATAAGGCTAACGTTTTCTAATCAGTCGGCCGAGAATAAAGTACTGAATCTAAAGCTAGCCTTAAATGAAAACGTTGGCACTAAGAAACTTTATCTCTGTTATTAGCATATTTCTTGTCGTTTTATGTCAATCAATTTTGTTAGTTCCCAGTCCGTTCAGTTGTATTTTTTAATCCGTCAGTGTAAAACGCAGACTGCAGACCGCAGACTGCAGACCAGGGGTAAAATGCAGACTGAGGTTATAACGTAACTGATGAAAAAGCCCAAACCCCTTAGAAATGCTAACCTTAGACCTAATTAGGCCTAAAACAATATTTAGGCTTAACTCAGTGTTAGCATTTCTAATGGCTTTGGGCTTTTTCAACAGTTAAATTATAACCTCAGTCTGCATTTTACCCCCGGTCTGCAGTCTGCAGTCTGCGTTTTACACTTACCGATTTTTTAATTTAAAATTTATCTGTAACTGAATAACAATCACTTCTGATGATGTATGTTGTAACATACGAAACGTTAAGTTTATAAAATGTTATGCAGGTCAAGCAAATTTATGTAACCGATGTTTGCGTTTTATTCCGAAGAAGACCTCAAATGCTACGTTTCCACTCTCTAGACACTTCGTTTTCTCGAGCGAAGGCCCCACCGGATAAGAGAAACGATGGGATCTGGGAACGAAAATGAGATAGACCACCAACACCGAGGGTCTTCCCCCAGCTCTTCACTCAAACAGTGTGTGGGTTCATTAACGTCCCACAGTATTGATTAACAGAAAGGTTGTGAGACGGGGCCTACGGTTTATAGTTCTTATCCGAGAAGACTTAAAAGTCTAACATTAATAGATGAAATTACGAAGGCAGCATCCCGAGTGTTGGTCCGTAAGCCCGCGATTTCCCGCACGAAAGTGCGATGCTCAACCAACTGAGCCATTAGTTGTCCGAACCAGGGCTAGGGATTACCTATACTTGGTTCAACCTCGTTTCAAGAGTCTCTATTCTCGGCCTCCCTTGTCGACGAAAAGGAGTCAGAGAAGAGAGAGCCTGGAAACGAGGCTGTACTTCATTCAAGAGATACACAACTGTACCAACTGTAGGACTGAATGTCAAATTGAGGTTTCGTTCACAATGCAAGTAGCAAGTATGACAGGTTAAGTTATTTTGAGTCCTTGCTGACCTACAATAGCCTGCATAGCGAGCCAACCAACGAATTCAACACGATAACACCTGCAAACAACGCATAATAATTCTGAACTAACCTTTAGTTTGGCAAAGATTTTAAGAAGTTGTTCCTGAACCTGTAACAAACTCTCGTGAGACTGTCGGCGCTCATTCAATTGTTTAAGATAGAGTTCTTGTCTTCTCATTCTTTCTTGTTCCATGAGTGGCTGCTCTTTTCCAGTTGGTCGTCTTCTTATCTCTTGTAACATCATCTCTTTGTGTTCCTCGGATTCCTTGCGCTCATTATCTTCCTTAGCTGCTTTAGCATCCTAAATAGAACTAATACCAATCAATGATAGGCGAACCCATGAATCATGGTCGATCTAACAAGGGGCAAATTAGCAACTCAAGCGATGTTGAGCGCACGGCTGCATGTTTTGTTTATCATTTCCAGGGCCGTAGCCAGTATGAGGCAAACCGAGGCACTTGCCTCAGTCATTTTTTCGTGAAATTTTAAAATAAAGCGTGATACCAGTGTTGTCTTTAATACGTACTCATCATAAACACTTAAAATACTTCCGAAGATAATTTAACCACGGACATTGCCTCAGTCATATTTTTTTTTCTGGCTACGGCCCTGATTTCAAAAGGAAGACGAATTGCTAATTGCTTAAATTTCAATTTTAATTGCTTGAAAGCAATGCTTCCGCCAACGGGAAGTGAGATTACTGTATTCTTGGGTAGTTTGCCCGAATTTCCAAACCGTTCGTGTCGATTAGAGTGAAAAGGCAAGTTTTAAGAGAAGACACTCAACCGTTCCGGTTACCGTCTGTCGCCGTCGGCCAGACTTCTTCAGAAGTTGTAAACTCCTCATCGTACGACAAGTCAGTTTTAGGGCGCAAGGCCAAGTGGAAGATTATTCTTTTTATGTTACAGTAGAGAATACATGTACTGTAATGCAATTTGTAGATTTGAAGACGGCGATGTCAAGAAGGAATGCGAATGATCGTCGTAGTTAGGAGAGAAACTTAAGCAAGGAAGCATGAGTTTGAACGAGATTCCAGCCCATGACAGAGTTTCTGCCCAGCAAAACATTCCACAAATCGAGCTATCGAGCCATTTGAGAACTGGCCTTTTGCAAGTTCATGTTAGAAAGGTCATTGCAGTGGGACTTGCCATAAGATAAGCAGTTCAGTGCAAAGGAGCCAGATACACATATATATTTCCTCATTGGCTCACTTTGTTCTCTTAAGCCTCAGCCTTAGTTAGGTTTTTTCTTACCCTCATTCTTTGAAATGCATTTTTCAAGTCCACGTGAACCTGACTGAGTCGAGCATTAGTCTCAGCCATCGCAATTCCTTCCGCGCTCACATTCTCCGTTAGTCTTTTCATTTCTTCGATTTTTCTTTTCTTTTCCATCTCAAATATGTCGCGTGCCTTGCGCCGTGCCAGGTTGCTAAGCAACTGTTCGTGCATCCGCATTTTAGTATTTTCCACTGTCCGTCGTTCTCGCTCGCATTCCATTTGGTATTTTGCCTGCAGAACCACAAAATTATTCATACATTTTTTTTGTCAACAAGGTTACATTCTCTGATAGATGGACACTGCAGAATTTGTTTGATTAATCGTAAACTCTTGCCAAGAACCCATAAGTAAGAGTCTTCATCTTTTGGATCTGGTGTTTAGACAGACCTAGTTATTTTTAGAAACACTTTCCCAGGAAACAGCGTTTCCCTTGTTAAGGATAGCCAATCAGTGCTGTAGATTACGCATTTACAATTTCACGAAAATGAACTCTGGCTAAAACATGGAGGACAGACGGGAATCTGAAAGCTCAAATTCGAAGGTAGAAATTCAGAGCGAAGGAGATACCGATAAATTGTATTCAGATGACGACTGTGAGAGTAATGGAGAATCTGAGGATAAGACTGAGAGTGAGTTAGAAAGTAGCGAAGAAAATGATGGACACAAAGAAGCGACTACTCCACAGCATTCTCGTCCAAAGAAGCGACGCGCCGGTACGGCTACAAAAGGATCAGAATTTTAGTTTCTAAAGAAACTGTGGTACTGCGTCGGTGGGAGATTGAAACAGAAATTGACTTTATCAAACGAGTTGATAAAGTCAATTTCAGTTACAAAAGGATCAGGAAAGCAAACCAAAACAACAGCCTCAAGTTATCCGAAGGAAGATGAAGTGGAGAAATTGGCATCATGGATTTTGTCAAGAGAACAAGCCATTAGGGTTGAGGAATCCATCTACTTTCTACCTCTGAATTTGAGCTTTTCGATTCCTTCTCTCCGCCATGTGTCAGCCAGAGCTAATTTATGCGAAATTGTAAATGCGTAATCTACAGCACTGATCAGGCTAACCGTAACCAGGGAAACGCTGTTTGCCGGGAAGTGTTTCTACAAATAACTGCGTAGATCTGTCAAAACGCCCGATCAAGAATTCAATTCGGAGGATGGCTCCTACTGATGAGCCATCTCGTCCCCAGAATCCGGTCGGGATACATTTGAATTTGATCAGGGCAAGTGACCAAGAATCAACCAATCACAGTGCTCGTTTCGTTGAGTGAAAGTCTAGGTATATAACAAGAAGTATTACGACACAAGGAAAAACTCACATCATGAATAGCAAATAAGTGAAGAAGTTCCTGATGAACGGTTGAGAGCTGGCTGTTGGCGAGAGACAGATCCAGATCTGTCTCTTGTTCGTCAGATGAGCCGAATGGTATCGACATTCTACGAGTTCTTTCGTTTTCCTCAGCCTGGTTTACCAAAGCTATTGTTTCGTTTATGTTAGAGCCCTCCAAGTTAGCTAAGCTTTTCCCCATAGTTGCTTCGCTTGTTAACCATCTGGAGTGCTCGCTTTTCAACTTTGCAACATTCTATAAGATCAGTGACGTCAAGTATTTCAGCGTGCAAAATATGAATAAGAAACAAGTGATCTTTCCTCAATTCTGGGCCTGCTTGAAGATAACCATTCAGCTACGCCAATTATAGCGTGGATTAATTATAAGTTATTTTGTAGTAATTTATTTTGTTGCTACTACTTCATTTCCAAATGTAATGTGATATCCCATGTAACCCAGCTGTCCCTGTGCTCCCTTCGAGCTGCGCGGAGCTCGAAAAAAAATGCTACGCAAGTCGACGCGAAATATCCGAGCGTAAATTATGTCACACCATGAGATAAGAAGTATGTATTATGCCAATAACTACCTTGCAATGTAAAAAAGTGAACTTCGTCGATTGAATCAGTGATCGTTGAAAACCTCTTTACTATCTTTACTTTCCGCCTTGCCGTTGGGTAGAATTGACAATCGTTGCTACACATATTTATACATACACATGCGCTTTATTCAAGACAGGTGCAGTATCACAACTATATCTAACAACTAGTAATAGTTTTCATTACATCTGCCCCTGCCTAAGATAGTATGAAAGGCAGTTAAGACATGAATATGTTTAAATTATGTGCTCAACATGTCGCCTCTGTTTCCGATTTGCGTCTCACAAATCGTCGCTCCTGTTTCTCATTTGTGCCCGGACAAAATCAATTTCAGAGCCAGGCAACTCGATTTGCGTCAGATCTGCTTCAATGCTTGATTTTTCAATCTACCAATTTATACACTTGCCCTTTTTTCGCAGGGACTTCTAGGTTGCCTCCTCGGATTTTGCCCCTGAGGCCAAAACCCTGCGGGGACATTTGCAAAAACTAAAATTTACAGATTAGATAAAAGTACACCTTGAAAAGAAGGTAAAAAAA
>OX421445.1:2143223-2153223 GCA_949126865.1 Montipora capitata | reverse complement strand
AAAAAGATTTATAAAAGCTATAAAAAAATTGCTCATTTTCTTCTTTTTTTTTCACTCTCTGTCCTTCCTTCTTCTACCTTCAAAAAATCTAATGTTAAAAATTCACCAATTAAAAAATTACTAATAATTGAGTAATCTAGCGTCCTGAAAATCCTTTTTCGATGTCAAAGTCCATCTCTTGTAGGTTGAGATTTACTCTCCTCATTGAACGCGATCCCCTCAAGCATAGGAGGGAGGTTCTCAGGATGGCAAATGAGCTTCTAGTTCCTATCCAAGACATCGTCGTCTAGTAGTCCTCGCCTTTCTTCGCTGATAGAACTTCCGCTAGTCGCTTGTGATAGACTAGAATTTCAGGTGCCATGCCTCCTGTAGTGGTGAACACCAGCGGTGAGAATGTGGCTTGTTCCACCTTCATAACTCTGCTTGCGTACATACGTTTCTTCTCGTTTTCATGCTGGCGATATATTTGCTGAGGGGTAAGGTCTTTGTAAGGTTCCGCATCTGGGTGACACACCCGTACGTCAAAGAATGCAGAACTTTGTCTAGACCAAAAGCACCGTGCGTGAATGTCAAGCCGAGCGTCCTGGGCCCGGTTGTTCGAAAGACGGTTAACCTAATCCAGGATTAACGTAAACTTTGGTTTCATTTTTTCAACTCTTTGGTGAAGATTTCTTTCGCTTATTTTTGTTTTTCAAGATTGACTTCCTCTCATGTTAAGTCTTTTCGAATATCAGCAAGGAACAGCATTTGGGAGTAGAGAAATAAACTCCTTGGTTAATTTTTAATCTGGGATTAGCATTAATCGGCTTTTGAACAACTGGGCCCTGGGCTGTATTAGTCGCAGTCCCCCTCCATCCTCACTTTCTGGCTCACTCGTGTGCATGTAATGAACATCATTAAGACTGACTGAGGAGGAGAGGGTGGAAAGGTATCAGGACCTACAATATTTGTAGCATTCGAAATCAATATTAAACAATTCAGAGAGCCGTTAAACACGTTCAAAAACACCTCGTCATATTCTAAAACCGTCCAATTCTGGTAAAAATGATATGTTTTGCGGTTATTTTTTCCAAATCTGTGCTGTTTTGGCACTACACCATAAATATTGTTGTTATTGTATACAGTTTGCAATATTTCGAAAGAAAAATAAGTTTTTTGACTAAACACGCAAAATGACCGTAGAAATTTCCAACGTCCTTCCTCATTAGCCTGCGAACGCAGACGCATTTCCGGCGGTCGTTTCTCTCCCTCGAAACTGCCGGAAATACGTCCGCGTTAAACATTCCAAACAAAACGAACATCAATACTTAATCTTTCCAAATAATCCGAGACATTTTAGGGTTCCGATTCAAAAGTTGATAATTATCATCAAATAGAAGAAACTAAAGACTTTTAAAATAATAAAGAAATTGAAATATTTAAGTGTTTATGTAATCTTATTATACAGAGAAGTAGGGTAAAAAAAGAAAGAGAATTAATAAAAGTCACAGAAATTATAACCTGCGATCAGGCTCTATTTTAGTTTCGCGTGCTACGTAATGTGGAGTTGGCGAAACGAAAAATAGAGCCTGACCAAATTCCTCTTCGAAATTCCTTCCGCCCACCTTTTTTGATTAATTGACATGTCCTTCATCGGCCAATCAAATTTACTTCCATTACACCAATACACGCGTGGACGGCAGATTCACGCTATTTTGTTTTGACCAAAGTTAATTACCGTGGGAGCAATATTATAAACGAATTCGAAAGTTACCGTTGGCTTTAATTTGAGAAAAACACATTTAAAGCATGGGGAATGTTTTCGACGACTATATTGCGGCAAAGGCCGGTGTAATTCTCCCTCCGAACTTATGCAATCTTTTAAGCTTGACATCTTAATTTGTAATTGAGATAACCTAGCATTTTGTCGTTGGACGGTTTGGCAATAGATTTTTAAAGAAAAAAAGAGAAATACATTATTCCTTTAACGTGTTTGCCCATGAAGGTTTCTTTGGTGATTTGTTCGGGTAATATCTTCAGTTGCAGTGTATTTCTAGAATTGCGCGCAGTAAAATCATGATACGTTTGGCTGTTAATTTTTTGATGGAGTACGAACAGTAAGATGGACTCGCAAAGTTTCTTTTATTGTTGTACAATTGATCTCTCTGGAAACATGCCATTTTAGTTTCTGGAGTGTGAGTTTTAAGTTAAATCAACTGGAAATATTATGAAGTGTGCAAACAAACCGTGTCATGTACAGGAGTACCCAACGAAACCGCTCCACAAAAAAGCCGCTCTGCAGGCTGTTTTCGAGCTGGCTGGCTGAAAAAAAATTTCAAGAGTGAGCTGGCTGGTCTTTGACACAAACCGCTTCTGGCTCACTGAGACATGAAAAACGTTTTTCCTGGCTGGCTATATAAAGCTCAGATTCTTTTCCTGGCTAAGACATTGTTCACTTTGTCCACTGGCGTAAAGTTCTTTTAGCTCAAGCATGTAATTAATTGGACAAAGGAACGATAGAAAATTTCCAATTAGTTTCTGGCTTCTATCAATCAAGATTTCGTCACGCAATGATCTCCTTCAAAGAGGCGGGCGCTTCTCATTTGAGAGACCTCTGCTAGCAGGGAAGCAGGATGTTTCGTAGTATTTATTTTGATCAGATTGTGGAAAAGTCCTTATGGAATGATCGCAGAATTTGATTTTAATTCCGTCCTTTGCAATTCAATTCAGTGTTTACCGAAAGGATTTTAGGCTACCGCCGTTTTGGACAACATCAAGGACACAAAACGAGAATGGTAACGTGGGCTAAAATTTCGCATGGAACTGTTAATGTTTAAATTTTGTATTTTTGTATATTGAATTACCTATCGTTGTGCCTCCTTAAACAGATCGCCATCGTTTCTTGAATAAGTACCGGTTTACCTTTCGGGGTTTTGTCAAAGTTCTGCCACCGGCACTTTAAGATAAGAAAGAGAGACGTTGGGAATGGAGTTGATTAAAATTCTGCTACCGCGCTCCATGGTTTTTCGTACAACCACCGAAACCCTAATGTGAATTAACAAAAACTTCGAAATTGAGAACAAGCGCTCCAGAATATATTGCTCGTTCTTTAAGCCACGCGCAGATCTGGCAGATAGATATCCCGGGTAAAAAATCGATTCTTATTCATCCATAAATGGCTGCGCACCGCTGTAGTAGTCCATCTCACTCTTTCTCCTTATTCTCATTCATCAACTAAGGACCATGGTGGCAGTTTATTTAAGTACCTTGTCAGTGAACGGGTAAGTAGAATTGTTCCATTTTTTTTATTGTTACGATCATGGTATTTTATTGTACGCTGGGGATGGTTCAAAGTACAACGCAACTGTTTTTTTCCAGTGTCGCTGCAGCTGCAAATATGATTACTCCCTGTTTAATCAACTTTTGTGGCATAGTTAGTAGAGGTATAACTGAAAAGGACAATTTTCTCTAAATGCATGCATTTTTTTCACTTCGATTGAGCCGCTTATAACATCTCCAATATCGATTCAACACTAACCTGACTATCACTGAGATCTAAGATAGCAAAAAAAATGCTCGAACTTCGCTTGCCTGGATATGTACATGTAACCGTGCATTTGCAAAGCAACAGAAGAGGAAATCAGTGAGGAATAGTAAGCGTACAAAGAAATATTTAATGAGAAAATTTGTAACGTCAAGAACTTAATTAGTTTCGTTTAAATTTCTTTAAACAAGCCGCGTCTCTCTTTTTCCCGTAAAAACACTGGTGCAAACGCAAACGCAACAGTGCCTCTTGTCTGAATTCTGCGTTCAATGTAATCGGGCTAAGTTGATGATTTCACAGGGTTTAACCATTTGGTTGTGGTACGAAATTCCCTCAGAAGCAATGGCCAGTTACGAGTTACAGCAGTTTTATTTCACTTTATGACAGATACGTGTCAAGCTGTGCAAAACTGTATACTTTTTTATTGGTTAAGACCTAAATGATAGTTTGGATATTTTAGAATCTCTCGTTTATTTTACAATGTCACTTAAAAAGTAGCAATTTACATATGTTCGTAAATTTTGTGATTGTAAATTTTCCCTGTTACTGTGTGCTTGGTACTTTGGGAGCCAAGGAGACTGGCGTTTCCTTTTAAGATAAAGTGGGCGCTTTTGCCGCTTTTCCGCCCGGTCATGTCAAGCAGAATTGATACTATGAAACCATTTTTTAATGTTCGTAATTAATTATAATTCCGGAGGGAGGTAAGCCTTAGTTTCAACCGTAAACCTTTTCAGTTTGGCAAAAAAATTTACCACTTCAAACTGATAAAAGTTTGTCAACTAAAGATCCGCGCTTGTAGTTTGGACTGTAGGTCTGTTTAGAGGCGGCCGCCAACCGGATGCCAATTTTGTTTTGAGCGATCACCCCAAGCTTTGATTCCAGTGAACGCTACGAACTTGGCAAACATACACCAGCATCGAGAACTTTTTGGAATCGATCTTTCCTTAGAGAAAATTCAGATTCACAGCAAACTGGAACAAGACGTGTCCGTTCCTTCCTTTTACCAAGAATGAAAAAGGGTGGCAAACAGAAGTGGAAAAACGAGAGCAAAATAAAACTTGACCGCCATTGAAGACCACGTGGTACTTCGCTTCGCGATGTTCGTCTGTTCAGTTTCTATATTTCTGTGTCTGTTCAGTTCCTCTGTTGCCTATCTCAGGGGTTTTATAGCACAAAGCGTTAGTAGAAATAGTGATTTTAAAAAACAGTATGAAAGATCGGTTCGAGTTCCGTGGATATGTAATTCCACTTGACATAGAAAACTTGACAAACGGAAGTTAAGGTTCCATTCGAAACAGCACCGTTCAAAACCAAAGGTAAACTTCATAGTCATAAAGTAAAATACTCCCGGCAAGTCACACGATAGTCCGCTTCGAGAAAAGAACACGCTGTCTTATTATTGTGCCCTTGTTGCCTTGGTTTCAGACTACCTGGATGTGACCTCTTTGAGCTTGCGTTGGTGTCTGTTACTAATGGTGCGATGACAGCACAATAATAATGCATTTTCTTTCCAAGTAAATCACACGATCGTCCGCTTCAAGAAATGAACACGCTGTCTTATTATTGTGCCCTTGTTGCCTTGGTTTCAGACTACCTGGATGTGACCTCTTATGAGCTTGCGTTGGTGTCTGTTACTCATAGTGCGATGACAGCACAATAATAATGCATTTTCTTTCCAAGTAAATCACACGATCGTCCGCTTCGAGAAATGAACACGCTGTCTTATTATTGTGCCCTTGTTGCCTTGGTTTCAGACTACCTGGATGTGACCTCTTATGAGCTTGCGTTGGTGTCTGTTACTCATGGTGCGATGACAGCACAATAATAATGCATTTTCTTTCCAAGTAAATCACACGATCGTCCGCTTCGAGAAATGAACACGCTGTCTTATTATTGTGCCCTTGTTGCCTTGGTTTCAGACTACCTGGATGTGACCTCTTATGAGCTTGCGTTGGTGTCTGTTACTCATGGTGCGATGACAGCACAATAATAATGCATTTTCTTTCCAAGTAAATCACACGATCGTCCGCTTCGAGAAATGAACACGCTGTCTTATTATTGTGCCCTTGTTGCCTTGGTTTCAGACTACCTGGATGTGACCTCTTATGAGCTTGCGTTGGTGTCTGTTACTCATGGTGCGATGACAGCACAATAATAATGCATTTTCTTTCCAAGTAAGTCACACGATCGTCCGCTTCGAGAAATGAACACGCTGTCTTATTATTGTGCCCTTGTTGCCTTGGTTTCAGACTACCTGAATGTGACCTCTTATGAGCTTGCGTTGGTGTCTGTTACTCATAGTGCGATGACAGCACAATAATAATGCATTTTCTTTCCAAGTAAATCACACGATCGTCCGCTTCGAGAAATGAACACGCTGTCTTATTATTGTGCCCTTGTTGCCTTGGTTTCAGACTACCTGGATGTGACCTCTTATGAGCTTGCGTTGGTGTCTGTTACTCATGGTGCGATGACAGCACAATAATAATGCATTTTCTTTCCAAGTAAGTCACACGATCGTCCGCTTCGAGAAATGAACACGCTGTCTTATTATTGTGCCCTTGTTGCCTTGGTTTCAGACTACCTGAATGTGACCTCTTATGAGCTTGCGTTGGTGTCTGTTACTCATAGTGCGATGACAGCACAATAATAATGCATTTTCTTTCCAAGTAAATCACACGATCGTCCGCTTCAAGAAATGAACACGCTGTCTTATTATTGTGCCCTTGTTGCCTTGGTTTCAGACTACCTGGATGTGACCTCTTATGAGCTTGTGTTGGTGTCTGTTACTCATGGTGCGATGACAGCACAATAATAATACATTTTCTTTCCAAGTAAATCACACGATCGTCCGCTTCGAGAAATGAACACGCTGTCTTATTATTGTGCCCTTGTTGCCTTGGTTTCAGACTACCTGGATGTGACCTCTTATGAGCTTGCGTTGGTGTCTGTTACTCATGGTGCGATGACAGCACAACAATAATACATTTTCTTTCCAAGTAAGTCACACGATCGTCCGCTTCGAAACATGAACACGCTGTCTTATCATTGTGCCCTTGTTGCCTTGGTTTCAGACTACCTGGATGTGACCTCTTATGAGCTTGCGTTGGTGTCTGTTACTCATGGTGCGATGACAGCACAATAATAATGCATTTTCTTTCCAAGTAAGTCACACGATCGTCCGCTTCGAAACATGAACACGCTGTCTTATCATTGTGCCCTTGTTGCCTTGGTTTCAGACTACCTGGATGTGACCTCTTATGAGCTTGCGTTGGTGTCTGTTACTCATGGTGCGATGACAGCACAATAATAATACATTTTCTTTCCAAGTAAATCACACGATCGACTGCTTCGGGAAATGAACACGCTGTCTTATTATTGTGCCCTTGTTGCCTTGGTTTCAGACTACCTGGATGTGACCTCTTATGAGCTTGCATTGGTGTCTGTTACTCATGGTGGGATGACAGCACAATAATAATGCATTTTCTTTCCAAGTAAATCACACGATCGTCCGCTTCGAGAAATGAACACGCTGTCTTATTATTGTGCCCTTGTTGCCTTGGTTTCAGACTACCTGGATGTGACCTCTTATGAGCTTGCGTTGGTGTCTGTTACTCATGGTGCGATGACAGCACAATAATAATACATTTTCTTTCCAAGTAAGTCACACGATCGTCCGCTTCGAAAAATGAACACGCTGTCTTATTATTGTGCCCTTGTTGCCTTGGTTTCAGACTACCTGGATGTGACCTCTTATGAGCTTGCGTTGGTGTCTGTTACTCATGGTGGGATGACAGCACAATAATAATGCATTTTCTTTCCAAGTAAGTCACACGATCGTCCGCTTCAAGAAATGAACACCCTGTCTTATTATTGTGCCCTTGTTGCCTTGGTTACAGTTTCGGGGGTGGGTGGGGCGTAAGAGCATGATTTACTGGCAAAACGAAAATTTCCAATAACTATCGCTGGCTGGGAAGGGTTTCAACGTGATAAATGCCGCTGGCTGGCGCCCACAGCGAAATGTATACCTTCCTGGCTAGGAAAAGGCCTCAAAATAATGGATACTGGCTGGCGACCTCGGAAAATAATCTCTTGCTAGCTGGCTCTGAAGAGCGGATATTTATTTCCCAGGGTAGTTAAATATTAACCAAAAATGTCTTAATCGATGCCCACATATCGTGTAAGTCAATAACAGATGAATTCAGAAAAAGTGTTCGTTGGGTACTCCTGCATGTACAGTCAATAAACAAAGCCGTTTGATACACAGATATTCAAAACATGCATTCGTGTAACTTGCGATTTTATCAGCATCTCCTCCTGTTGATATATATGTCCCTTGTCTCATCCAGGAAACCAACATGCATCGGCTTTCATTGCCATTTGAAAGAACCAGCTATTTAGCTTTCAAAACATCAGGGAAGTTTGTGCCAAAGTACTTTCAACCCCATGGCCACAGAGCTCGACAACGGAGTCGCTAATTTCACTCGTTCCAGAGATTCAAACCCGATTCTGGACAAGTTATGAGATATTTCAGATGGCATATCTCCATGTATACAAATAAAATCAAGTTGCACCGTCCACGGCATTGTAAGAACAAAAGGGAGCAAATTTCTTCGTACACTTATGGCGGATTAGTCTCGAGGACTTCGCGAGAGCTCCGCGCAATCACGATGGCATTTTCACTTCCGGCGTTTCAACAGCCAATCAGATCACGAGTTTGGTCGGCCAAAATTTGGCCGACCAAACGGAATTCTTGAGAGACTTTTGGTCAGGCCCAATTTTAGCGAGCGACGACATAAGAGAACATATGAGCGAAGCTAAAAATGGGCCTGATCGCAGGTTACAGAAATTAGAAATACAGGTGTAATGGTATGGACTGATGTTTACTACTTGTTACTTATAAACTTTGGAATCGCTGTATTTCAATACTTAGAAACCTCGAGCAGCAAACTAAGCAGGGCCGACGGATGTCTTTTACAGTCCCCTGTAGAGAAGGGTTCATCATCACTATGCTGGTTTGTGGAAAAGAGAACTTGTCATAGGCGTTTTATAGGAGTCATACAATCAATCAGCCAATCAGCGCACACCCGAAGTAAACATTGAAGAAAATAGTAAGCCACGCCTTGTGTATTTGAAATTGCTCGAGGCCGGAACTCCTAAAAAACTGTAAAGGAAGGAAGCCTTCGCCAGAAAATTCACACAACTACTGCTTATGCTGTAAAACGTAGCTGAATATTCTGTACGGTAATTCGTCGAAGTCCCTTCCTCGGAAAATGTGTTTCGTTCGTCAAGGAAAAATTTAGCACAAAAACTTCAAACGACGGGAATCGTAATCGAGAAATCCCTGACCGCATCTCCACTGTGTGAGACTCGTCGACCACAACTGCTGCCAAAGTTCGGTAAAGCGAAGCGGAGTTATCTTTTTTAATTTATTTTCATAAAATACAGACATTACAACTACTACATCACACTTTTAATATTAGACAGATATTCTAATACCTACACCATTTTATTTCAAAGGCTTATCGAGTATTTGTGATTTAATACAGATGTGTATTTTACTAATTCAATGATTTGAAAATTGGAATATTTTGTTTTCAAGTGTATCGGAGTATTGCGGAGTTACCAGGAGATCGAGCATTGCGTTGCCCGACCTTTCATTATGTAAAGTTACGGTAAAATTGCAACATTCTACAATTTCTGACCACCTCATCTCTCGAAATAGCCTGCGGAGAGCAGACGCATTTTTCGGCTTTTGTTAAGCCGAAAAATGCGTCTGCTCTCCGCAGGCTACTCTCGAAACGAAGTATCGGAGCTTGTCAATGGTGACGTCACCAGGTAATTTAATTTCAGCCAATCAGTATTTTGCGTCCAAAATTTGGACGCGTACAGCCAATGCGGGCAATGCGGGCAGGCCCTCATTCAGAACCCCCAACCCCAGTCCCTCGGAGGGCCTGCTCGCAGGCTACTTAAATCACCAAGGTTTCAAACACAACTGTATATGTTTATTCGAATATTTTGGTTATCTGATGTGCAGGCCAGTGATAGAGGAAGGGGAAGGATTCAAATTCCGCGATTAGTAGCAGGAAGTACAGGTAATTATCTAATGAATTACTATTACGTCATGATTTCTACTAACTATGGTCATAGAGAACCTGTAGAAAGATCACAAAAATAAGCCACTTGTTGTCCGGGGGCGTCATGTCATGAACGCAAGACGTTTTTTCCGGTGAAAGCAATGATTTAAAAAAAACTATCAAAAAACAGTTAGAGAAATCGATAATTTATTTCTTTCAAAAATTATTGACAATCTAACATTACACAGTATGAGTTCACAAGACAACTGAGGCTGCAGCCAAATACAAGCAACACCGATTACTGCATTCTGCATCCATGATGCAGCAAATCGTCCGTTTATAAAGTAACGGCAATTTTTTTAACCGGAAAGGACTTTTGTGATCTTTCTACAGGTCGTAA
>OX421445.1:2123223-2138223 GCA_949126865.1 Montipora capitata | reverse complement strand
TTTTTTCAGCTTGAACTAACGGTCTTCGACAAGTATTTCATTTTTCGCCGTTTGATATCAAGTGAGCTTTCTTTCTAATATTTTACTAACTTGGTATTATATACAACACTGAAATCAAACGGGAATTCTTTTATGGATTTAACAAGCATTGAAGGAACCGAACGCCTTGAATGCATCACAATGTTTACTTAAGTCGCATCTAAGTTGTCTGGTAAGTTACATTTACTTTGTACTCAAATCTGGAAAAGTAAAAAAAAGATTGGAAATGTGACAGTGAAAAATTATTTGAATGAAAGCTTGTTGTCTCTTTTGAGCTTTATTATTTACGGTCACTGTTTACGGTCAAGGTTCTTTCGAAAAGGGTTTGATGTGAACTGTCAGAAATTTATTTAATTGCATATGCTTTGTGACACCGATTGTGTGTCTCGTTTGCACCCACGCACGCAAATGAAATGGGAAGGGTTTTTTGCCTCTTATAGCAAATATGTTGTTTGTTTCAATAAATTTTTCGCTGGAAAAGATTTTTGTGAAATTTCCACCTTTGTGAATTTATCATGTTGTTGTAAATAGTTTGAACCCAGGAGTCATATCATTCAGTAAAGTACGATCGTCCGGGTGAGTGTAGCCTGAGAAGGACTGTTTGAGATGACATTTGACTGACGTTTCGACAACCTGAGCGGAAGTCATCTTCAGAGTCAAGTGAAGATGACTTCCGCTAAGGTTGTCGAAACGTCATTCAATGTCATCTCAAACAGTCCTTCTCAGGCTACACTCACCCGGACGATCGTACTTTACTTAATCATCATGTTGTGTAATTTTCGAGCTTAACAAATGGTAACTTTTCATATTCGCGGTTCAAGATTAATGTTGTTTTCATGTCGTTAATTTTGTTGCAGATGGCAGAATATTTTATTCTCGATCGACCGTCCTGAAAACTACCTTCTGCTTTTCCTAAAAACTGTGTATCAATATTTATTTACTTTTGCATCAATATTTGTATTGCATAAAGCAAGGTAACAAAATCTGTACCTTGCTTAGTTCGCATTTTTGGGCGTTAAAATAGAATTTTGGGTCCTATGCTTCTGTTGTGAAGTGGTATATTTTTTAGGTCGCCCATCCAGAACGAACCCCTCCGGAAAGGGCTTAACTTTAGTGAGCTTTTGTATTACAAAGCTGTCAGCCGCTCAGAGTGCACGCTTAAACTTGTGGTGAACAGAAGTTGTGAAGAAGCCAATGTTTCTCGATTCCCTTTTATTTTCTTCAATCTTTCTGGGTTTAGTACTTTGCTAGTAACCACATGTCTTCTCAGGGGGCTATTTACAGATTTCTACCATGGCAGTACAATACCAAAACAATATCGTGTACTATTAGAGCTACATATTACGCAAAGACAACTTTAATCTCCTGAAAGACAAAATGCAGCTCAGTTTACAATATGGAATAAAGTGCTGTGCTACTGCACTACCACACGTACGCAATGCAAGCCTATTTTTTTCTAAATATAACAGGAATTCTTTTCTTTCTGACAAATGATTAATAGGCTGGTAGCCAGGTTTTTAACCTCAGAAAAAGATCTGTTTCGTCGTATGAACGTGTGAGCCAAAGGGCCTCTGCTGGCACGACTTCTGGGTGATTTAAATGGTCTTAATGACCCCCGACTTGAAAAAATTGACTGGAACGCTGCATTTCAATACCACCCAACTCAGTCCCTTCTGTTTTTGAGTAACACGTACCACAGGTAACCCAGTGTACGCTCACCGAGCATCTAGTTGTAAATAAACTTCAGTGAATAAAATTATATTTGAATGAATAATAGAGTCAGGTAATTAATTACGACACCCCAATGACCATTACAATACTATTCAATAACTTTGTAACGCTTCCATTTAATTTACAACCAATTAAATAAAGAAATGAAAAGACCAGACAAATAAACAGATTTCTAATCTAAACTCGTTTAAAAATATAAGTATGTGTTGTAATATGTAATGCATTTAATCAGTATTATTTTACCGCTAAAAAAAATTTCTTTCCCCAAGAAATGTTTTCTTTTTGCCCTGAGACGAAGCTTATCAACAACACTGCATAGTTTTTAAAACATATTATTGCTATTCTTTTTTTTTTTTTTTTTTTTTTTCAGCAAAAACAGGTTTGAAACTAAAAATCAACATGATTTGATGCTCCGCTGGTTTGAAGAATGATGAATGTAACTTGCAAAGTTACGATTTAAGACTCAGCCTTCCGATATTCGTGATAGTGTCTTTATATAGATCGAGGGAACAAGAGTCCTTTATTCACTAATTAGCGTCTTTTTCTTATGAAGGGATGTTTTAAGGTAAAAGGCTGCCTTCGTTACGGTTCGGAGGATATCGATCGTGGGTGGATTAATTTAATGAACACGTGTCAAGCTTTCAAACAAATCCATAACCTTTGCGACACTGGTTCAGTGCTGTCCGGATTGAGTTTCGTGTTCATATTTGAACTTACAAATTGATAGTCTCGAAGTTAGTGTAATAAGTAAGGAGGCTCTAAATAGTTTCTCCTTTGTTTACACAAACAAACATTTTTTTTTCTTAGATATAGTTAGGGTAATCAAATCAAGACGAAATTTGGCCAGGGTATTAAGTACCCATCATAGATTTCCCACGTTCCATTTTCCTCCAATATATATATATATATATATATATATATATATATATATATATACGATATAAGGCATTTCTTTTAGCCTTAAAATCAACATATATTGTTTTGTTTTTGTTTTTTTTTTTAACGGCACGGAGAAATCTTTCCATACAGCGTTTCCAGATAATGTTAGACACGATCTCTAAAATGTTTCAAATTCAACAAAATCTGTAGGCCAGTTTTTCAGAAGAATCCCTTTTTTTTTTCAGTATGTCTCGAATGTTTTTTTTTTTTTTTCACCCACAGAGTTTTTAAAATTTCGAAGACAAGCATTTAAAATTAAATTTAAGTTAAAATGCAAAAAATGAAAAAAAATCACCGTCCGGAAGAAGAGATATATACAAGTGAAGTTGCGAAATCAGGAAAAATGAGATCAACATTCACGCATGCGTCACCCGCTAATTGGACTCCGCGTGCGAGTTGAGCTGCAGGCCGACACAAGTGGAATTAAAATTTCAAAGTTCCGTGAATAGGGAATGATGTTTATATTCCATCTGTACAAGAATTAGAAGAAAGGTAAACGAAATCAGCGGTAATTTTCTTTATTTTCAATCATGAGCTGACGCGAGCAGCTTCAGAATTGCGTGTGTCGCTAACGCGAGCGCGCTCAGCTGAAAACCATTTCGAGCAACCTTAAAGGCGGCGAAATACGAGATACAAAAACCCTCAACTATATTTGTATGCTTCCAGTCCGCTGGGGGTAAATTAATCATTGTAAAGCGCCTTTGAGACTTGTGATAAAGGCGCTATATAAATGCACCACTTTACTTTTTACATCAACTTAACGCGCTACATTGTTTCGTTGCATGTTTGGGTCGATGTCTCCCGTTTTTAACCTTGCATGATCAACTTATCGCGCAACAAAAACATTTGTTGCGAGTTGAAGAAAGTTGTTGCGAAAAGTAGAGCGCGGGTCTACTCTGAGCAACAAACTTTGGCTTTCTTGCTCGTTTTTCATCAAGCTCACAACTTGTCTCGCAACAAATGTGCTCGTGTACTAGCAAATCAACCAATCAGCGAGCTGCATTTCTTCAACCCGCAATAAATGTTTTTGTTGCGGGTCAAGTTGATCACGCAAGGTGAAAAACGCGAAACATCGACCAAAACTTGCAACGAAACAATGTTGCGCGACAAGTTGAGGGTTTTTGTATCTCGTCTTTCGCCGCCTTAAGGTAATTCCTTAGTATTGCATTGCGCATCCCTACCGCGCACGATTTTCGCGTCATTTGCGCGCGCACATGAGCACGTGCGCGTACAAAACGTAAGAGATTTCCCTCAAACTAAGCCCGATAGCGAAATAAATGCTCCTTTTCTCTCAAACGAGCACGGTGACCGCCGATTTTTTTTTTCAGGTATTTGCTAAGAACAGTCTAATAAAGAACATATTTGAAGAAGAAAAAAAGTTTGATAGTAGTACATGAAGTTTTTTGGAAAACAGTTCCGTACTGAGTTTATTTTGGCCAAGGCGAGGACTTCAAGCTAACCACCGAACTGTCCCAAAAAGTGCACTATTCCCACAACCAGGCAATAAAAACGGCGTAAATGAAGCGATACTGCTTATGTGAATAAAAGAAGCTTTATTTTCAAAATAAAATTTTTCTTCTTTCAAGTAACCAAGACTAATAATTTTGTATGAAGGTGATTCGAATTTTTAACGCGCAACCAGTAAAAATACCCCATTTTGAGAGACTGCTGACGCGTAAACAAGCACGGTGACCCCATTTTTTTATTGCATTTTTTTAATGTTCATATCATGAATGTTAATTATGCCAAGTTTCCAAAAAAGTTTGATGGTAGAACAATTTCAAGGGAATTACTTTACTGTAATTGGTAAAGCTCTACACTGGTGTCGCAGAGATCATGCGTTCGAATCGCGTGTTTCGTCTTTCCTTACTGCTTGCACCTCTCTTTAGGGAATGACGTAACGAACTATGTTTGCACAAAATTCTCTTTATGGATGAGCGGAATGACGGTAGAACCATTAACTGGGTCCTCATCTCCGAAAAAAGGTCACGAGAAGGAATGACTGGGTTAAGCAGTCGCGGGGAAAAAAGATGTCGGGTAGCCATTGACAACGTCTTAAACCAAACGCCATTACACGTTTAAAAGAGCCTAACCGCAACGCCATTTTTCTCTTTAAAGGAAAACAGTTCAGTACAATACAATAGCGTGGGATAATTAGAAGAATTTGAACCGTGACGGCGGCGGCCCCTTACCTCAAACACATTTACATCTCAAGTGAAGCCCACTGACGTTGGGAGCTGGTCATCGGGAACGTTAGAACCCACAAATGACCAGCTCCCAACGTCAGTGGCTTCATAGCTCAGTTAGTTAGAGCGTCGCACCGGTACCGGGAGGTCACGGGTTCAAACCCCGTTGAAGTCCTGAATTTTTTCAGGCTTCTCTACGCAATTGCAAAAATTGCGTTCATAACTGCGAGGATCACAGCTTCACTTGATTTCATATCCGCAGTTCTTATATATGATCGATTTCATATATCATTTCATCATACATTTACATCTCATGCATTAAAAGGAAAGGAGTCTAATCAGTTATTGTGAAAGGATTCTTTCCTGCTCTGGGAAAGTTAGCGTCAAAAGAATTCCACATGATCACTCAGGGCAAATGGCTCATGGGGTTTTTTCACAAAAAAAAATTTGAACACAAGCAATAAAACTACGTATACAACAAAACAACAATCAAAATGGAGAAATGACCCCCGCAATTGTATATAAAAATTCATTGTCTATTATAGACACCTGAAAAACGCACGTGGCTTCGACCTAATACGAACCTGTGTTCGCTGCGATGGTGGTGCAATGCTCTACCAACTGAGCTATGAAGCCACACAGTTGGCAGCAGGTCAATTTGCTGGCCAGGCTCATGTGTTCCCGTGTGGGAGTCGATAAATGAAATAAACAAAGCCATGCACTTGAATTTTTCAGTTGTCTACAAGAGACAATTGCTTAAATTGTGCAGAAAAGTGCGAGGATCAGTCCTCCATTTCATCTATAACCCGCACTTCAAATATGCAGTATTTTAAAAAATAATCAATTGATTGCTGGTTTGTTTTGTAGTTTTGGCGAGCATGCTCAACGTTCGTGGTAAGAAGCCAAGCAGGCGCATGCGCAGGTAATCGGCTATCGACATACACAGCTCCTGTTGGACTTGATGATTTAGAAAGCGATAAACCACAGCAGGTACAGAGCCCTGTCTGCTCATACAACGAATGGGATCCTCTTGAGGAAGTCATTGTGGGACGCGTTGAAGGTAGGTATCAGATCTGTTAAATTGAATAATAACGTCCGGCATGCCGACAAAACTCTTTAAAATTCTCCCTTATAAATTCAAGTACTTCGTATGCAAGAGAGGCAATTGGACTAATTGATTTGCTTGTTTGTTCGTTCATTTTTTTGTTTGATCGTTTTTTTTTTCCTTTTTTTTTTTTTGTATCTTGTAACCTTTTCAGTGGAAATTATGATATCTCTTTTCGTACTGTTAACAAAATAAAGGCCATGTAGGTTTTCTCAAGCAGCAGCGCATTTAATCTATTTAGAATTATAGTACACGCGTCATGACTGACCAATTAATCAGGAATTATTCTCACGTACCTCTCGGTCCGCCAAATTTAAAAGTTCGTTTTTGATACTTGATTCAGAGATTTACCCATATAAGATATATCTTTCTTTCTAATCTCGCTTTCTCGGGCCTTAGTGTAAATTACGACTCCTTGTTTAATTTTGTTTAGTTCACTTTATGGCCCGAAGTGGAAGCGCCAGCCTTAACTTATAGAGTGACTCTCCAACTCGATTCTTTGCAAGAATCATCAATTATTGTGATGGAGGCAAATAATCGGTAGATAGATAGATTAGTAAGAGGAATATAATATTTGTTTTGACCACTTCTTCCTGGTCTGACTGGTTTTAGGAGCTACCGTCCCTGAGTTCACCGTAGAGGTGAAAGCAAACACATACGAGAAGAACTGGCCGTTTTTCAACCGATATGGCGGCCAGTCCTTTCCAAAGGAACATCTCATAAAGGCTCAGGATGAAGTGGAAGAATTTTGTAGTATTTTGCGACATGAGGGAATCATCGTGCGTCGCCCTGATGCCTTGAACTTTTCAGAGGTACATTTAGAGGCAGAGACTTTTTTTTTACCTTATGTGGCTGCAGCCCAATGGTTTAACAGGAGATAAATTCTGTCTTGTTATAAACTCTTAACCTAGTTATGTCTTTAGTACAAAATGGCGGCTCTTAGAAAATCGAGCTAAACGTCAAAATTCAGGTTGGGTAAAATCGCCACAATACTGGTAATAGTGATCACATAGTAAGCTCAGGGGCGACCTTCGAAATCTAGTATTTGCTTCTTATTTGTTTTGTCAGTTAAGTATTGAGAGACTGGTTAGTGCAACAATATATCCCTTGGATGGTGGTTGCTGGCAGGTTTCTAATGGACACCTGCTGTACCTTCCTGCAACATTCTCAAAGCTCCCGATCAAAAGTTGATAAGGGATAAGATTTCTGCAAAAGTAGGCGATATTGTTTTGTACACTAAGGTGCTATTTCCATGTCGACGTACTTTAAATCGGGTTTTCATTTGCATTTAATTTGGTTCGGGAATGCAAATTATCATGATATTTTTTCAGAATGTCATATTAGGCGTGACATTGATTTCCTTGTTTAATTCCAGGCTTATAAAACCCCGGATTTCCAGTCCTCAGGGATGTACGCAGCTATGCCACGTGACCTCCTGCTTGTAGTTGGAGATGAAATCATCGAGGCACCCATGGCATGGCGGTCTCGTTTCTTTGAATATCGCGCTTATAGGTCTCTCATCAAGGAGTACTTCAAACAAGGTGCCAAATGGACAACTGCGCCAAAGCCCCTCATGAGTGATGACCTTTATGATCAGGTAAAAACCTAGCTACTGGAAAGCTCCTTGAATTAGACTGAAAGAAAGGAGGAGAAATGATTGTCAGTATTCAGTTAGAGTTAGTTGCGAGGGCCAATGAAGTTCTTTTTTCAATCCAGGTCTATCCAATGCGTACAGTTGAAGATCGCCATAAACTTGCTGCGCAAGGAAGGTTTGTGACCGCAGAGTTTGAACCATGTTTTGATGCCGCTGATTTTATTCGAGCTGGACAAGATGTATTCGTACAAAGGAGTCAGGTATTTATGAAAAAAAGTGATAATTTTTGGCTGATTTCCACCATAATGGGTCTTGAATTGAGACCAGTGGAAAGCGTTTCGTTGTTTCTTTGTAAGCAATTGAAGGAACTGTGAAATCTTGAAACGAACATCGCAGGTATGAGCGTTACTTAATCAGCGGTGAATTTAAAGTGCCCCTGTGATATTAAAAAAATCCCCGGGGGGACTCCCATATAAAAAGGGGAGGGATGCTCGTCGTCTCGCTTAGGGGTGTAAATTTTGGATTTTGGTCTCACTTAGGGTGTTCTGGGAAAACGCTATGTAGCCGTATATTTTTAACTCTTTTTATTTACTTGACTTATTCATATAGCCTGTAGGGTCAAAAAAGCCTGGGCCACGCCCAGATTGGTTTCCTTTAGGGGTTTAATTTAAAATATCCCTCCCGTTTTTATATGGGAGTGCCCCCCGGAACAAAATCACTCGCTTTTCTTCTTCAGAAATTGAAAGTGTGATTGCTTAACACCAGGGCCCGGTTCCTCGAAAGCCGATTAACGCTAATCTAAGATTAAAAATTAACGAAGCAGTTTATTTCTCTACTCCCAAATGCTCTTCAACGCAGATTTTTGGCAGAACTTTACATGAAAAGACGTCAATCTTGAAAAACAAAAATAAGCAAAAGAAACTTTCATCAAAAAGTTGAAAACGTGAAACAAAAGTTTACGCTAATCCTGGATTAAGTTAATCGGCTTTCGAGGAACCGGGCCCAGATTGGTAAAATTGTGAGCTTTGATTTTGATCCAAAGGCCGTTTACTTTGAGTATAAGTTTTGGATTTAACGGTCCGCCATTACTCACATTCAAAACTCACCGATTGGACCTCAGAGGGTTGGATTCAGGGAAAAGAGACGTCAGAGGCTCACTAGCTTAAATTTCAGAGTGTGAATGCAGCTTATTATGTATGCAAAACGCGAGTTTTAAAGTCTGAAAGCCCAAAACTCCCGTGCTGCATATTAATTCTGCGGCGTACACACGCATTGCATTCTTAAAATATTGAGTTTTTTACGTCATTTCTCCTCGGTCCAGCTCTCAAGAACTTAAAGTTAGTAATGGCGGACCGTTAAATAGGAAAATTCCAGTTGAAATAAACAGGTGTCTTTTTTAAATCAAGTCTTAAAACTTTGGTCGCTTAGTGTTTAGTTAACATAGTTTTGAAATCCAAAGAAAAATAAGAATTAAGTTTTTGGTAATAGTGGCACTTTAAAGCCTTAAAAATTATGTATCTAAACCAATGACCCCTACGTTACCGAAGCAGTGCGCTACTTTCAACTGCTAACTAACAAACTTGAAAAATCCTCAGGCTTAGGCTACCAGTGCAGCATATTAAAATCAACAAAGGAGGCTCAAACTAGTTTTAACACTTGCAAGAAACTGAACTATATATAAAAAGGACTCCATCTACACAACTATTCCAATTAAAGGCAATGTTGTAGTGACGTAAAAGTTTACCATGATAACAAAAAAGCCATCTACTTTCACCTTATAGTTCGCCTTTAAATGCTTATATATATCTCGAAAACTCGGTGACCCCCACTTTTAATTGTTGAAAAGCAATTAGGCTAAGATAAACTTTCTGCAAAGTTAAAAAATTCTCTGGAGCGGAGATTCTAGACATTTTGGCTATGAATCTGCTCCAGAGAATTTTTCAACTTAGTTTGCAGATAGTTTTATCTGAGCCTGTTAATCACTTTTCATCAATACGAAAATGGGGTCGCCGAGTCCGTTTTTGAGATATTATCGTTGCCATGGTAACCCATTACGTCGAAACAAGCATTGCTCCTTGTTAAGCTCTATCCTTGCCGAAGCTTCTAATAAGACATCCCGTTGAATTGTTGAAACTGGTATGATCCACCCTATTAAAGTGTGTTACACATTCACTATAAGATTCACTGTTTAGCAAGGGCCAGGTTTCAATATTGTACTGAGCTTATTCTACAGGGCCCGGTTGTTCGAAAGCCGATTAACGCTAATCCCAGATTAAAAATTAACCAAGGAGTTTATTTCTCTACTCCCAAATGCTGTTCAACGCTGATATTCAGCACAACTTTACAATAGAAGAAGTAAATCTTGAAAAACAAAAATAGGCAAAAGAAACTTTCACCAAAAAGTTGAAAAAAGGAAACAAAAGTTTACGCTAATCCTGGATTAAGTTAATCGGCTTTCGAACAACTGGGCCCTGATCGGTTATTCTGAAGTGTGGCACTTTTTCCAGGACAGAGCTTGTTCGGGAAAATACGGTTCATACAACAGAAGTGAAATGCCCTGGCTGAAATATATTAAATAAATAGGGTATATTACATTGCCCCGCGGAGATACGAAATTTCTGTTCTAGTGTTGAAAAATGTGTGACTGTGGCCGTGTAATATTCTATTTATTACATAAACACCAATGAACTACTAAATCATTTCACGAAAGGCATCGAAAGGCGTGATTTTCATATGTAACCATAGCAACAGTGATCTTTTCACGTGTGAAAATAACATGTTATCTTCACGTGTGAAGATATCATGTTTTCGCGCGAAAGCTCTCTTGGTATTTCATTGGTGTTTATATAATACTTGTAAAATAATTTCAAGTAATTTGTATGTTTGTTTGCGGAAACATACTGTAATGTATCATGTGCCAGAAAAAGGCAAATCTGTAGTGAATAGAACGTTTCCAAAACCAAAGATTTCCCTCGTCGTACAGGGCAACGGCTTGATTTTCCTTTCTACTTCAGGTTACTAACAACCTTGGAATTGAATGGATGCGCCGCCATCTTGATGAGCGAGGTTATCGCGTCCACAAACTGTCCTTTGACGATCCTAATCCAATGCACATTGATGCAACGTTTAACATCATTGGGCCCGGATTAGTGCTTTCCAATCCAGACAGGCCATGTCATCAGATTGACATGTTCCACAAAGCCGGCTGGACGGTCGTCAAGCCACCCACTCCACTTATGCCTGACACACACCCATTATGGATGTCATCAAAATGGTTATCCATGAACGTCCTCATGCTGGACCCAAAAAGAGTTGTCGTAGACAAAAATGAGAAGACAACTCAAAAGGTACTGAGATTTATGCAACATCTATTAAATAATAGTATCGTACACTGTCTCTTTAGCTGTATCACAGTTCTAAACTATTGTTTCGTTCATGACTTTATTAGATGTTTGAGAGTCTCGGGATCAAGTGCATTCCTGTATCTCTCCGCTTTGCCAATTCCCTTGGTGGCGGTTTCCATTGTTGGACCTGTGATATTAGGCGTCGAGGGACCTTGGAGTCATATTTTTAGAAGACTATGGTGTTAAACATTTCGCTAAAACTTTGTTTGCACGAGTGCCGTTTACGTTGTTTTCCTGTTCAAAAAAGTGTATTTGTTCTCAAAGGATCTTCTATATACACTGGGTGATTTTAATTTTAGTTGCATTGGATCAGAGGAAATCAATATAATCATTGCAATTTAGTAGTGGTTGAGTATGAGTGATAGATAGTGAATAAACGAGGGAGTGTATCAGTTTTTGTTTTCCCAGGGAGATGGAGGATTATACTTAAAACACGATTTTATCTACTATCTGTAGATGGGATAAACCAAAACTCTTACCACAGAGTAAAAAAATATAGTCTCAGCATGATAGTATCTGTGTTTCTTTTGAAGGTACTTTTCTTTCTAACTTGTAACTGAATAAATGATGCTATATTTTAATTGAAGCTTTCCGAAGTTTTTGTCGTCATTTATTTGTGTTTGTCGGTTTTGCCTTCGTACGGCACGCTAGCTTGAAAAAACTTGCTGACAAGTAGTAGGTCATAAAACTTAGGTAAGCCGAGAATAATCGTTGCGTTAACCGGCCCGGCTCCATTTAATGTTAACACTGTGGAGGAGTTTCCGAAACCTTTTCCAGGCTCACGGTAAAGAAAATTGAAAGTAAAACCAAACTGGAAATCACAAAACACTTTCTCTAAGCCTAGCAGAAGACCATGGCTGGAGCTGGTTTTATTTGAGTCTGTATTGAACCTTGCACGGTGGCTGTTAGACAAATTTAGAACATTCACAATTCCAGAGCTCCATTGCACATTTGTAACTGAAGCAATAATTGGGTGAAATTAAAGATGTTATCGATGTACTTCTGTTATGCAAATCTACTTTATTTGTCCTGCTTAAACTTCGTATGAACTGATTTGATTTCACTTATGATCTTGATCAGTAGAACGCTTGTGTTCAGATAGATAACCTTGAGACTCCAATGAAGTGACTAATAAAGTGCAACCAGAAATCCATAAGAGTTGAAACGTGTAACGGCCCCTTGTGTGCCGGGAAGCAAGCTTCTGAATATTCAATTTGCTAAGTACCATATTTGGAACAACAAGAGAGAAACATTCAACCAATCAGTTCGCAAGAACACCGAGACGCAATACCGCCAATGTTCTCGCGCGAAATTAACTGGAGCGAGGGGTTTCCAAATATGGTACTTAGCACTAAACATTCGGAAGCTGTGAACGCGCGTTACACGTTTCAACCCTTATGGGTTTCTGGTGCAACTGAAATAACAAAAAAAGCGATAACGTGATTTGGGAAAACTTTGGATGAAGAGACATTTTAACAATAAGAGCTTTCACTTCATTCGGTAGATGAAAAAGGCAAGCCTTCGACACGTTCCGTCATATTATTATTGTAATTCAGTTGTGTAAACTCTGGCCTATGACGCGTAACAATAACACTGCTGTGATTGGTTATTCTAATCCCTGTGGTACGCCCTGTGCCGAGCTAAAAATAGCAACATACGGGAAAGCGTTGCCTCTCAAGATTCGTATGGGAAATGAAAGCTCCCCTTGATGGGCTCCCGCATTAGCATTTTCCAAGCTTGTTTGATCTTCCACGATTAAGCCATAACAAGTTTTATCCTTTAAAAAATATAAAGCCTCCATTGCCATAAAAAGTGTCTGTGATACTTACCTCTTATTAACCGAGAAGGAGGTCTGTATGGGAGAATCTTGACCGAGGTCGTGAGTACAGACAGAACGCAGTGAGGTCTGTACACACGACCGAGGTCAAGATTCTCCCACGCAGACTGACTAAGCTCGGTTAATAAGATGTTTATTATATGGCAAACAAGAACAATTTAATTCGTTTAATGTAACTGGTTTGTACTAACTGACATTTTGCTTGCGAACGGCGATGAGTGGCGATGAGCTGAACTTAATTCTGTCAAAGTTTGCTCGTCATCCTCTCTTTTGTCATCATGCTGTTTGGCACTTCAATAAATAAATATTGGTAGAAGAAAATACTCAATATTTTTGCATTTTAGTTTGCATCTTTTCACCGCAAAACATTACCGGTCTAGATTCCGGTCTAGATGGGAAAATCTAGACCGCGGTCAATATCGATTTCAGCCAATCAAATTCGTGAACTTGGTAGTTCCCAGTGCTTGTGAGACAGAACCATATAATAATGACGAAATTATTAAAACATACTAGACAAGATTGAATTTATCCAATTTAGAGGATGGCCGGATTTCAGTAATGTAGCCACTCTCGTACCCTGCTATTGTTTGGTATTGTAAGCAGCTTCTATTCGTGGGTTCAATTCCCACCCTGGTCAGAGTTTTTCTCTGTCCTTGAGTGGGCAAATCCTAAACCCGGACGCTTTTACATTTTATCTAAAATACATAAACGGAAATCCTGGACGACCCATAGTTTCTAGAAACAGCCACCCCACTGAACGTCGTTCACAATTCGTCGAACATCATCTTAAGCCCGTGGTTCACACCACTCAGTCATTCATTAAAGATACCACGCATTTTCTCAACAAACTTCAACAAATCGGACAACTACCTGACAATGCCGCTCTTGTTACTCTTAACGCGTCATCTCTCTCTACACCAACATTTCATATAATGAGGGCATCGACCCGTGTCGACATTTTCTCAATACATGCACCGATTCTACGATCAAATCAAGACTGAAACACTCTGTAACCTCATACGTATATATGATTCTTACTATGAATAACTTTTCTTTCGATGGCAAACACTACGTACAAATACACGGTACCGCTATGGGTATAGGAATGGCCTCTTTATACGCGTGCTTTAAAACACGCAAACCTCACATAATTATGGTGGCGCTACATGGACGACATCTTTATGTCAATAACATTGCACTATCGCCATTAGCCATTGAGAGAAAATTAGCTAATCTCAAAACAAATAAAGCGACAGGACCCGACGACATATCACCGAAAATCCTCAAGGAAGCCGGAGATGCATTGCTAACCCCGTTGATGTACCCTTACACTGTGACAGAAATTGATTTTATCAAACGAGTTGATAAAGGTCCAATAACCACCGTGAAAGTATTGGAAAGCTGACGTTTCGAGCGTTAGCCCTTCGTCGGAGCGAATAGAGGAATTGTGGTTGTTGTAGGTTTATATGTGTGCGGAGAAGCTTTGCTATTGGTAGAAATAGGATGAAGTGAATTTGTGAATAGATTAATGGAATGAGAGGCGTTTTTTGATTCCGTGTGGATAGAGTGTGCCCAGCTTTCCTTACACTGTGAGTTTGAAAGATGGCTACGTCTTTAGCCAGTGGAAGAAGACTGCGAGAGTCAATCCAATTTTTTACAAGGATGACGAGACTGAAATAGGAAATTATCGCCCCCTATCTCTTCTCAGTGTTCCTAGCAAAATGCTTGAAACCATTCTTACTGATTCGTTCATTCACCATGCGTTTATTGAAAATAAATTAATTACAGAAAAACAATGGGCTTACGCGTGAGAGGATACTCGGCAAAGCTGCTGCTAGTACATTTGACAGAAATTTGGAGGAGTGCCGTTGATTCAAATAGATTTGTTGGTATAGTTCTGGTAGATTTAGCATTAGACTGTGTCTCCCATAATGTGCTATTACGTAAATTAGAAAATGATTTCGGAATTAATGGCGTACTCCTTGACTGGCTGCGCAGTTACCTTGACAACAGAAAACAATATGCTGTCCTAAATGGCATAGCATCAGATCTTAACACTGTTAAATCTGGAATACCGCAGGGTTCTGTTCTAGGACCGACCTAATTTTCTCTTTACACAAGTGATTTATCTGAAGCTCTAACCTCTGCCACAACTGCTATCGACG
>OX421445.1:2080723-2105723 GCA_949126865.1 Montipora capitata | reverse complement strand
TTTTAAGGCACAGCAGAAAATTGTCAGTTAACAATAAATAAAGGTATTGCCTACTATTTGCTTTGTATTCGCCTTTATTTTTCCATTTTTTTGGTCTTGAACAACGGTGTTCATATTGTTCATTTACTATGTTGATCAAGTCGCATGTCGTCGACGTCGAGCAGTGCAAAGAGTCATTTTTTTTAGGAATAAAACACTTGAGGTGCCCAGGAATGTTGTCCTAAGCAGCGTGTGTATGTGTATGGACAGAATTCAAGTGAGGCCAACGCTACTGTGTGCATAAACTATGATGGATGAAGAACCCACGACCTTCGGATTAGATCACCGTTGCTCTACCGACTGAGCTACATGGCCAGACGGGAGAAGGCCGTGGGAGTTTGAGGACAAATCGCCTCTGCCCAAGCCATGTGCAAAGGAATGTTGTCCTAAGCAGCGTGTATATGTGAATGGAGAGAATTCATATGCACACAGTAACGTTGGCCTCACTTGAATTCTCTCCATACATAAACACACGCTGCCTGGGACAACATTCCTTTACACCGTCTGACCTTGTAGCTCAGTCGGTAGAGCAACGGTGATCTAATCCGAAGGTCGTGGGTTCGATTCCCACCCGGGTCAGAGATTGTTCTCTGTCCTTGGGTGTTGCATAAGAAGTTCCTGATGCTGTGGATCATATGCACACAGTAGCGTTGGCCTCACTTGAATTCACATTCATTGGGGAGGAGCGCGTGACGAAGCCCTAAGAACTGGGAGGCTAAGTGACGTCAGGCTTAGTAGGCATCCTTGTGTCTCGAGAGACAATGGTACGCCATATAGTTAGTGGGACTGCTGAGAGCAGCTTCTCGAATGACTCAGCAGCCCGATCCTTGCATGACAGTCTCTGCCGCATCGGACACACACAAACTGAGAGAGCAAGGTGTCCGCTGCGTTCTTCCTCCTTTCTCTCCTTTCCTTCAGCTGTAAGATCCTCTTCTCTTCGCCCCTCTTGACCCCACTACTGACAGCGTGGCGCCAGCCATCGCGATCAAGTGCAAGCGCCTCCCAGCTCTCTGTGTCAATGCCAGTGAGTTTCAGGTCACTCTTGCAGACATCCTTGAAGCGCAGTCCTGGCCGACCTATTGGGTGGCATCCTGTAGCCAGCTCACCATACACGAGGTCCTTTGGTATACGGTCGCCCTCCGTGCGACGTACATGACCGAGTCGACGCTTTCAAAGCATGAGGTGCATGCTAAGAGAACCTGCTTTCTCCAGCACAACCACATTGGAGACTTTGTCCTGCCATGTGATGCCCATGATCCGTCGCAAGCAGTTCAGATGGAAGCTTTCCAGGCGGTTCTCCTGTCTAGCGTATGTCGTTTAAGACTGGCTACCACTCAGTAAGGTATTGAGGACGCATGCCTGGTATACCATGAGTTTGGTATTCAACGTCAGCCGCCTGTTTTCCCACACCCTCTGGCTCAACTTGGACAAAACGGCGGCAGCCTTTGCGAAGCGCTTGGCGATGCGCTTGTCGTACCAAACGAGTCATCCCGGGATTTCGGCCCGTGCGATCGCTTTGGACGCAGTTGGCCCTCTTCTGCTTTCTGCTACCGACCTCGCCAAATTGTATCGGTAGATCCTGGAATTCGTCCACAGAAAGGCTAGAGAGACAACTTCACTCGTCAACTGCCATGTTTACAACAGAGCGTTTTAGGCGAGCCAGTCCGCATAAAACCATCTCTCACCTCTGTCTCGAGAAGAGCAGACACGCACGCTTCTTACGTTACGTTTATGACCGTAGAATCAACTCAAATGTCAATTCCTTGTAAAAACCGGCATCTTAATAGAACTCTTTGCAGATACGGCGGCCATTTTGATTTCTATCGTTTCAAATAGCTATTATTGGATGCCCAGGGGGTAAATACATATTAATTTGCCCCCTGAGCATCACATGATGTCTTTCGAAACAATAGAAATCAAAACGGCTGCCGTATCTGTAAAAAGGTCTATTTTTTGGACAGTGTAATGTATTGATAACCTTTTAACCGGAAAGAACTCGAGTTTTCATACCGGAAGTCTTTAGAAATCGCGGGCTTACTTAGGCTCATGGGAAATGTGAAACCATGCTCTTTTGTGTGTCATGGCGTACGATTGAAGTAAAGTTTACTGTTGTCTTTAGTTCAATCTGTCTGATTCTTTGGCCATCGGTACGCAATCTTTACAGATATGCTAGGTATCGGAGAGCCAGAACGTTTACGCAAGCGTGTAGAGAATGTTTGAACAAGAGAGTAAAACGCAGTACCTCCAGACACGGCGCTGGAGCGTCGTACCAAACGAGTCATCCCGGGATTTTGGCCCGTGCGATCGCTTTTGGACGCAGTTGGCCCTTCGCTGCTTTCTACTACCGACCTCTCCTCCCGGTACGGCATTGAGGGAGAGATATGTCGGCCCCTAAACCATATGAGATAAATCCCACGCCTACTCACAGCTCCAAACCGCCCTTGTCAATTTAACGTAAGAATTCGATGGCTTATATATTCACGAGAAAAGTCATTTTATCTGTCATATGGTAAGCACTGAAGTCGCAGATTACAAAGTGTGCGCACGCGCCCTGCTAAAGGTAAGATACATAAACTTTATTTCATCTCCAATTTCAGAATAGCTACAAGAGCTAATGTCTTCTAGACTTTCCAGCTGAGACCCACAGAAACAGGCTAAAGGGATAGAGGGACAGAAAGAAGAAAGGCGCTGAGCAGTATAAAGGACCCCGTGGGCTATCTTCCAGTTAAAATCGGACACCTTGAGATCTAGGGGGAGGAAAAACAAAGAACTCCAGGTGGCAGGCCAGTTCAATGCACCGAAAGAAGTGAAAAACTTGAAAACGCAGTTGGGCACGGCAGGGTTAATCTTAAGGAAAAGAGAGTAAACAAACTTGCAGGACATGGAGTTGACAGGAAAAGGGCCACCAACAGACCCACTGAAAACCAAACCAGAAGGGGACATGGAACCACCAAGAGCCAACCAGGAACGAAATAAGGCAGAATAGAAGGGAGGGAAAGAAGCAGAAGGAAAAGATGAAGTGCTAGAAAGAAAGGCAATAGAAGAAACTCTAAGCCGGTCAAGAACCAAGTACTTCAACAGGAAAACCCAACCGTTTGGGCAAACAACAAGGCGACGGACCCATTGAACCAACAGCGAGGAGACCTTGAAGTCAATCGAGACGACGGAAAAACCAGCAGCCTCCTTGGGATGAAACATTACATTGCGACAAACTACGTCAGGCGTGCTAGACAACAGAAACTTGAAGACAAGACGGTTGAGCTCCGTACGCACCCACGAAGGCATATGGACCAAAGAGGCCACATACCAAACACGTGATGCCAGGGCATTTACGATGAGGGTCTTTCCGGAAAGAGAAAAGGGCCCGGGAAACGCCACGCATCAAGAAAACGCGACACCGGGTCAATGCGGGGCCGCAAGGTAGCTTCGGCCAGGTCACAATGTCCAATGTAAACACCTAGGACTTTAATTTTTGACGACGTCCAAGCGATGTCAACGGGAGAAGAGCTACTACGAAAACGCCAAGGACCAAGCCAAAGGCTCTCGCACTTACCAAGATTAAGCTTGGAACCCGTATCCTTTTCAAACTTTTCATAGGTATCAATGACAGTGAGGATAGCAGAGTCCGAAGTACCACAACGGAAGTGTCATCACCATATAGGGAAATAATAGGCAGACTAGTGGATAGACCGGGCGGCCGCAACCCGACGATGTCAGGGTGGGCACGAAGGTTAACAGCCAGCACTTCGATAGAGATAATGTAGAGAAGAGGAGAGAGGGGGCAGCCCTGACGGACGCTGCGGGAAGGCCGAAAGGAATCTGATGGATAACCATTTAGGAGAACCGTGCTTCTGACATCCGTGTACAAAAGACGAACCCACGAAATGAACGACGGACCAAAGGCAAAACGGGAAAGAGTGTGGAAAAGGAAAACCCAGTCCACCCTGTCAAAGGCTTTCTCTTGATCCAAAGACAGGATGGTGGCAGGTGTTTTAGTTTCGGAAGTAAATTCAACCAAATTTCTTAGGAAGGCCACATTCTCGCCAATGTAGCGCCCACGGACGCCACAGATTTGATCCGGGCCAATCACCAGATGAAGCCCTTTTAAAAGACGCCCAGCCAGAGCCCTAGCACACAGCTTGTAGTCAACATTTAAGAGACTAATCGGGCGTCAGCTTTTATGATCTAAACGGTCACTCTTCTTGAAAATAAGCTGATTTAGCAACAGAACGGGAACGTCAGTGGCAACGGCGCGCGCAGAAAAAACACCAATGAGAATTCAGAATAGAATAGACTCCACTCTTTTCTTCTCTATTCTAAATTCTCATTGGTAGTTTTGCTGCGCGCGACGTCGCCATTGACGATCCCGTTCTGTTGCTAAATCAGCCTAATAAGAGAAATGAGGGCACCTCGGAGAGAAAACGGAAGATACCCGGACGTAAAAGAATCATAGCACATCCACACGATCAGCGCCAAGGATTCCCCAGAGAGTACGATAAAACTCCTTTGGGAGCCCATCTGATCCCGGTGACTTGACATCAGCCATACGGTCCAAGGCCTGAGAAACCTCACTCAGAGTCAAGGGAGCCTCACAAGAGTCGCAGGCCGCTGAGGGAAGACGAGAGGACAGACTGTTCAAGAGATCATCCTGGAGAGAGAAATCAATATTACCAGTGCAGCCGAAAACAGAGAAGAGTAGAAATCTACCCACAAAGAACATATGGACGAAATATCCGCGGCAAGGGAGCCATCAGGGCGCTGCATGGCGGAAATCCAATCCAAGGTGCCACGCTTCTTCTCAAGACGCAAGAAATACTTCGAAGACATATCGCCCTCCTCCGCCCACTGCACCCTGGAACGGATTCGGGCCCCATGAGCCTCAAACTTGTCCAACTCAGAGATCTTTTTTAGCACCTTCTCGTAAAGTTCCAGAAATGAAATCCTACCGGCATCAATATGCGACTTCAGGTGGCAAGCAAGGGCCGTGTACACGGAACGGGAGGTCTTCCGCTCAGCCCGTTTACCCAAACAAAAAACGGATGGCAATGCCCTTAAAATGTTCCTTACCCCTGTCCCACCAAGAATGGAGGGAGGAGGAATACGCAGCCTCCATGACTTCCTAAAATCCTCATTCCGCCAGCTCCCGGATTTGTTGCATTTTGCCCGCTCACGCACTGGGAAAACATAAAAGAATTCTAATTCTCTGTGATCAAATTTTGGAAAGTACTTATCAAAGACGTACAGTAAGCGAAATCTATTGTGCAACTTCCATGTACATTACCAGTATGACTTGGGCTGTATTGAATCTGAAAGGTTGTGTTGAACACTATGACTTCAATGATGAAATGGTATATGAAATGAATAATGTGAACTGCGGATATGAAATCAAGTGAAGCTATGATCTTCGCAGTTATGAACGCAATTTTTACAATTGCGTAGAGAAGCCTGAAAAATTCAGGACTTCAACGGGGTTTGAACCCGTGACCTCGCGATTCCGGTGCGACGCTCTAACCAACTGAGCTATGAAGCCACTGACGTTGGGAGCTGGTCATTTGTGGGTTCTAATGGTCCCGTGAGGAATGAATCAATGATGAAATGGTATATGAAATGAATCATATGAACTGCGGATATGAAATCAAGTGAAGCTATGATCTTCGCAGTTATGAACGCAATTTTTACAATTGCGTAGAGAAGCCTGAAGAATTCAGGACTTCAACGGGGTTTGAACCCGTGACCTCGCGATTCATATCCGCAGTTCATATCCGCAGTTCATATGATTCATTTCATATACCATTTCATCATTGATTCATTCCTCACGGGACCATTAGAACCCACAAATGACCAGCTCCCAACGTCAGTGGCTTCATAGCTCAGTTGGTTAGAGCGTCGCACCGGAATCGCGAGGTCACGGGTTCAAACCCAGTTGAAGTCCTGAATTTTTCAGGCTTCTCTACGCAATTGTAAAAATTGCGTTCATAACTGCGAAGATCATAGCTTCACTTGACTATGACTTCTGCAGGTAATTCTGTTAATATTAAATATGTTTGTCTCGATAAGCTTGATAAAGCAGTGTAGTTCATTTCCTTCCTTCATAACTGATAATTACAGGAAAGAAATTAATTTCCTGTCATAATTATATATAATAGCACATAGTGACGTAGCTTTCTTTCAGTAAAACTCAGGAGTACCACAAGGGTCGATCTTAGGTCCTTTTCTTTTTTTAATTTATATAAATGATTTTGAAAAAGCAACCAACTATTTTTCCCTAAGACTATTTGCTGATAATACTTCTTTAACTGCAACTGGGAAAGACCTAGGTGTATTGCTTCAGAGGAATTGCCAGCTATTTTTGAATGGTTATGCTCAAACAGATTAACCATGAATTTAAGTAAGACAAAATACTTGGTTTTTCAACCACGACAAAAAATTAATTTTAATTTATATCCTCCTCTCAAATTAGCAGATCAGTACCTAGAACAATCGTATAGTGTTAAATATTTAGGGCTCATTATTGATTGTTTCCTGTCATGACATGAGCATATTTATTTATCATATTAGTAGTAAAATGAGCAAAAGTGTCAATATTATCGCTAAATTAAAACCACATGTGACATCCCAATATCTGATAAGTGTTTATTATGCACTTGTATACCCCTATCTAACCTATGGTTGCGTATTGTGGGGCAATAATTACGAGGCGCCATTGTCACAATTGGTGAGACTACAAAACAAAGTTGTTAGAATTATCAACAATGTGCCACTTTGTGACCACATTACTCCCCATTATGTAAACCTTGGTTTCATTAAGCTTCCCGACATTGTTAAATCATATACGTGTCAACTATTTTATGATCACCTAATTAATAAGAAGTCGTCGAATCTTAACTTGTCTCTAGTATCTGAGAAACATAATTACGCTACTCGAAGTGTATCCTTACAACACCTAAATCCAGAATCTTTCAGAATAAACATAAGAAAAGTTTGTCCAACTATCCTAGGATGCTATTATTGGAATCATATTCCTTTATCTATACGCAACAAGCCAACTAGAAAACTGTTTACAGTAAGGACACTTGAACCATGAACACTTGACATTTTTGTGTACATTTTTTTTCCGACGACTAAGAAATAAAGGCTCTTCTTATGATGTATAGTGTTACATGTATAGCATTTTGTAAGTGTAAAAACATTAAATACTCTTGTCAAAAGGACCAGCCCACATTATATAGTCACTAAAAAAATGTACAAACAAATATCAAGTGTTCATGGTTCGAGTGTCCTCACTGTAAATAAAAAAGCGCTTTACCAGTTTTATTTTGCTCAGTATTGATAATTCCAACATTATATATTTATTTACTATGCGTTTATTCTTTCCTCTCTAGTTTACGTTTTATCCTAAAATAAATGTACTTAAGAGGGTGTCTCCGTAAGATCCTCAAGCCCATTTTGGACTATATCACCGATTTCCTTGAAACTTTGCGTGTGATTTACACTTTAGTGGGTTAGTTTCAAAACACATCTCATTTCACCTCCTCGTTCATTTTGTCTATTTTTCAAGGGGGGTCCCGCTGGGACACATAAATGCAAATTTTTCATGTTCAAAATCGCAATATTTTCATAAAGTTGACATCTTCCGTCGTGCCTTAAAATTTAACGCGGAAAGTTTTCCTTCCGTTTAGTTGAGCATATATGTCCTCTTCTTACCGCGACATTCTTAAAGTTTTCATCCCGAATTTTAAATTTGTTAAAATTCGCTTTTTATTACCCCCCTTTTGATAACATTTACGAAACGCTAAAGAATGGTTACACAAAATTTCATGCAGCTAAAAGTTGATCGTCGCACGGCTATATCGCTGCAGCTGGAGAAAGGAAAAGAGTTGGTCTTCGTCTCTATTACAAAAACGTTTGCGGCACTCATGTATAACAAGCTAGAAATCCCATCTGAAATACCAGTAATTTCAAAAATATGCTAATTAGTTAACAATGGGGAGCACAAAAACAGGCTCATAATAGGCCATTTCCGAGATCATGTCTGCTTCTTCTTCAAAGCGAGTCTAAGTGCTCACAAAAACTTTGCACTTAAACTCGCTTTGAAGAGGAGGCAGACATGAACTCGGAAATGGCCTATTTTAACTCACATTATGTCACTTTTAGTTTTGTCAATGTACTAATAGCTTCTAGATATAGTCTGCTGCCTTATTAAAGTAGTACTCGTTGAAATAAAGCTGGAAAAAAACTGTATCTGGCATAACATGAAAAGACAATTCCTGTGTATTAAAGCTCAAAACAAACATACTTTAAACCGCTAAGAACAGGCGCCTATAGATTTCTTAACAAAAGAAAAGAAGAATACAATTACTTAGCTAATTTGACGGGTGAGCTGTGATCAGATAGTACAACTTAGGAAAAGAAACGCGAAAAGGCTCGTTAAACAATATTAGACTGTCAGACCAAGCAAACGTACCCTTATGAACTCTTCAACTCGTATGTGAAGCCAAATGTGCATAAATTGCACAGGCAGATTTCACTAATACTCTCTTCAAGATTAGATTTAACTCGATCTGGTAGTCGATATTCTGATAACGTTAGAGAATATCTCACTGCAAAATATGACCTTGGAGAAACAACTGGAAACAAATGTGATCCTCAGCAAGTGGCTGACGACATGAGAAATTCTAATGGCTCTATATACTGATGGCTCTAATGGCTCTATATAAATTCTAATGGCTCTATATACATGGGTATATAGGGCTAATTATCAAATACACTATAAATATCTTATATTTAAATACATAATAATAAGGGATACATAAAGTACTTACCTCATTGAAACATATGCTGTATTCAGTATATGTGGGCTCATGTTAGAGCATCACGTGA
The DNA here is from genome assembly GCA_949126865.1 of Montipora capitata. Taxonomy (NCBI): domain Eukaryota; kingdom Metazoa; phylum Cnidaria; class Anthozoa; order Scleractinia; family Acroporidae; genus Montipora; species Montipora capitata. Next base: position 2,096,804 of record OX421445.1, on the reverse strand, counting down.
CAAATGTCAACCGTTTGTGTTCCGACAGGGAGCAAGCGACTTGGCTCAAATCTGGTAGGTAATCATTTTATATTAAGTGCCTTTTCGGGCCATTTTCCTCTACAGAAGCCACTAGGCTGGCATCATTAAGCTAGAATGTGGGTAAAGGCAAGCCTTTGAAAGAAAACAGAGGCGAGAGATGGTTTCATGCAGACTGGGACGCCTAAAATGCTCTGTTGTAAACATGGCGGTTTACGAGTGAAGTTGTCTCTCTGGCCTTTCTGTGGACGAATTCCAGGACCTACTGACACAATCTGGGCAAGTTTTGAAAGCTAAAACCTTCAATCGATGCGTTATTTTGCTGGTAGGACTGGGTGGCCCGACACTTATGAAAACAACTATGAAATGAGAATCGGGAGTCTTCCCTTGTCATGGAATGGCAGAATTACCAAGAATTCTTTTTGGGCATGAGCGAGGCAACTTAAGAAGCACGAGACTGGCCCTCATCGAATGGCTGAAGCGCGGCCAGAAGAAATGATTTCTAGCCAGATACTCAGGAGTAGGCCTGGTGTGTGCTGTTAACGTAGATTTTGGATTTCTGAACAAGTTTTTATCATAGAAAATTCGCGACAAAGTTGTGCTTCCATTTCGCTGTAATTCTCGTGTCAAAGAAACGGTATAGAATAATGTAAGTAAGAGAATAACGATATTTATATTTGCAGATTACCTGTTCTCTTACTACGAAAGTCAAAGTCTCTATGCAATAAGCGCATTCAAAATTTCCTCGTATTACTTGATAAAAGTAGGTGTTTTTTTCTTTTTTTTAAGGGTTATTCTGCTTATATGAAAATTACGTTTTCTCTCCCGTCCCCTTCTTATGCATGATCTTCGCGGAAATTACATTCTGTTCCTCAATAAACCTGGAACAACCAGTTATGGTCTTTGTTTTCTTTTTTTTTTTCGTATCAGCTAAGTTGCGGAATGCGCTACTTGATTTTATCCGTACCTATGAATTTACTGGTTTTAAAAGAGAATCCAGGGCCACATTTTGTACAGCGGGTTTTCTTTTTAATGAATATATCTTTAAATATTATGTATTTAGTAGGTATCTGTATATGCTATGTATTTTAGCTGTAAATGTAATGTCTCGAAGATATTAGCTCCAGTAGTTATTCGGAAAAAGCTTATGACTGCATGTATGTTACCTTTAGGAGGGCGCATGCGCACACTTTGTAATCTGCGACTCCAGTGCTTACCATATGACAGATAAAATGACTTTTCTCTTGAATATATAAGCCATCTAACTCTTACGCTATATTGACAAGGGCGGTTTGGAGCTGTGAGTAGGCGTGGGATTTGTCACATATGGTTTAGGGGCGGACATATTTCTTCCTCAATGCCGTACCGGGAGACAGGGTCGGTAGCAGAAAGCAGCGAAGGGCCAACTGCGTCCAAAAGCGATCGCACGGGCCGAAATCCCGGGATGACTCGTTTGGTACGACGCTCCAGCGCCGGTGTCTGGAGGTACTGCGTTTTTCTTTCTTGTTCAAATATTCCGTCAGCGCATGCGCAAATGTTCTGGCTCTTCGATACCTAGCCTACAAAAAAACATTAACACGCTGGTTTTTGTTTTTGTTTTTGTTTTTGTACCAGCAATTGACATTTCAGTTGATTTTATAGGCATAAACGTAACGTAAGAACCGTGCGTGTCTGGTCTTGTCTCAGAAAGAGGCGAGAGATGGTTTTATGCAGACTGGGACGCCTAAAATGCTCTGTTGTTAACATGGCGGTTTACGACTGAAGTTGTCTCTCTGGCCTTTCTGTGGACGAATTCCAAGACCTACTGACACAATCTGGGCAAGTTTTGAAAGCTAAAACCTTCAATCGATGCGTTATTTTGCTGGTAGGACTGGGTGGCCCGACACTTATGAAAAAAACTATGAAATGAGAATCGGGAGTCTTCCCTTGTCATGGAATGGCAGAATTACCCAGAATTCTTTTTGGACATGAGCGAGGCAACTTAAGAAGCACGAGACTGGCCCTCATCGAATGGCTGAAGCGCGGCCAGAGGAAATGATTTCTAGCCAGATACTCTGGAGTAGGCCTGGTGTGTGCTGTTAACGTAGATTTTGGATTTCTGAACAAGTTTTTATCATAGAAAATTCGCGACAAAGTTGTGCTTGCATTTCGCTGTAATTCTCGTGTCAAAGAAACGGTATAGAATAATTTCTGAAGAAGGCATTTTCGAAGATCATTGAGGGCAGATTTTAGCAAGGAGCCAGATGAACAAAGACGGTAGTAGCGATAAGTGAGGGAGCGGATGAGGTTTATTTTGTACTTTCGTGGAGTGAAGGAATCCCATTTCGTGTAGAGACCTGTGAAAGTTTTCTTTCGGTAGATGGATGTCGTGAAAGCGTTGTTTTGATTACGTGTGACAAGAATGTCCAAAAACGGAATTGCATTGTTATGTTCAAATTCAATGGTAAATTTAATATTGCTATGACAGCCGTTCAAATAGTGCAAAAAGTAATTTGCACTGTCTTTGTTGTGGAACATGGCGAATGTGTCATCAACGTAACGATTCCAAAATAAAGGACTAACTTTGGCGTTCAGCAACCACTTTTCTTCAAGAGCACACATAAAAATGTTGGCTAAGACAGGGCCCAATGGTGAACCCATGGCAACACCATCGATTTTGTCGTAGTATTTACTATCAAAAAGAAAGTGGCTCTTCTTGGTGGCAAATTCCAGTAGCTTGCGTAAAACAACCCTGGGTAAAGCCGGAGGATCAGCAAGAAAATACAATTTGTCTAGACAAATGTTTATTTTTACCTCGAGTGGCACATTTGTAAATAGGGAGGAGACATCCAAAGAGCACATTATGCCATTGTTATGCTTGTACTTTTTGGCCCAATCCGCGAAGCTGAAAGAGTCTTTGACAGTGTAATGGTTGGTCGAGATTGGCTGAAGTATAGAAACAAGGTAAGAAGCAATCCGTGCGACGATTAACTTTTTAACTGCATGAAATTTTATGTAACCATTTTTTAGCGTTTCGTCAATATTCTCAAAAGGGGGGTAATAAAAAGCGAATTTTAACAAATTTAAAATTCGGGATGAAAACTTTAAGAATGTCGCGGTAATAAGAGGACATATATGTTCTACCAAACGGAAGGAAAACTTTCCGCGTTAAATTTTAAGGCACGACGGAAGATGTCAACTTTATGAAAATATTGCGATTTTGAACATGAAAAATTTGCATTTTTGTGTCCCAGCGGGACCCCCCTTGAAAAATAGACAAAATGAACGAGGAGGTGAAATGAGATGTGTTTTGAAACTAACCCACTAAAGTGTAAATCACACGCAAAGTTTCAAGGAAATCGGTGATATAGTCCAAAATGGGCTTGAGGATCTTACGGAGACAGCCTCTTAATTAAAGGGCATATAATTAGTTTACTATATCTTTGCTCTTTCCACTTCTTTTTTCACTGTACTTATTTTGTTAAATATATTTTATTCATGTTTGTTAAGTGGAAAAAAATACAAATACAATAAATACAATACATTCCCTTCTAGCATTTGATGCATACACTAAAACACCACCTTGACAGTTGTTTTACTAGGATCAATGGGATGTGAACCAGGGTTCTCCTGGGTTATATCCCTGCAAAGGTTGAACTTACCAGCTATATGCCATGTGGTAGACCAGACGTTTTACAAGAAAATATTTCAACAAGAAACTAATTCAAAAAACAAAAATAGTGTTTCGTTTCCGGAATGGTAAGGGCAGGAGAAAAGATAAAATACTGTAGTGTTGGTCACCCGGTCTGTCATTTTTATTTCGCTTCGCCTATTGAAACTCTGGAGAAATAACGATAGAAATGTGAAGGCAAACTCTCTGAACGGTGAGAAGCCTATCAAGGAATATTAACCATTAAAGAGAAGAACAGATACCTTTTTATGTGCACAATACATCGAAGCATAAAGTCTACAAATACCTCGTTTACCTTCAAATACTTACCCCTGCATAACATTTCAAATTCCGTTTTCCGTGAATCTTCTCATGATTACATGTGTTACATGTGAACCATCGCAATTACTAGCTTTACAATCATGGCACTGGTTCCTCGTTAACCCAATTTGCTAATAAGACTTGTTTACATTAACATAACTTGGGAATTTTTAAGAATATATCGCTTTAATCTAACCCAAAATCATTCAGATGTTCAAACGTGATAATAATCCATTTCCTTTGCTTTTGTGTTTGTCAGCATTATAGGCCACGTTACACGAGGCAATTTTTCTTGCAACTCGCATCGCAACAAACGTTGCGTTGCAAGTTGCGAGAAAAAATTCACGTGTAACACCCCCATTTTGCAACTGCAATTGTTGCTTTGCGAGTTGCGAGAAAAGTAGAACGACCCTCTACTTTTCGCAACGTTGCGAGACAAGTTGCTTGCGTGTGACATCCCCTCTGCAACTCGCAACGCAATTTTGTCAGAATGGGCCAATCAGAGCTCATCTTAGGGCGTCCGCCATCTTGTTTGTTATTGTACGTGTTGCAAGTTGCGAAAGAAGTTGCCAACGTGTAACATACCCTCTGCAACTTGAAAGGTTTTTTATTCGTCATCGTTGCGTTGCGAGTTGCAAGAAAAATTGCCTCGTGTAACATGGCCTTATGATTTGCAATACTTCAGGTTCACGTGCTCACAAGTTTGTTTTTGTATCTTGTAGATGTTTAGATTTCCAATTACCAACTCTGTTTTGATTTGCCACTGTAACTCACTGTGTAAATAGTTCACCCTGAATTCAAAATAAATACTTTTCGTTTCTGAGAAAACAAAACAACAAAGGTAAAGGTAAAGGTAAAGTAACTTTATTTAACGTCGGTAGTTCCTTCAGCTACGAGGCTGGTATCAATGGAAGCCGACGGTGCGCCCTTTACCCCCCTCCCTCTGTCAGTGCCCCGTTTTACGGCTATTTAAAGCTAAAGCTACACGGATCAGAGGAAAGTCGAAAGAGAAGTTCAAGTCACCAAGGATCGAACCGGGGACCTCTCGCTCCGAAAGCCGCGCACTAGCCAACTGAGCCACGACTGCTCCTCTACATTCTGTTATAAACTGTACCGGGTATTCCTGATTTCTGTATTAAATTTAACTTTCATTTTGCATTTACCTGTTCATCCATCCACGCTTTTGGAAAAGTGTTACACACCACGTGCTTAGATTTAAACTCATACCTGAGGTAGCTCCTATACTTGTGTTTACGACCAAGTGATCTCAGTCCTAGTAGTAACGATGAAATGTGGATGACCTCGGTACATTCTTAGCCAAATATGTTCCAGCAAATTTCCTCCTTTGTCTTCTTTTATAAAATAGACGTCTCAGCCTTTTCTCTGTAATTCTGCTCGGTTCTCGGTAACGTCTATGTCAATGCACACGCAAATCACAACTATAGTAAACACACTTTTGCATATGAGACCCGTATTTCTCCTTTGGAACAAGTCTTTATTATCATTGAGAATCAAATAACTGTAGAGCCTTTTAAACTATCACAGCCCCCACTGATGATATCAAATCTTGTAAAACTAGAACAGAACTATATACACAAGATGGCAATGAACACGATCGCTAATATGGCTAGTTGAACAAAGGATATAAGCTACAATAGACCATTACAAAGAAACAAACTGTTTAACAATAAAAAGAAAAAAACGCAATAGACAAAAACTTATCTTCGTAGTCAATGGTACACTGAGCGGGAGGATATTTTTTCGCGGTGAAAATGGTACAAGCGTGAGGTCATTTGTTCGCTGTGCCAATGTTTTTACTTTGCCTTCAGAAGATTCCAATATGGCGTCTATGTTGTTTGTGGAGTTATTTTCTTTGTCGTTGTTATCTTCAGAGTAGTACTCAATAAAGTACCCGCTGCTTATTCAAGAATTAGTATTTTGACTTGTATCGCTTTCAATAGTTGCGTCCATTTCAGTTACATTTGAATACATTTCCGTTTCACTCAGTTCGCGGAACGACCCGTTTCGAAGCTGACGCTCGACATCTTTTATTAAGGGTCTACCGCAAAAAGCGTATGCCTTTCTTTGTATGTGTTTTAAACGCCCCAAGAAGAAATCGATTAAACCAACGCAACGTCGAAATTCAGTAATCAAACAACGCATCACAGTGCTCTTCATGATCTTGGATTACGTGATCTGCTTTTAATAACTAATGTAAACAGCGTCACGTGCCTTCTATTGTGCATTGCCCAATCAAACACTGCCACCTGCTTCTATTGTGCATTTTGCCGCAACAAAAAAAAATGAAATCTAACGTGTTTTATAGCTCGGTGACCTTACGGGACCGAGTAATCATCTCAAATTTAACGAATCCAAGTGGGAAGCGTTTACAGTAACCCGGAAAAACTGCCCGTTACCTACATTTCTTACTTGTCTCAAGTGATTTGTCGAAAGTAAAACTGAGAAGAGAAAGATCTTGGAGTAAGTATAACCGCGATACACTCTCTTGGAACTCCCATATTCACAGCACGGTGGCTAAAGTTAACAAACTTCTGGGATTGTTGAAGAGAGCCGGTCCTTTATTGTACGATAAGTACACTGTACATATCCCTGGTGAAATCGCAACCTGGATATGCTAGTGTAGTGTGGGCTCCACACCACAGCTCACAAAAGTCGAAATTAGAACGTATAAAAAGGCCGGCGAGCAACGAGATGGATATTAAAGGAAAGAGAGTCCTCATACAAGGAAGGTCTTTGTTATGACCGTCAAATTAGAGACTGGATCTTCTTTTATAAAGCTTTGTATGGTATTTCCAATTTAAATGTATATGATTATGTCACTTTTGTCAGTACTCATGCACGAACAAGAATGTGTAATAATCCTACGCGTATGTTAAAATTTTCTCATGTAACATTACTACTTTTCAAGCTTCATCCTGTAATTGTATAGTTAACTTAGGGAATAGTATCTGTAAAGTAGTTTCTGCAAATAGTTTATCCACTGTTTCTACATTTTAAGAGTTTCTCATTACTTTTCACTTGTCAATCACGTTTTCGCACGTGGTCCATTGTAAGAGAATACCCTTGCCATAAGCCTTAGAGGTTTTATTCTCAATGGGAGGCTCCTTGCATAGGTACTAACGTGCCTCCCTTTTGTTTAGCTACCTAGATGTTACGTTTTGTATTTCTTTTTCTCTTTTGTTCCGTAATTTTGTAGTAAATCCAATAAAGTTGTTAAAATAGCCGCTCGTATGATTTGCACCCCAACAGATGGTAACTGTGATGGCAGCAAAGTCAATGTGCTCGAGATCAAAGTAGAATGCTTTGGAAGTTGCTTAGTCTTGCCATTCGTCTTGTATTTCTTCCAATTTTGATTTTTCACGAGATTGGGCACTGCCACACCCAGCAACTGCTTCTTTGTTCTTCCATGGACTCAAGTGGCCTCTGAAAGACCTTTTTAAAACATAGTCCCAGTGATAAATTAGTTTAGCTTGACCGCTTTTTGATCAAAAACTAATTACACGGCGCGCACATTTTCCCCTGTATTTTCAATTTCTTCCGTTAGGATTTCGCCTTACTTCTGAGCTTTTTCGAATGAGGCCTCTCCTTCCTGGGGACTGATTGATCTTTAAGTTCTTAAGGTGAATAATAGCAGGCCGTCGGATAAAAAAGTGGATCACTATAGTGGCACTTGTTCAAGATTTGGAAGGGAAAAGACTTGACTCTTTGATTATAGCAATACTTTTTTTTTTTACACCTCTCATTCAAATCACTTCCCAATTATTACACCCTCTGTCGCAGGAATTAGTGGCCAGTTTGTTTTGCTTCACGTCACACAAAATTCTCATAATTTTCGTGGCAATGGTCGAGGATTAAGCTTTTTTGGTAGAGGTTCTAGGTTCAAGAGGGGTTTTTTACCCCTCATAGGATTTGGCGCTCTTGTATAGTGTCACCAGCCTACTTCATTTCGAATTGTTTTAGGTCCCCGATCAGGCCAAAACAATTTGTGCTAAAGCTAGTGGTTTACGCTCGCGATGAACGCTCATATAACTGGAAGAAGTGTGTCACAAGTGAATGTCGAGAAATAAGCGCACAATGCCAGAGTAAGGAAGACGTCCTCTGCGAAACCCGCGAAAAAACTGGGAAACATTTTTAATGTCGAGACTAAGTGAGGCCCTCGCACGTCTTAACTTGTTCAAAATTTAATTTGCTTTTGAAGAAACTGTATTCGCAAAGTCAATTTTCTTGTACTAAGCTATTGAAAGCTGAGCATTGACGTGCTTAAAGATAAGATTCCAAGGTTCCTCTCCGTCTAACATCCATGGTCCAACAATGAAAACCACCTCCGAGAGAATTGCAAAATTGGAAGGAAACTGGAATGCACTTGATTCCAAGATTCTCGAACATCTAATAATGGGAAAAAGAAAGTTATTGGTCGAGAATCTCTACTCTGCACTCATGACTCCACAGAAGGGTAATGTGAGCTGCCAAGATAGTACAGTAATCAGAGTGTTAAAAACTATAAATTGACTGACACGCAAGTCATTGATACCTCTAACGCACTTCCTATTTCGGGATTACACCCGAATCTACTCGCACTTTGTTGTGGTACAACCTCCATGGAAGAAAACAATCATGACCCCAGAGCTATCCCCATTTGCGCATGACTCGGAGAGCAAACATACGATGCCTGTGAATGTGCCACTTGATTTGAAGAAGGGAAAAGGCGTTCAAGCTAAAATGTCTATTTTAAAATCAAGTCAATCAAACACAATCCTCAAGTTTTAAAATCAGTTTTGCGAAATTTACCTTTTGAGTGGTTGTCTCATTTTTCTCAACAATCACTCTCTTTGGATCCAACATTAGGACATTCATGGAAAGCCATTTTGATGACAGCCACATTGAGTGTGTGTCTGACATGAGTGGAGTGGGTGGTTCAACTAATGTCCATCCGGCCTTGTGGAACATATCAACCTGATGACAGGGTCGTTCACGATTGTACAACACTAACCCGGGCCCAATGACGTTAAACGTTGCATCAATGTGCAATGGATTAGGATCGTCGAAGGACAGTTTGTGGACCCTGTAGCCTCGTTCGCCAAGGTGTCGGCTCATCCATTCAATTCCGAAGTCGTTAGTAACCTGCAACATCAAAGAACTGTAAATCGCGCGAATTAAATATTGTTCCCTGTACAAATTGAGATAAAAAACAAAAACAAATGTAAAAACACTCGCCCTGTAATGGGTAATAGACTCCAGAACAAAGCGAAACTCGCAAATGAAGCACATCGGGTCTCTGCCGTTACGTCGACGATAACACTCGTGGCATATTTTCAAATGTTCAGTGTTGGCACTGAACCAAGAGCCGTGACGAAGTAACAACTGCATGCACTTGTATTTAAGCTAAATACATAGACATAGACTTAACAGGGGATGGCTTGTAAACTAAGAAATACCTGACTCCTTTGTACAAATATATCCTTTCCGGCTCGCATAAAATCAGCGGCATCGAAACATGGTTCAAACTCTGTTAATACAGACTTCCCTTCTGTCATTGCTAGCTTACGACGGTCATCTTGTGAAAGCGACAGATAGTCCTGAAAATCGAGGTGCAGTGATGTCATTTGCTATAAGGATCACGTGGAATACAGTAAGAAAGTTTCGTCCCCAGATTTGGGGGGGGGGGGGGGATGACATGACCCTGCTTTGTTCTAACCATTTTATACATTCCAAGCAAAGTGCAAGTTAGGGTTAAAGCTTACCGCTGTTCAAACGCACACACTCTTTGCAGGAATTAATTTTACGCAGACACTGAGACAGAGACCATAGGGACGATATGAAATTACTTTAGGCGGGTAAACGGTCTTAGCACAAATCAGAGAAAGGCGAAAACAATCAATAGGCTTATTTACTAAATGATTGTAACTCGCTAACAATTGCGAAATCTCTGAGTTGGTGTTTCTGTAGATTTCTGTTGTTACGCACGAAAGATTGCACGCTATTTAGTGTCTTTGTTCAGCATCCTCCCAATATTCTTAATTCTATTATTATCTGTTTTTTATATAAACCGTAACTGAAAGAATCTTGTTACGTGTTTGAATTCTTCCTGGTCATATCTATCCGCAGTAAAGATTTACCCTTCCCCTCCAATCCCGTTTCCAATCCGCGACCGTGTCTTCATTCCTATCTTCGTCTCTGTTGTCCTCTGAATATGGTAAAAAAAATGCCCCGAAAAACTCGGTCTTGACTATTCTCCCTAGAACCCGGTGCAACTAAAGTATGATCTTTGCTGTTGTCATCTGTTGCAATGAAATCAGATTTGAACCAGCGCTATGATTCAAGTGCCATTAGGGTGTTTTACCTGATCATAAAGGTCGTCGCTCATGAAAGGCTTTGGTGCAGCGGTCCATTTTGCACCTTGCTTGAAGTACTCCTTAATGAGAGACCGATAAGAGCAATACTCAAAGAAACGAGACCGCCATGCCATGGGTGCCTCGATTATTTCATCTCCCACTACAAGCAGGACGTCACGTGGCATAGCTGCGTACATCCCAGATGACTGGAAATGCGGAGTTTTGTAAATCTGGCATTAAAAAGAGAATTTTAGAATAGGTGATAATAAAAATGAATCAGAATCGAGGATAAAATGACGGATTGGGAGATGCCTAAAAATGATGGCCAGTTAGAAAACCGGTACCTGATCGTATTTCGGGGAATTTTATTAACGACAGAAAGCATGTACGCAGTCCATAGTAAATAATAAGCACATTCAATCGTCTTTTGATGGACCTCCAAACCCCCAGTACAGAACACCCTTTTAAAAATCAGCCCCAAATAGTTGAAGGGTGAATAACGCTTTCCAATGGATTACTCAGTTGGATTCGATAGAACTTATCCGCTAAAGAATAATCTTATATGGACTATGCTTTCCACTGTACTTCGAAGGTATAAATCACAATCTCGTTCCCACAGTCATCGTTTCCTCCGGAGACTCTGTGAGCTACAATCATAGACAAAAGTAGTTGGGAAGGTTATGTAAATGAGCCACACCAAAGCTGTATTTCAACCCCTTCTGTTAAAGCGCAAAAGAAATAGTTTCACCTTCAAGGCTTATATAGCCCCCCTCCCCTCTATTCAATGTTGGAAGGTAACACCACAATTTCCATACATGTCCAATACACCGACATAATGAGATTGTAATGAGATTCCTGGTACGTCACAATAGACATCACAAAGTGTCACAAAGTGTCCCGCTCTTTATGTCTCGCAAAACTGTTAATATTTTTTAAGGATTAAGGTTGGGGGACACTTTGTGGTGTCTATTGTGAAGTGCCATGAATCTCATTATGTCGGTGTATTGGACAACCCTCACAATTTCCCACTAAAACCATTCAGTTTTGTACAACATTGAATGAGGGGGAAGGGGAGAGAAGCAATGAAGACGTCAAAAGTGCTAACCTTCCCAACGGTTTTGTCTATGATTGTAGATTGAGGCACTGAGTCACACAACAAGAGTGATTACGCATGTGCTAAAGGTGTGCATGAATCACGTGCTCAAATTGTGAAATGCGTGACGATAAGAAAAACAATGCAACCGTTCAAGCGTTTCTGTTTCTTGTACAGCGTTTTTCGATTTTTACCTCTGAGAAGTTCATTAAATCTGGGCGACGTACTGTAACCCCTTCCTGTCTCAAAATGTTACAAAATTCTTCTACTTGCTCCGTAGCTTTTGCAACATATTCTTCTGGAAAGGACTTGCCGCTGAAGCTACTGAAAAATGGCCAATCCTTCTCGTAAATGTACGCTTTTACTTCTAAGGAAAACTGTGGAACTGTTGCACCTTAAATGCAACGAAAAAACAAATATTGAGGTACGATTACCCCTAACCAGCGTCAAAAAACATGACAACTCCTAGAGATTGCTGCTACAGTACAACAGTTAACGCCAGCCATCACTCGAGCAACTATGGCCCTCAGGTTAATCTCGTACCCAGATCTCTCTCCGTATGACCGTGGGAGATCTGAGTACGAGATTACCCGCAGGTAGCCAGTTTATGAAAGTCCTGTAACTTTTCGGGCGCCACGATTCCCTCGGTATCTTCAAAACGAAGAGCTTTAAGCCATCAAATCTCACAATGATCTTGCATTTTGTTTCCTTGAAACATGTTAAAAGACCAGTTTTTCAAAACAAGCTACGTTCTCCCGGGGGGAGGGGGGGGGGGGGTTCTCTCTCTCTCTCTGTTCCCTTGCCTCGTGAGCATGCGTGGGAGAGGCGTTTTTTTTTTTATATACAACGCCGCCAGTTTGTCCGATCGTAGCCAGGCGTCCCCAGATGTTGGAGATGCACCCCGAGTTTTGACGGACAAATCACGAACTTACCTCTCCAATCCGAAGAATATCAAAATGACACAATCTTAAACAATAATTCTGACAAAAATATTATAATGATTACGGGTCAACATAAAAAGTTCATTTGCATGATTTTCGCTCATTTGCGTAAATTGTCAAATAGGAAATTCACCCTCAATGCGTCCAACGATGACTTCCTCGAGATGATCCCATTCATTGTACGAGCAGACAGGGCTCTGCAGTTTTTGATGAGATTTGTCGCTTGCCACCAAGTTATCTGAAACTATATCACCGGATTGGAACCGCTGAAGCTGTACCTATCACATAACATATCATCATCATCGTTATCGTTATCACTATCATCAAAAAGCCACTTGGAGATCATACAGAGAAAGGATAATCAGATGGGTCTTGAATATCTGAGTCGGGTAGTGAGCAGCAACTCGATGATCTAGCTTTAACCACCAAATACATCGAATGGTGTGATAAATAAAAAATGATAATAATAATAATAATAATAATAATAATAATAATAATAATAATAATAATAATGATGATGATGATGATGATACTAATAACAATAGTAATATAGCTGACCAACTACAGACTACTACACTTCTAGGAACTGCCATAATTGTAGGGAAGGTTAAAGTCATGAACCGAAATCTACTAGTTGTGGACAGCAGCTGGTATTTTAGTTCTGCAGCAGGCAGACTACTATGAATATACTATGATAAGGATAATGATAATAACATTTTATTTGACACATGACGCATGTTAGCTACCCGCACAGTACCTGACACATACCTGACACTGCTCTTTTCACGACATGTCTCTATTCCCATTTTTGACAATATCTTTGTCTCATTACACATCTTCTTGTCTGCATGCGTACGTTGTCAAACAACCGGCCCTATTAATTAACTGTTCCTGTCACATCACACATATTAGCCAATTACATGATAGTTAGGGTTAGGGTTAGGGTTAGTCACCTGCAGCGCTCAATAGGTTTTTTCTTCTTCGACTGATTTGTAAATGTTTTGTACTGAAGCTAAAGCCTCGTACTTTATTTTCATTTCGCAGAGACGTTATTTCGCGACAAACAAGGCTCACCGCCACAGTCGATCTCACTTTTTGCCTTTATTTATTGTACCTAGACCACACATTTGGGAAAGCATTTCTTTTTTTTTTCCCGTATCCAATGGCCGTATGTGGTAAATAGGCTTTATAACGTAACTTGAATTAAAAATACTTTTTAAGTAACTACATCTCCATCCGATTTCGTAAAGAGGCGTCCTTTCGCCACTGAACATTAAATCATCAAACAATGAATGAGTTAAATGATGGTTCCCAGAGCAGAATAATTTTCCTTTGTAATTACTTTTCACCTGGTTTTCTACGGACGCTCGTTACTCGTTAATTAAGAGACACCTTAGGATCTCTCGAAGTGTCGGTTTTGCAGATAATTTTAAACGTTATCTGACCGATATTGGTGCATCATGAGTTGCAAAATAAAGAAGGCAACTTCATACTCGGTTATCCCTGTGTGGACTAACATTAAAAACCATACAATAGAACGCATAATGAATGCAACTACCAGCCCATCACCCATTAAATAAACCTCACATTTTAGCATTATCATTATGTAGGAAACACGAAAAAAACTTACCAATCCAAATTTTAGTAATCTGCGTCCGGTACAACCAAATTTGAAAAATCGCCAGTTTAACATGACGATTTATGTAATCTAAGCACTAATAAAAAGAAACAATGGGTTTTAGAACTTATTTGTGAGCTTGTGAGAGCAAGAAAGCCGCGCACTTTTAGGGGTGATGAGAAACCCTGACCATGGGACGAGACGCAAGCGGCAGCGAGCCGGCGACTTGACTTTAAATTATTTTCCTCGAATCCACCACCCTGCAAGCAGAGCCTTTTCTTACGGTACATATCCTTTGTTCCGTGTATGAAGGAAAGAGATAAAAGAGGCTCTGCTCGCAGAGTGCGAATCCACTTGCAACACACACAGATGGACAGTGAATATTACAGCCCCTAACATTTGAATATGTCGGTTAAGAAGAGATTGCGTGACTTCCCGATTTTGTCCATCAAATGTTCGAGTCACTCAGAGCGAAGATGTGATTGTGAGTCTAAGACTACATCGAAAAGTACCTAAGATAATTTAAGACTATGATAGATCAACAAAAAGTAAAAAGGGCGATCGAAAACGACTTTAATAAGTGGCCCTATATTCTGTAGTTAAGCCACGATTTTAAAATGCGCTACCAATTCAACCCCAGTATTTTAGTCAGAGCTTAGCGATTTGTCAAACAGTTTCATGGTTGAGTTTTAGAGGAAAATTTTCATACATTATTGAAAACTGGCAGAATTGTTTCACAAATATCTTTAATGTTGAATTTGAGGCACGATTCGGTGTGCAAAACAATTTAAATAAATGCAATCGGTATGCAAATGAACTCGATTTGTTGCTGGGACTGTTTAGTAAATTAACGTACACGGGTGATTTATGGGGTTAATATCTTGGTTAATATATTTTCACAGCCCTAATAGGTTGAACCGTTTTGTTGAGCAAGGAAAATAAAACGAATTGAAACCATCTCGGACTGCTTACCTGAAATGCACTTTGCCCCTGTGGTCGTTTAGCAACGAGTGCTTTGACTGTCAGACGATCTGCGCAATTGTAAAAATGTAAATATAAATGCATTGTTTATAGTGGAAGTGAGACCGGGACGAGATGCTTGATGCCTGGTTTCGGGATGAAATGATATGTTTTTTCCAATAAATATATGGCTGACCCAAAAGCACACAGGCTTGAAATTTCAGGACCCGGTCTGAGATTTGTTGCCATTTATTTGAGACCGGTACGAACTCAGACCGGTATTAGAATTTCTCGTCTCGGTCCAGCAACCGTGACGAAGTCAGACCAGCCTCAGGGCACCCAACGATAATCTTCGGTGAAATATAAAATTCGGGAGAGTCAAACTGTTCTAAGCATTTCGGTTTTACGTTGCAAACAGCTATAGATTTCTGAACTAAAACATCACCTTAAAGATTCGGCAATAAGGGTTTCTAAGTAGTCCCTTATCGTTTTCGGAAGGGTATTTTTGCAATTTTTGGCACTTAAAAAGGTCAGTTAGCTTTTTCGGATGAGCAAATGGTTCCCTGGAAGGTAACGTTCAGCTAGCAATTTCTGAAATGAAGATTTCATGCCCTAAAATTTTCGGACACATCAATGTTCAGCTAAGATATCCGAACAGATCAAATTCTTCTTGATAAAAGCATCTCTCTGGAGAGTCTTTATACATTACAAGGAGCCTAGAAATGCCTCTCAAAAACTTTCGGCTTTAATTTGCTCGTTGGGTTTCCTTGCAGCTTGAGTTCATTGTCATGCCAGTCTCATGTAAACGCATAAAAAGAAAAGTATGGAGGGCGATACGAATAGTTCGCCTGAAAGCGCGTCGAGCACATTTCCGCAGCAGGCTCTGAGTCGTGTTGAAGAAAGATAGACCTTTATCGGACTTTTATTTTAAAACGATAATGTTTAAAGCAGAATAGCTTATGGGGTCGTGCGCAAATGAAATCAAATCAAATTAATACATATCAAATCATATTGGTTTTTGAGGAGAGGGGAAAACCGGAGTACTCGGAGAAAAACCTCTGGGTGCATAGTAGAGAACCAACAAACTCAACCCACATATGACGCCGGATCCCGGAATCGAACCCGGTG
>OX421445.1:2073223-2078223 GCA_949126865.1 Montipora capitata | reverse complement strand
GCCCCACAAATTTAACGAAAATAACAAATATAACGAATATAGCGAAAATAACAAAGGAACCAAGCCACACCAGCAAGAATGACAATTCTTAGAGGCAGACAAGAGAAAGGGGCCCCACAAATTTAACGAAAATAACAAATATAACGAATATAGCGAAAATAACAAATGAAGCAAACAGCAGCAGCAAGAATAACAATTCTTCAAGCAAGAGAAGGCAAGGGGTCCCCACCAGTATAACGAAAATAACAAATATAACGAATATTGCGAAAATAACAAAGGAAACAAGGCACACCAGCAAGAATAACAATTCTTCAAGCAAGAAAAGGAAGAGGGCCCCACAAATATAACGAATATAGCGAAAATAACAAATAAAGCAAACAGCAGCAGCAAGAATAACAATTCTTCAAGCAAGAGAAACGAAGGGGGGAGAATGCATGTTTTATGAGTCAAATGAGTCAATGAGTCAATGAGTCATGAGTCAATGAGACTCAGTCAATATAGCAATAATTTGTTGATTAAGCCTAAGCCCTCGTTTCAGTGATTAGGCCTAAGCACTCTCTGAAATTTTAGCTTTCATTTTATGGTTTAATTAACTGCACTAACTCGTTGACTCATTGACTCATTGACTCATTGACTCATAAATACTTGACACTCCGAAGGGGGCCCCACAAATATAACGAAAATAACAAATATAACGAATATAGCGAAAATAACAAAGGAAGCAAACCACAGCAGCAAGAATAACAATTCTTCAAGGCAGACAAGGGAAGGGGGCCCCACAAATATAACGAATATATCGAAAATAACAAAGGAAGCAAGCCACAGCAGCAAGAATAACAATTCTTAGAGGCAGACAAGGAAAGGGGGCCCCACAAATAAAGAAACCTGTTGCAAATCTACCATTCTGATTTCTATGCCCGGTTTACATTACTGGGCAAAAGACATGACAAAACAAAACATAAAAAACAATCGCAGATTAGATCAAATGCGAGTATCGGATTCAGCCTGAAACTATGAAATGTGTGACATAATTAAATTTTCGATAGAAATGCGGAGGTAGATTTTGCACTCAACTAATTGAGAAGGAAATGATCCCCCTTATATATTCAGACGAACATTTCGCAGGTAATTAATCGCGAAGTCACTGATTCCCTCATATATTCAGACGAACATTTCGCAGGTAATTAATCGCGAAGTCACTGATTCCCTCACATATTCAGACGAACATTTCGCAGTTAATTAATCGCGAAGTCACTGATTCCCTAATATATTCAGACGAACATTTCGCAGTTAATTAATCGCGAAGTCACTGATTCTCTTATATGCATATATGTACAAAGCGAATAATTCGAGGTTAGTTAACGGCGAAATTTGGATCTGTTATATTAGAAATCAAAATATTTTGAAAAATATAAAGATGTTTCATTGCAAATTTTCATAATTTCTCTATAGATATAATTCATTACAAAATTTTTACTTATATTAATTCCCATGCGGGAAAAAGATAAGGGCATGCCAAAACACTAGTAACGATGTTGCTAAGTGCAAAGCTGGCATTAGTGGCTTAGAAATGGAAAACGACACTACTTTGCAAATGCTATCATGTAATGGACTTCGTAAGCATTGGAATGAACGCAGCGTTCGTAGGTGACGAATTTCGTATGTTGCTAAAACGAGTTACATCCGATTGACGTTTGAAATTTCCGAACAAAGTAGTTATACAACGGTGCATGGAGAACACACAAACAAACAAACAAAAACAAGGAGGAAAGAAAAAGAGAAAAAGCACCTTTACACAAGTCAAACATTTTAATACGAACCCTTCTTGGGAGTAACTGCAGAATACCCCGCCACTCGAACAAAGTTCTGCCTAGCCGGCTACGCGGTACGCGAAAACTAATAAATTCAAGTTGAAGTATGTAATGTATTCAAGTCAAAATAAATTGCGAATTGAAAATGGCTAGGCTTAGAGGCTGGCTACGCGGTACGCAGTGAGATGATCCAGTGAAAAGTGTAATTAACCAAACCGGAAATTGAAAGCTAAAATGTTAAGAGAGTGCTTTGGCCTAATCACTGAAACGAGCGCTTAGGCTTAATCTGTGAACGAGTGCTATTTTGTTCACACGAATTCGTGAAAGGTGTAGTTAACCGAACCGTACAATGAAAGCTAAAATGTTAAAGAGAGTTTACGCCTAATAACTGAAACGACTTAAAACGAGTATGGACAATGTGCGCTTGCGAGCCGTGCGAGCCATGGCTGTGAACCATTGGAGTCCATATTCGAGTCAACATGCGAGCAATTCGACTTAACATGCGAGCCACGCAGTCACTGAAAGCGCAACGATTTAAAATGGGTGCTTAGAGTTAAATACTGTTAATTACCACTATTATCACCACTATTTGCACAATTTGGAGTGTGATCGAAGATCGGACACCGGGTGTCTCAAAGATCTCAATTCAGTCTGCATTAAAACTGCGTCCTATCAAACGCAATAAGGGCCAAGTTATTAGCCACTGCACCAAATTAAAAACTTTGCGTGCGATTCGTTGCAGGTGTTATTGGCGAACTGTATTAATTAATGTGCCCTTTGTGTTTATTATCAAGGAGTACTTACATTGCATCCTGCCAAAATAATTCCCGCCACATCACTGATGAAGTCCGGCTAACATTACTTATTTCTGTTTTATTCATTCACCAACTCCTTAAAGGGGGACTCTGACGAAAAAACACGATTTTTAAAAAAGTCTCAAATCCTCGAGAAAACGCCGCCAAAATGTTGCATACGATTTTCAAATAATGAATTTAACTTACTTTCACCAACATTTCAATGTTATTACGTTGAAATACTTGTTTTTCATAGCATCCGCCATTATTGGTATGTCGCCTGCATACTTATTCGAGAAAGCCTGGAGCGAGGACTTATGACGTCACTTACTCAACATATCCTTCGCTGCTACTTGAGTAAACAATGGAAAACATGTCAAAAAGCGAAGCTTCGTCTTTTATCGATCATGATTTATTGACTTCGGTGTTCTCGTTTAACTTTGAAAATCATTCTAAGTCACCTGTGATTACGAAGATTGAGACTCATGGCTACTGAGGAAAAAGCAGCCGCATATCGACGAGAAGGAGCTCAAGAGAAAGAACAAGAGGAATGCTTCGAGATCGTTCGAATCAACTGATATTAGATGGTATGTTGGAGTCGTGATTTTGTCTGTTTACTATTGTTTCCTTCATTTGTAAAAATTCGAATTTCTCGTAATTTTTTCTAGGTGCAAATGTACGTGTTGCTCTTCGTACGCGGTAACAAAGGCAGAGGAATGCTTCTGCTGTAGTGAAATTGATCGGTGCTGAGGGAAGCTGGAAGCAGTTGCAGATGATAAAGAACTACCACCGATCGGCCTGGATTTCAATCTTGTTGTCTAGACGAGTGGGTTTGAGGAATAGCCGCCATAGGATTAAGAAACCGAAAGAACGAGCGATACACACATCAACGTATGATATACCCCATGAAGTCCCAAACAAGACGAATAAACTGTCGGTATGAAACTGATCGTAGAAATCTATTCAGGAGCTAGGAAAATTATTGCCATTGTCGTTCTAAATTGCTACATTATAAAATACATGAAAATATTTCCCGCCAAGGAAAATTGAAAAGTGCAATCCAAAATTAAGCTTATTATACAGCGCTCTAATACCGAGACTTCACAGTTTGGCCTTGCTCATACATTGATGTGTATCGCTCGTTCTTTCGGTTTCTTAATCCTATGCCGACTATTTTTAAAACCCACTCATCTAAACAACAAGATTGAAGCCCAGGCAGATCAGTGGTACTGTAGTTCTCCGTCATATGCAACTGCTTCAGTTCCAGCTACTCCACTCACCGATCAATTTCGCTACTAACAGCAGAAGCTTTCCTTTACCTTTCACTGGCCTTTGTTACCGCGTCCGAAGAACAACACGTACATTTGCACCTAGAAAAAAATAACGAGAAATTTGAATTTTTACAAATGAAGGGAACAATAGTAAACAGACAAAATCATGACTCCAACATACCATCTAATATCAGTTAATTCAAACGATCTCGAAGCATTCCTCCTCTTCTTCCGCTTAAGCTCTTTCCTATCGATATGCGGCTGCTTTTTCCTCAGTAGTCACGAGTCTAAATCTTCATAATCACAGATAAGTGACTCAGAATATTTTTTCGAAGTCAAACGATAATTCCGAAGTCGATAAATCATGATCGATAACAGACGAAGCTTCGCTTTCTGACATGTTTTCCATTGTTTACTCAAGTAGCAGCGAAGGATATGTTGAGTAAGTGACGTCATAAGTCCTGGCTCCAGGCTTTCTCGAATAAGTATGCAAGCGACATACCAATAATGGCGGATGCTAAGAAGAACAAGTATTTCAACGTAATAACATTGAAATGTTGGTGAAAGTAAGTTAAATTCATTATTTGAAACGTATGCAACATTTTGGCGGCGTTTTCTCGAGGATTTGAGACTTTCTAAAAAATCGTGTTTTTTCGTCAGAGTCCCCCTTTAAGGATTAACTAAAGCAATACGAAACATTGCGAAATAACAGAACCAATAATCCGATAAATTTAGCATACAGAATTCCAGGAGTGATCATTATACAATGCAACTCGGAGATAAGCGAACCAAATATACGCCAAAAACTTGTGTACAAATAACGCGCAAACGAGCATCAACACAAATGCAAAAATGATTCATTAGTATGTATAAGCTCTTCTATTGCGTCGGTTGTCGGCCCGTTATTAAAAATATGAACACAAGCTTATTATCATGGCACAAAGTCCTGCTGGCTGGTTATTTTTATGAAAGACAAAGACGTCATCAGGTTAACTTTTAGAGAAATAAGTTATCAACAAATGTAGCATAAAAAGCTTTTTAACATTGAAATTATTTTTGTGGAGCCCCCTTCCCTTGTCTGCCTATAAGAATTGTTATTCTTGCTGCTGTGGCTTGTTATTTTC
>OX421445.1:2028223-2053223 GCA_949126865.1 Montipora capitata | reverse complement strand
AGGTGCGGGTTCACATTTCCTTTAGCGCCAGGTTGAACTTGTGCCACATGCGAGAAAGAATTTTCATCACACGATCAGCATTTTTCAAACCGCACAACGATCTCAACGGTGCGTGAAGCAGAGTGAAAAAATGTCATTTGAAAGGACGTCTGAGATCAATAGTAAACAGCTGCATTTACCCTAAGCTAAAATAACACAAACCTTTACCCTTACTTTATTGTTGGAAATAGGAAGGGGTTTCATTAGAAGCCGGTCACCGGCGCTATACCACCGTCTGTTAGTCAGAAATGTGCCTGCCACTGCCGGATGCTCTCCCTTGTAACCGCCGCTTACATTGATTAGCCCGGCAGGCATCTGCTTCAAAAGTTATTGAAGCCCCTGAATAGGTAGCAAAGCCTTACACTGAAAGGGGCACTGTGTTGGGTGTGTATTGAATTAGGTGCAATGCTGGGCATAAGTGGTATTGAGGGCAAGGGTAAGATGGGACTTGATTGCTACACATCATAGAATAGGCATGTGTTTTGTGTCTCTCTGCTTGCAATTCCTGGGCAAACCTCTTACCTTCTGTAAGTCTTACTCGTCCTCCTGTGGGCTGACAGAGCACCATCAAACAAAACAAGCAAACAACAACTGTCAGAGCATGGCTGAAAACAGTTGTTGTCTTGTAGCAACCTGTACGCAAAATAAAACCTTCTCCTCAAAACCATGATTGCATAAAAAGAAAAAAAAAAGTTTACCTCTTAGCCAATTTGCAATCAACTAATATCCTGAAGACTGAAGAAATTCAAATTCTTCTATGGAGCCGCTGGCATTTACATGCAAATAGAATCTTTGCCCCACTGACCCCTCAGAGGAAGACTTAAAAGATTTTACTCAGTCTAACACCACACAATTTTACTCGTCAATGGGGGGGGGGGGGGGGGCATCCTAGAGCATTTGAGCTGCCAAAGGGTTAAGAGGATTTCATTCCAAAATTAAATCAAGGGCAAAATAACTGCAAACTGATTTCATCACCTGCCCAATAAGGACAATACAAGAGGCCAACCACAGTTGAAGGCAACCCCAAGGCTCCTTTTTCATTATCTTCTCCCGTGCCCCACAGGGCTTAACATTGATCACCATACGAGAATCTACATTGTGTATTTCAGCCCCGTGAGCCAACCGTACCTCCCTCTGCCCAATAACATACAGTCACCACACAAAGTTCAATTCAATACTACCATGAAAGGAGACTGACATTTTAAGCAAGAACCCTTCATCATAGTGAAATAATAAATCCAATTTAGAGCCAGTTGTATTTTTCACCAATCAGAAAGTCACCTGCCTGCCAAGTAAAAGATACAATTGGCTGAATACAAAATATGACTGCGACAGGTGCTACATAACGGAAGAGGCCAGTTATCCAGCCATTCGCTGGGAGGAGGATGTTAGCCACACTCTCCAAAATGGCTGGAAATCAAGCCTAACTCCCGGGGGTCAATAGGTTAATGGAGGGGACTGCGAAGGCCAGGAATTATGTAAATGTTGCAAAGGTGGCAGAAATAAATCACAAGGGGCTGTATTTTATTGAGAATGTTTGGTGACTTTAACAAGTCATTGAGATGAATTTACCTGGGCACTTGACATCCATGAAGTAGCTGTTGGGAGTTTGAACAAGCCTCTTCTTCTTATGTTTTTGCTTTACTTCATCCACAGAGGGATTCAAACCATTTTTGAACAACTGTAAACAACAACAAAATCTGTAGTAACTTAACAAAATTCCAAAGATTACCACTGTCTCTGATAGAGGTTCAATAGGTCCCCTACCCTGCACAACAGCAGGCATCCTACTTTATCATAATTCAAACAACTACAAAAATAATAACCATATTAATATTAATAACAATAATATTTAAGCTTATTATGATTTAAGAAATAAGAGAGGACAGTAATTTATTATTACGCCGACAATCATTGCAAATGAAAATCAGACCAAAGTAAGGCAGGACAAATCAAAGGTTTTTATGAGGGGAAACCACACCAGGTGATCTGGTGACGTAATTTGGAGGACCGTGAAGAAAAGTTTTAACGCCGTATCCCACAACCGCGCGCGGCCTTAGGTGTTGTTTCCAAACTCCCTGCAATATTGCCATCGCCAAAATTCAACAGATCATTACGTGTCTACCACATTTTCCTGTTACTGAATGAACATTCAAGTAGACCCGACAAGATCTAACCTCGCCTCTGCCAGTTGAATTCGAAAATAAGGCCGCGGGCGGTTGTGGGATACGGCGTTAAAATTGTTCTCCCCAGTCCTCCGAATTACGTCACCAGATCACCTGGCAGTATATACAAAAACAATACCTCTCAGAACAGAAATGAGAATTGTTCCAACCCTGTCTCTCTGTATATTCAACAATACTTTTCCCTTTTTTTCTTCACTCAGCTCAATTCTTTTCCCAAAACCCCGATCCATGACTTAAAAAGAAAATTACATTACATTACATTTTGTCCCTTTTTGCAGAATAACTTATTTTTCTTGATAACATCGTGCAAACATCACTGCAATGTCTTATGAACGTAACTCATTTAAGGTGCGCTAATTTGGATGGGGTCTCTGACATTATTTATACTCCCTTTTGATATAAGTTTTAATTCGTGAGGAATTTGAAAAGGGCGGCATAGTTGGCTGTTTAGCGACATAAAGGAGAATGACGTTTAAGAGTGGAGCTCCTAAAAGTTCAAATGATTCGCCACAAATGATGAGCAATTGGTGAGCGTACAGCGATGGAGGAAGACCGTGCATTATCGAAAGTGACCAGCTTAAATTTTGTTATCAATGAGAAGTCGATCTTGGCAGATTTTTTACAGGCATCGTTGAATTTGCTGTAACAAAGCTTCTAAATAGAGACCCATCGGCTCGCCGAAGAATTTCCTTCAAGTTTGGAAAGAAGCCCTGCATGGCAAAGTGAAACTAACAAGATTTCGATTTCTCAGAGTAACGAAGTTAGACACGATTTGCTCGTTTCTAAAGATTGTCAATTCCCTGATTTTATCTGAAACTAAAAGGGTATGCAATGGAAGGTATTATGTGGGTATTTTTGTCAATTGAAAAAAGGTGCAAAAGAGTATAAGGTATCTAGGACTGACCTCCATTGCTTTGCCTTCGAATCTAAAGACCAAAGAGGACGGAAGCGTGTGTCGAGGGAATACACGGGTATATAAGGCTAATTATTTAAATACATTATAATATACGCGTGGGAATACATTATAATTTAAATACACTATAATAGGGGATACATGAAGTACCTAGGAAATATATGGGGTGGCCGCTGACAAACAACAGGGCATCGTTGCACATAGTGGTGGAATGCAACAAGAGACTGGAAACGATAAAACACTAAGAATTGAGCCGACAGTTCAGTTGTACTGAGGTAGTCAACGTACCGGATAGATATTTCATATAAGTACCTACGTAGTTCCCAACTGCTCTTTCTCAATCGACCGGAAGTGGGGCTAAGAAAGTAACGCAATCTTCAAATCAACACGTTTAAAGCTGTTGCTTGCAAAAAATTATTGTAATGCAGCTTACACTGTATCGGGAAAGAGACAGTCATCTTAGACTTCCTTTCTTTCGGTGGGGGGTGGAGGGGCGGGCAGGGGATAATTTATTAGATGGTACAGATAAACTACAAAAAGGACAACATCAGGGGGCAACAATTTCTATTTTCGATAGTTTTCTTATGAAAGACACTTCCGGCACGTGAACTCTTTGTTGATGCCAGAGTCCGCTCGGTGACGCGACCAATGAGAACACTCCAATCTTCTGAATCAGTTGTTTGGTTCGCGCTCAAACAGAAAAGTTTTTCGGAAAGCTATTTGTGATAATTTATACTCTTATGCCGGTACGGCAGTTTCCAAAATCTCGGCTAAATTGCAGAATACCCGGCCCACCAAATGTCCTACTTAAAAAAGCTGCCACCGCGGTCCCGCAGTCGTTTTTAACAATGCTGCTTGTCCGCAGTGGCATGGGACAGAAAGTGATATTCATAATTATGTTCCTAAACCGAGTATTCTGCAATCGCTCCTTAGCTTTCATTTTGCTGTTTCGTTAACTACACTTTTCACGAGATCGTGTGAAGAAGAAAGAATTTGTTTACTGATTAAGCCTAAGCGCTCGTTTCAGTGATTGGGTCTAAGCACTCTTAGCTTTTATTTTGCGGTTCGGTTAACTACACTTTTCATGAGATCGTGTAAAGAAGAAAGCGGTCGTTTACTGATTAAGCCTAAGCACGATCGTCAGAACAAGAAAGCAGTCGTTTACTGATTAAGCCTAAGCGCTCGCTTCAGTGATTAGGCCGAAGCATTCTCGTAAAATTTTAGCTTTCATTTTCCGGTTCGGTTCACTACACTTTTCACGAGATCGTGTGAAGAAGAAAGCACTCTTTTACTGATTAAGCCTAAGCGCCCGTTTCAGTGATTAGGCCTAAGCACTCTCGTAAAATTTTAGCTTTCACGTTGCGGTTCGGTTGACTACACTTTTCACGAGATCATCTTGCCCTTGAACAACTTTCATTCAACTACTACAGGACTGTGAACCGCGGTGCTCAGAGAGAGACCCTGGGGACAAGGCATCGACTACGGGACTGCGGACCGCGGTGGCAGTTCATTTTAGTGGTTGCCCTTTAACAGTTTTCATTCAACGACTACGGGACTGCGGACTGCGGTGGCAGTTCATTTTAGTGCTTGCCCTTTAACATTTTGCATTCAACGACTACGGGACTGCGGACCGCGGTGGCAGTTCACTTTAACATTTTGCATTCAACAACTACGGGACTGCGGACCGTGGTGGCAGTTCACTTTAACATTTTGCATTCAACGACTGCGGGACTGCGGACCGCGGTGGCAGTTAATTTCACTGCTTACCCTTTAACACTTTTCTTTTCATTCATCGACTTCGGGACTGCGGACCGCGTTGGCAGCTTTTTTAAGTAGTACATTTGGTGGGCCGGGTATTCTGCAATTGCTCCACCCGACGTTCAATACCTCTCTCCGTTCTTTGTTTTAAAAAAGTGTCTCTACAGACAACCCATTTCAGAGAATAATCCTACCTTAGAGACTCGTTTGTTGTTCGAACGAGGGACTTTGGCAACTCGGTTCCTCCTGAATTTCAGGTGAATTCTCTGATAATGATCCTATATCCTAGAAGGTGAAGGAGGTTACAATGTATTATAGTGCGAGTTGTGAATATCTTTAGGCCACTTGCTCTTGTGAACATCGTTTATATGTAGAATTTTGATTGTTTCTCTTTATCCTAAGGGTTTTTTCAGGTTCGGTAATTTAAGACGACGGTAGCCGAAATCACCCCCAATAAGCTCTTGTTGTTAGAGAAAATTCTAGTTGAGATCGATCTTTTCGTTTTCAACAGCCTTCTTGCCTATTTCTTTTTTCAATCTGCATTTTTGACCACTCATATTTGAATGTAGATGCGTCGTAAATTATGCAGAAGCTAACTGGGAGAGTTGTTAGTCCAAGCTAAATGTTTCTCTTGTGAATTGTATATCTGGAATTAAGTCCAGACGTCTTGAATTGTTACAAAAAGTTGTTGTCATACAACCTGTTTGTGGCTCATTTGCCAGCCTTTAAGACTTTGTCATGATTATGGGCAAAATGTATAAATTATTGTAAAAATGAGCCATCACTGGGCTATTTTTGGTGATAACTACCTGTTAATTAGGTGCAAAGTTCACATGTGGGTCTTTCCATGTGTTATTCGCACTCCCCCCTCCCCCCAACACCACAGTATTTTCTTCAAAGAAGCTGACTAATTTAATAATTCCTTCAGGCAGTCTTTTCAAAGGACTTCAGAAAAATTAATATCAACATTTCTGAATTTTTGCAAACAGAAAATTAATGCAAGAGAGGGCTGTTGGAAAAAAAATGGGAAGACCCTAAAATACCATCCCTTATCTACACGTCACATTCCAAACCTTTCCTCTCAGAAACAGCAGGGCAAAATTTAATGTG
Organism: Montipora capitata; assembly: GCA_949126865.1. Classification (NCBI taxonomy): domain Eukaryota; kingdom Metazoa; phylum Cnidaria; class Anthozoa; order Scleractinia; family Acroporidae; genus Montipora; species Montipora capitata. Next base: position 2,047,217 of record OX421445.1, on the reverse strand, counting down.
TTTAACACAAGGTCTTGAAATCTGATCCAGTGTTAAGTGGTAGCAAACCAAGAGGGTCACTATGGAAACATGATCATCATTCAGAGCACCATAATCCTGCCCCTCCAGAGTCCAATTATTATTATCTCTGTATTACTGCGCCTCTTCTGGTAGTTAGCCTGTGTCATCCATGGATTGAAACCAGTGGTTTGTCTAGAGCTTAAACCTTGCTTCATACAACTCTGTTGATATTGATTTGGCTTTTGCAATTTCATGTACAGTCAACTCTCAATCGTGTTGCTTTATCAGAGCTGGTGACTAACAATATCTAGCTAGTTTTTCAGTTTTTGTCAACAGTCTGTTTTGTGCTCTTCCTGGCCATTTTAATAGCATTTTAATAACATGTAGTCTCAATAATAATAATTATTGTGTCGTGGTACAGTAAATCAGGGTATGAAATTTTTGTAGTGAGGATCAAGAGACCAGGGTACTCCAATAGAATTGCCAAAGAACATAATAATATTATAAAAAGCATGAAAAAATATAGATTGCATAGAATACATGTACAGAATACTGTACATGTACCTGTGTTTTGGCTCAAATCCTGTTATGTCGTGACAGGGGATCATTGAGCTGGTGTTGAGTTTATGTGCAGATGTATGGGTGATGGTTAGTACCAATGGGCGAAGATTACCTTATAAATTTTCCTGGCACTGTCATAGCCTAGTATTCTCCCATTTTCAACAGCCTGCTGTCTTAATAGAAGCCCATCCATATTACCTAATAAGAAAAGTAATCTGTCTCCTTCTTTGCATCAGGTACAACAGATTCGGGAAGTGATGTTGCAGGGGAGATGGAATGTGAAATGCAGGCCAGGGACTTCTTTCTTCATGTAGGAATGCTAATTATGGAAGGGCGGACACCGCAACACTCAGACAAAGGATGCATTGAAGGACCTCATTGTCTTTCATGGGTCAGCATGACTCCCCATATTTGTGACCTAAGAACAGACTATAGGGTGAGCTTGGTAAACAACTTAACAGATTTAAGTTAATTAAGTGGATGAGAACAAGGGAGGGAAAAATAGGCATACTTGGAAAAATGACTGTATGCTCTAACAGGAGTCAAACTGATCATGATGACCTTGCAATATATGTAAGTATTAACAGTATGGATGCTGTAACGTTTGAGGTGCTGGAGACTTCAAAGATCTATTGGCATTAAATAAGGTTTATAATTCACGGTGTACTGTGTACATCCTGCATATTAAAGTGTCAAAAGGTTTTCAGAAGACTAATGAAAGTACTTATCAGTGGTGACTAGGGGATACTGGTAAAAATGCTGACAATTCTATTTTGTTGTAGAAAACAATGGGAGAGAGATAACACATTAATTTTTTGAGAGCTCTTGCTCCCACCAATCTGGCCTGGGTTTGATTCCCAGACTTGGCATCTCATGTGGGTTGAGTTTGTTGGTTCTCTCCTTCAAGAGGTTTTACCCTGAGTACTCTCAGACTGGGTTTCCTTCTCCTCAAAAACCAGCCTACAATTTGACATCGGCAAGACCATGAGAAATGTGCAGGTGCAAATTCAAGAACATTCCAACGCATGTAATGACTCTGAACCTGCCATTCACCTACATAAAAATCCTTCTCATTCTTTTAGCTGGCGTAATATACTCTGCACGACGCAATCCTTTCGCAAACGCAGAATTTCCGAAGGCCTAATGATCCAACAATGGAAACCTGCTCTAAACAAACAAACATTTGCTACAAAGCGAAACCCTTCCCATCAAGAATTACCTGATAGACATAAATGTAGAAGATGTGTGAACTTTATGCTGGAATGTTTGGAATATATTACATATTGTTCTGTATTTGCATAAATTAGTTAGCCATGTGCTTATAAGCCGAGTAGGCTCGTTTTCACTCGGCTGGGAGTTTTCATTCAATAAACGAGTGTGGTTTTCTTGTCAAGAGTTGTTTCTTCCTTCAAATTTGACATGGTGTCAGGAGTGAAGTATTACATTGCCCGGTTTTCCTGATACATTGGTTTTGTTTTGCTGGTGTTCGACATGGGGTTTCGACAAAACACTGACCCCCGGTCAACTGACCCCCTTACTGACCCCCCCACTGACCCACTATAAAATCAATGGGAAAATGAATACTGCTTACTTAAGCCTCAACAACCCTTTTTAAACAGCATTGTTCAACAGTATTTAAGTCTAAGCACCCATTTTAAAAAGGTTAGTTTTCGATTATTGTTGTGATGGCTGATTACTTCATGTAAGCTAACCTTTTTAAAATGGGTGCTTAGACTTAAATACTGTTGAACAATGCTGTTTAAAAAGGGTTGTTGAGGCTTAAGTAAGCAGTATTCATTTTCCCATTGATTTTATAGGGGGTCAGTAGGGGGTCAGTAAGGGGGTCAGTTGACCGGGGGTCAGTGTTTTGTCGAAACCCTTCGACATGGCAGACGGACTTCGCAAGCCCGAACCGCTTATCTTCGAAGGCAATGTTGCGCTGAATTGGAAGAATTTTGTGCAAGAAGTGGAAATATTTATCGCTGCTGCACATGGAGACAAGAATGAAAAGACGAAAGCCTACATTTTCTTAAATTTAGCAGGAAGAGAAGCTATTGAGAAAGAGAAATCATTCGTCTATGCGCCTGCTGTTCTTAATTCGGATGGCTCTATTCGTGTACCGGCTGAATCTCGTGAGAGTATCGCCACATTGAAAAGAAAATTCGCTGAAATCTGCGACCCTCGTGGAAACGTTATTATGGAAAGGCACAAATTAAACACGAGAACACAGAAGCAAGGTGAGCCGTTTCAGTCCTTTGTACCTGACCTGAGAATTTTAGCAACCACGTGTGAGTACGGAACTCTAAAGGGCAAGCTTATCCGTGACAAAATAGTTTGTGGTGTTGCTTCTTCGTTCATCAGGAAACAGCTTTTGAAAGAGAGAGACCTCACACTCGACCGTGTCATTGAAATCGGTATCGTCAGTGAATTGTCCGATAGAGACAACACCGAGCTCTCGAATTTACCTGCCATTCACAAAGATGAAATTCACAGTGTTGTTAGAGGGAAAAAAGCTTTCTCATCGAAAGAAGCATCGAATTCGTTCGTAATTGCAAGAATTGTGGCGGAGATCATCCAGCAAAGCTGAAATTGTGCCCAGCGTTCGGCAGGAAATTCCTTTATTGCGGAAAACTAAACCATTTCGAAAAGGTTTGTCGTTCTAAGAAAGCAAGCACCCGCCAAGGCCCTCGTGGACAACGGTCAAATCGCAGAAATATGACGTATGTCAATGAAATCTCCCCTGAGCTTTCTAATGATCAAGGCAAAGATGATTTGTTTGTTATCGACGCTGTTACCGAGTTGAGGCGTAAACGAGAAATTTTCTGCACAATGACAATTAATGGCAAACCTTTGGAGTTGAAAATTGACACTGGTGCTAAGTGCAATGTCCTCACGCTGAATTTGTTTGCAAAGCTCAGTAACGGCGGGTCTAATTTGCAGGTCGCAGGTCGCAGGTCGCGGGTTGCAGGTCATTGTTTCACCAATAGAGGAAGTATCCTAAACATTCATAAAAGCTAACCTTAGGCCTAAAAACGTTTGTTTAGACCTAATTAGGCGTAAGGTTAGCTTTTAAGAATGTTTAGGATACTTTCTGTATTGGTGAAACAATGACCTGCGACCTGCAAATTAGACCCGCCTGCTCAGTAATGGCGAGGAAATGAATCAGTCGAAGGCGGTGCAATTGGTTGCTTATGGTAGTGATACGTTATCCACACTCGGTACTACGAATTTCAACTGTTATTTAAAGTCTATGAAACGTAACTTGGAATTTCATGTTGTTGACAGACCAGTAACTCCTTTGCTTGGTCTCGTGGATTCTTTAATGATGGATTTGGTTCAATTGCACAACGAGGTCCATAAAGTTGATACCGTTGATGCTTTTCAAGCAGCCGTTTTTAACGAATACAAGGATTTATTTGAAGGCCATCTTGGTAACTTACCTGTTGTTTACAAGATGAGGCTTGACCCTAACTTTGTTCCTGTTGTCAGACCACCACGTAAAGTACCCCTTGCAATGGAAGAGTGCGTTAAAAGTGAGTTGGAGAGGATGGTTAAATTCGGAGTGATTACACCTGTGTCTGAACCAACCGAATGGGTATCACAGATGGTAGCTGCGAGGAAGAAAGATGGTAGTATTCGCATTTGCATAGATCCACGGGATCTCAACAAAGCCCTCAGAAGACCTCACCATCCTATGAGATCGGTTGAAGATGTTGCCTCGCGCATGCCTAATGCCACAGTATTTTCAACTCTTGATGCAAGAAGTGGTTTCTGGCAAATTAATTTAGATCATGAATCTTCGCTGCTCACAACTTTCAGCACACCGTTCGGAAGGTATAGATTCCTCCGTATGCCATTTGGCATTACCTCTGCATCGGAAGTTTTCCAGCGTGCAATGGAAGAGCTGTTTGCTGGGTATCCCTGTGCTATCGTTGTGGATGACCTATTGGTATGGGGGGAAGGAACTGTGGCATGATGCTAATTTTAGGAAAGTTCTACAAAGAGCCCGTAAAGTCAATTTGAAGCTAACTCCGAAGAAATGCAAGTTTCATCTCGATCAAGTACCTTACGTTGGGCATCTTTTCACTAAAGAAGGTCTCAAGCCTGATGAAGCTAAGGTCAAAGCTATAAGAGAAATGCCATCTCCTGACAGCCCTGAGGCTTAACGGCGATTCCTTGGCATGATCAATTATCTCCACAAGTTCATCAGTAATCTCAGTGATAAGACTGCACCGCTACGTCAATTGCTTCGGAATGACATACACTGGATTTGGGAGGATCCTCAGCAACAAGCTTTTTGAAGCTCTGAAATTGGACATCTCGCAAGCACCAGTCCTTAAATTCTTTAACCATTCAAAGCCTTTTACGCTGTCTGTTGATGACTCCAAGAGTGGTCTTGGTGCTGTTTGCCTGCAGGATGGGCCTGTGGCCTATGCCTCGCGTGCTCTCACGGAAGCTGAATCTCGATGATATGCGCAAATCGAGAAAGAACTCCTCGCTGCAACATTTGCATGCAAGAAGTTTCATGATTTCATCTATGGTTGAGAAGCCATCATTGAAACTGACCACAAGCCTCTTCATACCGCACCCGCCCGTCTGCAGCGTATGTTGTTACGGCTTCAGAGGTACAATTTGAAATTTATTTACAAAAGAGGTACGGAGCTTCACGTAGCAGATGCATTGTCAAGAGCTTACGTTACTGAGGAACCTGGTGTAGTGGATGACGATCAGCTTGATGTCTTATCTTTCTCGTCAATCTCTCCCTTACGTATGACTGAGCTCCAAAGTCATACTCTTGCAGATCCTGTTATGCAGAAAGTGGCTCATTTCATTTCAAATGGCTGGCCGTCAAAGCTCAAGAGTGTACCCTCAGACGTTAAAGCCTACTTCCCTCTCACAGATGAGCTGATTGTTGACAATGGCGTGATCCTGAAAGGCCTTAGAGTGGTGATTCCAAATTCCTTGCATAAAGAATACATCCAGCTTCTCCACAAAGGGCATCCAGGGGCTGATGCTACCAAGAGAAGAGCAAAGGGTATTGTGTACTGGCCCCTCATGATGCTGGAAATTGACTCTACGATAGCCTCGTGTCAGCCTTGCAACAGTGCAAAGCCACATCAGCAGAAAGAGCCGCTTCTCATCCACCCAGTTCCGGAGCTTCCATGGTCCTTGTTAGTGCGGATATATTTGATTGGCAATCAACGCAATACTTAATTTTGGTTGATTCATATTCCGGTTGGTTCGAGATGAATTCCCTCCGCAATTTATCTGCCAAAACGGTTATTCAGAAGATGAAGCGCCACTTTTCTGTTCATGAAATTCCATGCAGGTTGCTGACCGACAATGGCCCACAGTTTTCCAGTAGAGAATTTAGAAGCTTTGCTGAGGAATGGAGTTTTCATCATGTTACTAGTAGCCCTCATTTCCCACAGTCCAATGGCCTGGTTGAGAATGCAGTGAAGCAAGCCAAGAACCTGCTTGACAAATGCAAGAAGGATGGTTCAGATCCTCTGCTTGGCCTTCTTAATCTCAGGAATGTTCCACGAGATCAAGTTATTGGTTTCCCTGTGCAGCGTTTGATGTCTTGCCAAACTAGGTGCCTTCTTCCAGTTGCTAAGAAGCTCCTTGCCCCCAGGACCCTTAACAACAAACATGTTTCCTTGGGACTCAAATCTAAGTGCATGCAGCAAAAGGCCTTTTACGATCGTGGTGCCAAACCTCAAATCAAAGGAGACGTCAAAATGTGATATGATAACATAAGAGACATGCCTATTTGGTTCCTGTCACACTTTGACGTCACTAACGTTTAACAACAGCTTGTCATTTGACCAAACAAAAGCATGACGCATCCTCTGCAATAGGCCATTTTTAAAAAATGTTTGAGCCTGAAGCCACTTTCATAAATGGCGACCACCTTCACATTCTTTTCTATTTTTCTTAGTTAGACCTACTGACTTCATTTCAGCGATGCTAGAAGGGTTTATTAGCCATTATGAAAGAGATCTCTTACACTGTGAACTGACCCAAATGGGTTACCCTCATTTTGAACTGTAAAAGGCTAATACACAAAAACATACTTCACTCTTGTTTACGAGCATTTTTCTCGTTTTTTTCTCTCGGAGATCAACACATTTTTCCTTGTTTTTAGTAGACTGAATCCTTGATAGGAAAGGGAATCTAGAAGATCATCCTACCTAGTCCAAACTTTCTGTTACATAACTAGACTCCAAAGTGCAGGACTGTGCGAAGTGCATACATATATGATTAGTAGAAAGCTGAAGAGTTGTTACCTGTCGACGCAAAAAAGGCAGACACAATACACAGAAACACTCGTTGCTTAGCCACCTCAAAACTCCTGATGGACATGTTTTACAAAAACTAAACGCTTGCCTGCTTGTTTTTTGAACGACTTTGAAAGTCGCTTAGTCATTTCTGCAAGTCACGCAAGACCAACATTGCATTGAGCATTGTTTTGACTTGATTGGCTCGAGCAACGGACCTTGCAATTTTGGACAATTGCTTTTTGAAGATCTCGATATTACTTTCTCGCGCACAGCTGCAGCTTTAAAGTTGGCAGCCACGGCGATACCATGACTCCTTAACAAACTGTTTCTCCAGAACAACCAACAGGATAGGAGACACAAATGCAGATTTTGCAACATTCATGATTTGCGTGAACACATTAACCTTGGCAAAATCAGATACGTGTACATCAGAGGGTAAACCCCCGGGGGGTAAACAATAATTCTTTATCCTTCCAAACAATCTTTTATTGCTGAAGCGCATATCGTACTTTCTTTGTGTTTGGAGGTTCCCTGGATGGAAAGGGCCAGAGAGAAATTGTGATTACCAAAAACATAACCGTGACTAAAAATCCATACATGTACATTGAAATCAAAGTTCAGCTTATCCTTGTGACAGAGTTATAATTTGCTACAGATAATTTTAGATTCTTGGGTGTTATGGGTAAGAACAAGTGTCAATCACTTCAAAATGATCATGAAACGTGTGTGACAGGCGCTGGGTCAACTGCGTGTGGCAAAATACTGGGATCAGTTGTTCAAAGCCCTGAATTACTAAAAACGTAAATTGCACTTTATTTTCTGATAATATAAAAAGTATCCACGGCATTTTTAGTCTTAATTTTTGACTGAGATCTTTGCTTTCCTTCAGCATAAAAGTACAAGGCTTTTTGGACGGGAAAAATGAATCGCCGATTAACGTTTGGTCGACTTTGATCAACTGGGTAACGGTCTCGACCATCTCCTGAGCGCAGCAGCCCCTTTTACTTTGCAGCACTTGGCGAGCAAAGGCAATAAGAACAAAACAAGCAGTAACATAAATCAACACTGATTTTATTATTATTTTACAGAGGCAATCTCAGCGGTAAGACAACTGTCTAAGCAACGAAACCGCTGTTCTTACCAGTAAATGCATGTATATGTAAACTTCGGATTAATTTCTGCCTAAAATGTCTACAAAACAATATACCGTCCCTTTAATCGTAACAGCTGCATTACTTCTGAAGATGTAAAGCTCTAACAAAAAGGAATCCGCAATTATTAATAATAATACCACTGAAAATCAGTGTTGATTTAATGTTTTTTTCTGAAATGAAGGTATCATTCTTTGACAAATTCAGTTCTGTTTCCTCCTGAAGGAGCAACCTGCAAGACAATGAAACCCGAGTTATATGAACATGCTACATACGCACAAATAAATTATAAATTTACTACGCTGAAGTGTTGACCAGTAACAAATAAAACATGTCTTCTGAGGCAAGACTAACTCCTCTAGTGTCTAATAATAACACAGCCATTTTTTAGTGCCTTGACCTGTTATTATTTGTGTGTGTAAGTTCATGGTGTCAGGGTTAGTGTTTTGACATGTGCAACAGAAATGTCAGTAGAGCGAGGCCAACTGAAACCCGCAATGCACAGGAAGGAAGAAACTCAACCAACATATGCTTCCCCATTCCCACATAGGGGCCACACCCACAATGCCAAAAAATTGCCAAGGGAGCAGCATTAAACCTTTTTTGTCCAGGTTGAATTGCAAAAAAATGAATAACCCTTTGCATAAACTTAGTATCCTTGCCTCGTTTTAAAAATCCAGTTAGACTATCAGAATTGTTTGTAACAGGACAAATTACAAAACCTATAGACCAAAAAGGAGGTAACCAATGAACATATATGTATGCATACCCAACCCTGGACATACATGTACACAACTAAAATAAGATATCATTGCTCTTAGTCTCCTGAAAATCACTTCAATTGAAACTTGCTCCCACCGAACTTGATTAGCTTCACTGTTTTCATATAGAAACTGTATTTGAACTTTTTGTAAATATTAAAATGAATAACGATGACAATAATGATAATGATGACTTTAACTGAGAAGTGTAAGCTGATTTTAGACTAGTAACAGTTGACAATACAGCTGACCCCGCTGTTGGGTACATGTATATTTGTATGCAGAATTCACTGTGTCCAGTGCCCAGGTAGAGGAGTGGGCGTTTGCAAACGGAGCAACTGATGTTGAAGCAGGAAACACTTCATCTGATCAAACATATCTTAGGTATTTTAGGAAAGATTCCTAAGTAACCAAGGTTGTCATTTAGTCTGGACCTGACCAAGGTCTATTGAACAATAACTGAACGAGAGTGATGGAAGACTTCTCCTTGATTACTTACACCTACTACAAAAGTGTAATGCTCTTGGTTTAAGTGTAATCAAATGGAGTTTTTACCACAATTGCTTGTAATCTCGCAATTTGATTGGCTAATTAATTTTGCCGTAGTCGATAAGAGTGTAGACAACGGTGCTTGCGTCCATTTGTCACCCAATGTAATAGCCAATCAAGAACCCTTATTTTAGGAATAAACCAATCATATTGCCAGAAAGTTATAGACGACACTTGTTCTTTCTTTTGTCATGATTTTGGTCATGCTCTGAAACAAACACTTTCTTTGGCCTTTAATATTGTGGTAAAAAAAACAAAACGAAAGTGGTTCAGCGTTGTATGTACTCTTATCGACAATGATATTTGTCATTACAGTGGCCAAAATTTGTTGTGGACTCACGAGGTGCACAATATTTTGACCACTGTGATGTCAGAATATCATTGTCGATAAGAGTACAGACAACGCTGAACCACTTTCGATTTGTTAAGTTGCAGCTCAACTTGTGTATTTTTTCAAGTTGAAAATAGTATTGACCATGGCCAGGTTATTAGGCAAATTAAGAAGGGGGTGACACCCATAAGCTACACCCAAACAGAACAAAAGAATGATGCTGGAGTGGTGGTCTATATAAAAGGACTCCTGCTACAATTTTACATTTTGATCACTGTTGATGAAGAAACTGGGCAGGAGTGTTGAAAGGTCGAGTCTAGAATCATACCATTTCAAAATGCATTCATTACACTTTAACCCAATGACCCCTGCGAGTAAGACTTAACGGCATGGGCATAGCCAGGACTTTTCAAAGGGAGGGGGGGGGGGGGTCACACTGTGTCAAACAGAGGGTACTCGCGTTTTCGCAAACTGAATATTGTAGGTTGTTTGAGTAAAAAACAAATGCAAAACGTTTGGAGACAGAGCTTTCTTCAAATGTGGACCCGTACTGTGGAACAGTTTACCTGACAATATCAGACAAATATCTAACATACAAAAGTTTAAAAATGAACTCAAGACATTTTTAGTTAGACTTGCCTATCAATGAGTGTCAGTCATTTATATAAATATAAATATACAAAAAATGACATTTTAGATTTTACTTAGACTAATTAATATATTTTTAATTATCTACATTAGGTAGATATAATAATTCCATACGATTGAGAAAATAGGTGCGGGTTCACATTTCCTTTAGCGCCAGGTTGAACTTATGCCGCATGCAAGCAAGAATTTTCATTACACGACCAGCATTTTTCAAACCGCACAACGATCTCAACGGTGCATGAAGCAGAGTGAAAAAATGTCATTTGAAAGGACGTCTGAGATCAATAGTAAACAGCTGCATTTACCCTAAGCTAAAATAACACAAACCTTTACCCTTACTTTATTGTTGGAAATAGGAAGGGGTTTCATTAGAAGCCGGTCACCGGCGCTATACCACCGTCTGTTAGTCAGAAATGTGCCTGCCACTGCCGGATGCTCTCCCTTGTAACCGCCGCTTACATTGATTAGCCCGGCAGGCATCTGCTTCAAAAGTTATTGAAGCCCCTGAATAGGTAGCAAAGCCTTACACTGAAAGGGGCACTGTGTTGGGTGTGTATTGAATTAGGTGCAATGCTGGGCATAAGTGGTATTGAGGACAAGGGTAAGATGGGACTTGATTGCTACACATCATAGAATAGGCATGTGTTTTGTGTCTCTCTGCTTGCAAATTCCTGCGCAAACCTCTTACCTTCTGTAAGTCTTGCTCGTCCTCCTGTGGGCTGACAGAGCACCATGGAACATGACACGCAAAGAACAACGGTCTGAGCATGGCTGAAAACAGTTGTTATCTTGTAGCAACCTGTACGCAAAATAAAACTTTCTCCTCAAAACCATGATCGCATAAAAAGAAAAAAAAAAGTTTACCTCTTAGCCAATTTGCAATCAACTAATATCCTGAAGACTGAAGAAATTCAAAATCTCTGCCCCACTGACCCCTCAGAGTAAGACTTAAAAGATTTTACTCAGTTTAACACCAATCTCGTACCCAGAGTCCTCGGGCTTTTTGGCCAGCGGGTGAGCACCTGGAGAGACTCTGGGATAATCGACTCCATTTTCCCAGAAAAAGTGGGTTCCGGTCTTATTACGTATGCTTGAAATTAAACGGAAGCAGAAAAGAGAAAACCGTAAACAGTAGAAATGGTGGGTTGAAAGTGTTCGAGAAACAAGAATTTTAGCCTTACACACAAAGAAACTGGAGAAATGATCATTGGCTTGCTATAAGAGCAAGTGAAGGTGAAACCTCTGACGCTTTCGGTGAATGTATTTTTAGTGTTTCAGCGTACATTCCATTGTTCAGAATGCAATGAGAATGCCATCGTGCAAGCAACACGATCGACAAATTTTTTGTGGAAACGACACAAATGTCCTCTTCTTCTACAATTTGATGTTTCCGTAATTCTAAATGGCTTCGACAAGACTTTATTCCACGGATTTCTCCTCAAAGAGACTGATGTAATGTTTTCCCACGGTACTTTTGCAACAGCAACAGTAATCTCTTTTTAGCAGCGTGGGAAAATTCCCGTGCGGTATAAGACATAATTCAAACCTCGTTGTTTTATTATTTTTCTGATTTATATAATTATTTCTGAGGTAGAAAAAATCAAACAGCACCGAAACTAGTTTTAGATTTTGAATCTCCCTCCAAATTCTGGTCTAACACCAGACAATTTTACTCGTCAATGGGGGGCATGCCAGAGCATTTGAGCTGCCAAAGGGTTAAGAGGATTTGATTCCAAAATTAAATCAAGGGCAAAATAACTGCAAACTGATTTCATCACCTGCCCAATAAGGACAAGACAAGAGGCCAACCACAGTTGAAGGCAACCCCAAGGCTCCTTTTTCATTAGCTTCTCCCGTGCCCCACAGGGCTTAACATTGATCACCATACGAGAATCTACATTGTGTATTTCAGCCCCGTGAGCCAACCGTACCTCCCTCTGCCCAATAACATACAGTCACCACACAAAGTTCAATTCAATACTACCATGAAAAGATTGAATGGCTGACATTTTAAGCAAGAACCCTTCATCAGAGTGAAATAATAAATCCAATTTAGAGCCAGTTGTATTTTTCACCAATCAGAAAGTCACCTGCCTGCCAAGTAAAAGATACAATTGGCTAAATACAAAATATGACTGCGACAGGTGCTACATAATGGACGAGGCCAGTTATCCAGCCGTTCGCTGGGAGGAGGATCTTAGCCACACTCTCCAAAATGGCTGGAAATCAAGCCTAACTCCCGGGGGTCAATGGGTTAATGGAGGGGACTGCGAAGGCCAGGAATTATGTAAATGTTGCAAAGGTGGCAGAAATAAATCACAAGGGGCTGTATTTTATTGAGAATGTTTGGTGACTAACAAGTCATTGAGATGAGTTTACCTGGGCACTTGACATCCATGAAGTAGCTGTTGGGACTTTGAACAAGCCTCTTCTTCTTATGTTTTTGCTTTTCTTCTTCCACAGAGGGATTCAAAAGATCTTTGAACAACTGTAAACAACAACAAAATCTGTAGTGACTTAACAAAATTCCAAAGATTACCACTGTCTCTGATAGAGGTTCAATAGGTTCCCTACCCTGCACAACAGCAGGCATCCTACTTTATCATAATTCAAACAACTACAAAAATAATGACAATATTACCAAAACTTCTTAGCAGCACGATGTAAGATATCGCTTTGATGATCCATACGATGTTTTTGAAATTCATATTTAATCAATACATGTTTCGGATGAAACATCATCCATCGTCAGTTGACAAATGAGAAATAAACTTAAGTTGAGCAATAAATAGTGTAACAAAGTGAGATATAACATGAATAATTAAGGATGAAGGCGAGAACAGAATAAAAACACCCAATCACGAAACAAAACAGAAAAAACCAAACTGTTTAGGCTAAGAAAAGAAACTAATTAGTATGAAAGGGATAAATTAAGATGTTTGACTTGGGAATTTAAAGATGGCTGCTCCCAAAGGATATGCAGGGCTTCTTAATTTTAAACGGGGTGAAAATTAGGAGTTGGTTTGGGGCGAAGGATCCTATCCCTGCGGGTTTACGATCGCGAGTCATTTACAAGTTTTCATGTGCAGGCTGTAATGCCTGTCATATTGGTGAAACCAATAGACACTTCGCCACTCGCATCCGTGAACATCTCGCCTCCGACAAACATTCCCACATATTTAAGCACTTGAGAGGTTCTGAAAATTGTCGCTCACGGTGTTCAGAAGACTGTTTTAAAATCCTCGACTCTGCTTCCACACGTTTCCAATTGAAAATCAAAGAAGCCATGCATATCCTTTGGGAGCAGCCATCTTTAAATTCCCAAGTCAAACATCTTAATTTATCCCTTTCATACTAATTAGTTTCTTTTCTTAGCCTAAACAGTTTGGTTTTTTCTGTTTTGTTTCGTGGTTGGGTGTTTTTATTCTGTTCTCGCCTTCATCCTTAATTATTCATGTTATATCTCACTTTGTTACACTATTTATTGCTCAACTTAAGTTTATTTCTCATTTGTCAACTGACGATGGATGATGTTTCATCCGAAACATGTATTGATTAAATATGAATTTTAATGACAATATTAATATTAATAAAAATAATATTTAAGCTTATTATGATTTAAGAAATAAGAGAGGACAGTAATTTATTATTACGCCGATAATCATTGCAAATGAAAATCAGACCAAAGTAAGGCAGGACAAATCAAAGGTTTTTATGAGGGGAAACCACAGTATATACAAAAAAAAATACCTCTCAGAACAGAAATGAGAATTGTTCCAACCCTGTCTCTCTGTATATTCAACAATTACTTTTCCCCTTTTTTCTTCACACAGCTCAATTCTTTTCCCAAAACCCCGATCCATGACTTAAAAAGAAAATTACATTACATTACATTTTGTCCCTTTTTGCAGAATAACTTATTTTTCTTGATAACATCGTGCAAACATCACTGCAATGTCTTGTGAACGTAACTCATTTAAGGTGCGCTAATTTGGATGGGGTCTCTGACATTATTTATACTCCCTTTTGATATAAGTTTTAATTCGTGAGGAATTTGAAAAGGGCGGCATAGTTGGCTGTTTAGCGACATAAAGGAGAATGACGTTTAAGAGTGGAGCTCCTAAAAGTTCAAATGATTCGCCACAAATGATGAGCAATTGGTGAGCGTACAGCGATGGAGGAAGACCGTGCATTATCGAAGTGACCAGCTTAAATTTCGTTATCAATGAGAAGTCGATCTTGGCAGATTTTTTACAGGCATCGTTGAATTTGCTGTAACAAAGCTTCTAAATAGAGACCCATCGGCTCGCCGAAGAATTTCCTTCAAGTTTGGAAAGAAGCCCTGCATGGCAAAGTGAAACTAACAAGATTTCGATTTCTCACAGTAACGAAGTTAGACACGATTTGCTCGTTTCTAAAGAATGTCAATTCCCTGATTTTATCTGAAACTAGAAGGGTATGCAATGGAAGGTATTATGTGGGTATTTTTGTCAATTGAAAAAAGGTGCAAAAGAATATAAGGTATCTAGGACTGACCGGCATTGCTTTGCCTTCGAATCTAAAGACCAAAGAGGACGGAAGCGTGTGTCGAGGGAAAATATATGGGGCGGCCGCTGACAAACAACAGGGCATCGTTGCACATAGTGGTGCAATGCAACAAGAGACTGGAAACGAACAAACACTAACAATTGAGCCGACAGTTCAGTTTTACTGAGGTAGTCACCGTACCGGATAGATATTTCATATAAGTACCTACGTAGTTCCCAACTGCTCTTTCTCAATCGACCGGAAGTGGGGCTAAGAACGTAACGCAATCTTCAAAGCTGTTGCTTGCAAAAACTTCTTGTAATGCTGCTTACACTGTATCGGGAAAGAGACAGTCATCTTAGACTTCCTTTTCTTTCGGTGGGGGGTGGAGGGGCGGGCAGGGGATAATTTATTAGATGGCACAGATAAACTAAAAAAAGGACAACATCAGGGGGCAACAATTTCTATTTTTGATAGTTTTCTTATGGAGGACACTTCCGGCACGTGAACTCTTTGTTGATGCCAGAGTCCGCTCGGTGACGCGACCAATGAGAACACTCCAATCTTCTGAATCAGTTGTTTGGTTCGGGCTCAAACAGAAAAGTTTTTCGGAAAGCTATTTGTGATAATTTATACTCTTATGCCGGTACGGCAGTTTCCAAAATCTCTTTTTCCGATGATGATTTCTTTGGTTATTTGAGCAAAATGTTGACATTTCTCTAAGACAGCCACCCATG
Source organism: Montipora capitata (assembly GCA_949126865.1). Lineage (NCBI taxonomy): Eukaryota > Metazoa > Cnidaria > Anthozoa > Scleractinia > Acroporidae > Montipora > Montipora capitata. The sequence goes on along the minus strand of OX421445.1, from coordinate 2,031,668 downwards.
TAATACAATGAAGCCTTGCGTTGAAGGTAAGTCAGCTGAAATTCCTGTTTCGATCGGGAGGTGAAGCTAATGTGTTTTCACTTCATTGAAAACCCGACGTTCAATACCTCTCTCCGTTCTTTGTTTAAAAAAAGTGTCTCTACAGACAACCCATTTCAGAGAATAATCCTACCTTAGAGACTCGTTTGTTGTTCGAACGAGGGACTTTGGCAACTCGGTTCCTCCTGAATTTCAGGTGAATTCTCTGATAATGATCCTATATCCTAGAAGGTGAAGGAGGTTACAATGTATTATAGTGCGAGTTGTGAATATCTTTAGGCCACTTGCTCTTGAGAACATAATTTATATGTAGAATTTTGATTGTTTCTCTTTATCCTAAGGGTTTTTTCAGGTTCGGTAATTTAAGACGAAGGTAGCCGAAATCACCCCCAATAAGCTGTTGTTGTTAGAGAAAATTCTAGTTGAGATCGATCTTTTCGTTTTCAACCGCCTTCTTGCCTATTTCTTTTTTCAATCTGCATTTTTGACCACTCATATTTGAATGTAGATGCGTCGTAAATTATGCAGAAGCTAACTGGGGGAGTTGTTAGTCCAAGCTAAATGTTTCTCTTGTGAATTGTATATCTGGAATTAAGTCCAGACGTCTTGAATTGTTACAAAAAGTTGTTGTCATACAACCTGTTTGTGGCTCATTTGCCAGCCTTTAAGACTTTGTCATGATTATGGGCAAAATGTATAAATTATTGTAAAAATGAGCCATCACTGGGCTATTTTTGGTGATAACTACCTGTTAATTAGGTGCAAAGTTCACATGTGGGTCTTTCCATGTGTTATTCGCACTCCCCCCTCCCCCCAACACCACAGTATTTTCTTCAAAGAAGCTGACTAATTTAATAATTCCTTCAGGCAGTCTTTTCAAAGGACTTCAGAAAAATTAATATCAACATTTCTGAATTTTTGCAAACAGAAAATTGATGCAAGAGAGGGCTGTTGGAAAAAAAAATGGGAAGACCCTAAAATACCATCCCTTATCTACACGTCACATTCCAAACCTTTCCTCTGAGAAACAGCAGGGCAAAATTTAATGTGTTTAACACAAGGTCTTGAAATCTGATCCAGGGTTAAGTGGTAGCAAACCAAGAGGGTCACTATGGAAACATGATCATCATTCAGAGCACCATAATCCTGCCCCTCCAGAGTCCAATTATTATTATCTCTGTATTACTGCGCCTCTTCTGGTAGTTAGCCTGTGTCATCCATGGATTGAAACCAGTGGTTTGTCTAGAACTTAAACCTTGCTTCATACAACTCTGTGTTGATATTGATTTGGCTTTTGCAATTTCATGTACAGTCAACTCTCAATCGTGTTGCTTTATCAGAGCTGGTGACTAACAATATCTAGCTAGTTTTTCAGTTTTTGTCAACAGTCTGTTTTGTGCTCTTCCTGGCCATTTTAATACCATTTTAATAACATGTAGTCTCAATAATAATAATTATTGTGTCGTGGTACAGTAAATCAGGGTATGAAATTTTTGTAGTGAGGATCAAGAGACCAGGGTACTCCAATAGAATTGCCAAAGAACATAATAATATTATAAAAAGCATGAAAAAATATAGATTGCATAGAATACATGTACAGAAATACTGTACATGTACCTGTGTTTTGGCTCAAATCCTGTTATGTCGTGACAGGGGATCATTGAGCTGGTGTTGAGTTTATGTGCAGATGTATGGGTGATGGTTAGTACCAATGGGCGAAGATTACCTTATAAATTTTCCTGGCACTGTCATAGCCTAGTATTCTCCCATTTTCAACAGCCTGCTGTCTTAATAGAAGCCCATCCATATTACCTAATAAGAAAAGTAATCTGTCTCCTTCTTTGCATCAGGTACAACAGATTCGGGAAGTGATGTTGCAGGGGAGATGGAATGTGAAATGCAGGCCAGGGACTTCTTTCTTCATGTAGGAATGCTAATTATGGAAGGGCGGACACCGCAACACTCAGACAAAGGATGCATTGAAGGACCTCATTGTCTTTCATGGGTCAGCATGACTCCCCATATTTGTGACCTAAGAACAGACTACAGGGTGAGCTTGGTAAACAACTTAACAGATTTAAGTTAATTAAGTGGATGAGAACAAGGGAGGGAAAAAAAGGCATACTTGGAAAAATGACTGTATGCTCTAACAGGAGTCAAACTGATCATGATGACCTTGCAATATATGTAAGTATTAACAGTATGGATGCTGTAACGTTTGAGGTGCTGGAGACTTCAAAGATCTATTGGCATTAAATAAGGTTTATAATTCACGGTGTACTGTGTACATCCTGCATATTAAAGTGTCAAAAGGTTTTCAGAAGACTAATGAAAGTACTTATCAGTGGTGACTAGGGGATACTGGTAAAAATGCTGACAATTCTATTTTGTTGTAGAAAACAACGGGAGAGGGATAACACATTAATTTTTTGAGAGCTCTTGCTCCCACCAATCTGGCCTGGGTTTGATTCCCAGACTTGGCATCTCATGTGGATTGAGTTTGTTGGTTCTCTCCTTCAAGAGGTTTTACCCTGAGTACTCTCAGACTGGGTTTCCTTCTCCTCAAAAACCAGCCTACAATTTGACATCGGCAAGACCATGAGAAATGTGCAGGTGCAAATTCAAGAACATTCCAACGCATGTAATGACTCTGAACCTGCCATTCACCTACATAAAAATCCTTCTCATTCTTTTAGCTGGCGTAATATACTCTGCACAACGCAATCGTTTCACAAACGCAGAATTTCCGAAGGCCTAATGATCCAACAATGGAAACCTGCTCTAAACAAACAAACATTTGCTACAAAGCGAAACCCTTCCCATCAAGAATTACCTGATAGACATAAATGTAGAAGATGTGTGAACTTTATGCGGGAATGTTTGGAATATATTACATATTGTTCTGTATTTGCATAAATTAGTTAGCCATGTGCTTATAAGCCGAGTAGGCTCGTTTTCACTCGGCTGGGAGTTTTCATTCAATAAACGAGTGTGGTTTTCTTGTCAAGAGTTGTCTCTTCCTTCAAATTTGACATGGTGTCAGGAGTGAAGTATTACATTGCCCGGTTTTCCTGATACATTGGTTTTGTTTTCCTGGTATTCGACATGGCAGACGGACTTCGCAAGCCCGAACCGCTTATCTTCGATGGCAATGTTGCGCTGAATTGGAAGAATTTTGTGCAAGAAGTGGAAATATTTATCGCTGCTGCACATGGAGACAAGAATGAAAAGACGAAAGCCTACATTTTCTTAAATTTAGCAGGAAGAGAAGCTATTGAGAAAGAGAAATCATTCGTCTATGCGCCTGCTGTTCTTAATTCGGATGGCTCTATTTGTGTACCGGCTGAATCTCGTGAGAGTATCTCCACATTGAAAAGAAAATTCGCTGAAATCTGCGACCCTCGTG
>OX421445.1:2013223-2023223 GCA_949126865.1 Montipora capitata | reverse complement strand
GCCTTGTTGCAAGAGGTCCTGACTTCGATTCCCGGATCTCATATCCTTGTTTCGACTTCTTTCTGTTCTGTGTAGCTTAAGTAGCTTTAAATCGGAGCACTGATGGAGAGGGGGGAGTAAAATAAGCGCACCGTCGACCTCAGGTTTGTCAATTGAATTACTGTTACGAGTTATCGACGTTAAATATGGCCGCTTTACTTTTACTTTACTTTATTTAAAACAGCAGTTAAAAGTATTTAAAATGAAATATTGCTCGATACAAACGTGAAGCCTTCTTGAAAGTGATGATGACTTTTCCTTTTATTGATGTTACTTATGACTATTTTTAATTTTTTCAGCATGTAATTCTTTGTATTTTTTATTTAAAATAAATAGCATTAGATAGACACAGCCACATCAGCATTTTTTAGCTGCTTTTACACACTGTGTACTGTATATTAAATAAATACTATTATTATTATTATTATTATTATTATTATTATTATTATTATTATTATTATTATTATTATTATCATTATTATAATTATACATGTACTGTTACAGTAATAACTACATCTATAGGCATCTCACTCTTGAGCATTACTGGGAAACCTTTTGCAAGGATCATCCTCAAATGACTACAGAAATTAGCAGAGATAGTTCTACCAGAAGGTCAGTGCAGCTTCAGATTGAGCAGCTCAACAATGAATGTGATTTTTCCCTTTGGCAGCTACAAGAAAAGTGTTGGGAACAACATCTGCCCTTACATGTACATGTAGCACTTGTAAACGAAAGCATTTGAAACAGTCAGTAGTTCGGGACTGTCCATGGTACTAGAAAAAAAAGGATGCCCACTAATACATTTACCTACTACTCCTGGACCAGCTCATTGTCTCTTTCACAGGGGCCACTCACCGGTGGTATACCGCCGTCTATTTGTCAGAAGTTGGCCTCTCACTGCCGGCTACTCTGCCTTGATTTTCAGTCAAGCCCTTGTAAAAGACAAGAGTGACCGCCACTTACATTGATTAGCCCAGGCATCTACCTTGAAAGGTATTGAAACCCCTGCCTTCCATGATAACATTCAGGTCACCATTCAGTTTGATGGCTCGACATCAGACAGCCTCAAGATCAATAGCAGAGGCAAGCAGATCTGTATTCTAGCCCCAACCCTCTTCAGCATTTACTTTGCTGCACTGCTACATTGCCCTTTTCAGGACCTATCAGGTGATGTGAACCTTCACAACCTTCACTAATATTACTCCAGCTCATCACCTTTTTTGCCTGGGGTTTCATTAGAAGCTGCTCACTGGTGGTATGGTATACCCCTGTCTGTTTGTCAGAAATTTGCCCCTCACCGCTGGCTTCTTTGCCCTGATTTTCATTCAAACCCTTGCAAAAGACAAGATTGACTGCTACTTACATTGATTAGCCCAATTGAAACCCCTGCCTTCCAAGATGACATTCAAGCCACCATTCAGTTTGATGGCTTGACATCAGACAACTTCAAGATCAATAACAGAGTCAAGCAGTGCTGTGTTCTAGCCTCACCCCTCTTCAGCATTTACTAAGCTACATGTACACTGTAAAATTGTGCAATGTGCTTTTCAGGACCCACCAGGCGATGTGAACCTTCATTGGAGAACTGATGGATCACTTTATGGCCAGGACCAAAATCAAATTCGCGGATGATGCCCCTCTTGTGGCTTATGGTGAATCAACTCTACAGACAATGATGGGCCATCTACATGTATCATTAGCATGTAAGGCTTTCTCATTAGTCATCAGTGTCAAGAAGACTGTAATTTTTACCCAGGAAGGCACAGAGCAATGCCACACATCAAGTTGGACAACAAAGAGCTTAATTGAGACTGTAGACAAATTCTGCTACAGTAACTTAGGCTCTACCATCACTGGATGACAAAATCAATGTCAGAATAGGGAATTCAAAGCTGCAACAACTTTTGGCAAAAAGAAAACAAAAAGAGCATGGGACAATAAACGGCTCACCTTGAAGACAAAGATCAAAATCTATGAAGCATGCATGTATTCTCAGCACACTCCTGTACAGATCAGAAACATGGACCATGTACACCAGACGAGAAAAGAGACTTGACATCTTTCATCTGAGATGCCTTAAGTTTGTAAGACGTTGGGTGTAACTTTGAGTGACATAATAACCAACAACGAAGTACTGGAGCAAGCAATTAATCTTCAAAGCATGACAACAACATTCTGTCACAGTGACAGAAGTTGGGCTTCCAAAATTAGCCAAATTTGAAAGAAGCTGTAAGGGAAGGATGTCTCAACTGTGAACCAGAAAACGACAGATAGCTCAGATTATTTAGTCTACTAGCTGCAAAGACCGTTTGCATCATTAGACGAAAAGAGCCAAAGATAATGAACTTTATTTTTTTCTCAGTGCCTGAGCAGGTGGAATTCAACAAATACTGCAATCTGATATTGTTTTCGGAGAGCGGGCGAAATTAATTTTTTGTCATCTGGCCCACTCACGGTGGGCGGAATCCTAGCCTTAGTTGTGTGAGCTTACATGTGTGTGATGACCAAGTAAATTTCCATTTTTTTTGGAAATACATGTAGAATTCAAATAAAAACATTTTTCTTTGAAACGTTCAGTTTGCAACTTGTGTAATACTGCATTCGCTATCAAGCATGGTATGAGTTAACAATTAAAAAAGGGATTTCAGAGAGGAAGAGGGAGAGAGAGAGAGAGAGAGAGAGAGAGGAAAAAAGAAATATTTACCAGCTATTAAAGGGTTTTTCCATATAGTGAAAAACTCTGACCTTGGACCTCTGTCACAGTTTTTGTCTATACCGACCGACCCTTTTACAGCTGGTAAATAACGTATATATCTTTTTGTCACGAAAACTTCCAAGATTAATATTTTTTAAAATAACGATGGCAACAACTACAACAAGAAATCTTGGCGATATTTGAAAATTTGCGAGACTGCTGATCATCAAGTTCAAGTGGTTTTGTTTAACATCTGACAGGCAAAATTTTGAGCTTTGACTTATATCCAAAGGCCATTCACTTTGAGTGTAAATTTTGGATTTCAGAGTCGGCCATTACTCACGTTCAAAGCTGACCGATTGGACCTCAAAGGGTTGGATCTTTGGAAAAGTGATGTCATTTACTCACTAGCTTAAAATTTGAGCGTGTAAAATGCAGCTGAAGTCTGAATTCCCAAAACTCCCATGCTGCGTATTAATTCTGCCTCGTACACATGCATTGCATTCTTAAACTATCGAATCTTTGACATCGTTTTCTCCTCGATCCACCTCTTTCAATGATCTAAAGTTAGCAATGGCAGACCACTAAATAGGAAAATTCCAATTAAAATAAACACTGTCAGGTATCTTTTAAATTAAGGCTTAAAACTTTGGGCACTTAGTATTTGGTTTATACAAAATTAATGTACATGTAAGTAAACATAGTTTTGAAATCCAAAGAAAAATACATGTAAGAACTGATTTTTTGGTCACAGTTATTTGTAGCACTTTAACCCATTGACTCTTGAAACCCCCCAATGACAAGTAAAATTGTCTGGTATTAGACAGGGTACTATCTTATTGTGTCCCACTTCTAGGATTCAATGGGTTAAAGGGGACATAGGTTATGAGTGACTCTTGAGTCTGTACAATCTATCAAGTCTCACTCCTATAGGAGTCAATTGGTTAATCATTTTACTTAAAAGTAATACAAAAGATAGTTCTGTCAGCAAATTTGAATGATTTCTGTCTTCTTTTGTTTTTTTTTTTTTTTCAGAATTAGTTATGATGGTGGGGAGGATAATTTGTTGGATGAGAGATTCCTAAAGGAACCCGAGTTTCACACATTTCCACTGGCTAATCTCTACAGCAACAGAGTCCTTCAAGTTAGCGTACAGTCTCTTCCAAGATACAACGTTTTCAATTTAACAGATGAAATCTTGGCTTTAAAACTTGATCAGCTCAGTGATTGCCAAGAGAATGAAGACTTGCTGGATGAATCAATTAGGTCTCCCTTAAAAAAGAAATCGTGCATCAGTCAACATGATGCTGATAATGATTCACAGACCAGAAATGGCCATAACTGTTGGAAGAATCATGAGAATATTTTAGAATGTTTAAAACCTTCAACAAGTACATGTAGGACTTGTAGTATGGCAGCAGAAATACAACAGGTAGCTTCAAGGAACTGTGAAAATCAAAACGTTTTGAATTCTGTGAGGAGCTCTCAGAACAGTCTAAGAGGTCGTGTTTTAAAGAGTGATAGTCTTGGTGAAGGGATTCGTGGAAACTCATTCTATGGAGCAATAAATGAACACTTGAGCAAAAAGGATCTGTCTGTGCACAACTCAGAAACAAAGGAGGTAAGAGAAGTTAAATGATTAGTAGTACAGTAGCTTTCGCTAAGTGCCAAGAAGACAGTCAATGTTACCTGTTTATTTTAATTGGAATTTTTGGAACCCAACTGTTGTTGTAATTTAAATTTTCCCTCCTCCAGGTGATGTGGTGACGTAATTCTGAAGACTGGGGAGAAAATTTTTAATGCCGTATCCCACAACCGCGCGCGGCCTTATTTTCGAATTCAACATGGCAGAGGCGAGGTTAGATCTTGTCGGGTCTACTTGAATGTTCATTCAGTAACAGGAAATGTGGTAGACACGTAATGATCTGTTGATGGCAATACTGCAGGGAGTTTGGAAACAACACCTAAGGCCGCGCGGTTGTGGGATACGGCGTTAAAATTCTTCTTCCCAGTCCACCAAATTACGTCACCAGATCACCTGGCTGCAACATCTCTCCAAAAAGCCTTCAACATCCACTCATCTCTCACCTTGGCATATCTGAATGTTAAGACCAAGTTGCTCCTTCACACAATCATACGCACTAATCAATTCCCTCCCACCATCCTTCCTCTTGATGTACAACCTCACTGCACTCCCTTTCTTGTGGAACATGCCAAGCAGCGTCAACCTCTTCCTCGTCTTCATATCCATCCCTGTCAGTTCCCCATCATTCCAATCTGATTCCCTGCATAATACCTCACCTCACTTGTAAACATGTGTTATCACCTTAACCTATTGACTCCTAAACTGCCTCTCATTGACAAGTAAAATTGTGTGGCGTTTGGACAGGGTTCAATCTATTGAGTTTCACTCCTTGGAGTCAAAGACGATGTCGACGTCTACAAGAAGGACTTCTAAAAATATTGTTTCGCATTACTGTAATGGTTTTGCAATTACCTGGTACTCCAAGTCGCTCGGCATGGAAAACGCGAGTTTACATTGCAAGAATAAAATTGGTGACTGGGTTGGACACTTAATTTTGAGAGCACTTGCCATTCGGGCGAGTGGCCCTCAAAATGCACTCGCCCGGATCAGTTGTCACTCGCCCAAAAGTTTACCCACGGCCGCCCCCCCCCCCCCCCCCCTCCCCCCCAATCTCTCCAACCAATTTAGTCATCTTTCATTTTTACTATTTAATACCATTGAAATTTACTTCAACAATGAAAGGCTATTAAAAGTAAATAGGAAGTCTGTTTTAGTTTCAACACGCATTTATCAGAGTGCTGGGAAAGTACGGGAAAACAATTTGCTTCCAACGTCGTCAAGCACGTGGCAGACCGAGGATTATGGTATTACTTCAATGAAAAGTTCTATTAAAGACCTTAACTAGTAGAGATCCCTGCAGTTTGCGACTTATCGTGTCTGTTCTTCTGAAGAGCGGTCTTAAGGCGCCATGTTTTCCTAGTCACCGATGGCTCGATAGTGACCAGCAGTATGACTGACCACTTCCTGCAGGAAACCGTATTTCATATAATCTGTCTATTTACGAAGCTTAATGTTGCCTTTTCTAAAGCGCCAGTTTATTAGTCAGTTCAGAATGTAAAACTTTGTAAAAATAGAAATGGTAAGTCTATGTTTAGGGATTTTCGTGGCAAAATGGAACGCAAAAAGCAGTGTTTATTTCCAAACGGGTGAGTGATCGATCATTTGCGCTCGCTCGACACTTTAGAGACTCAGGGCGAGCAGGTGAGTGCTAATGTTCAACCCTGTGGTGACATTGGTGTGGATATGTAAAGAGAAAATTGAAAAGTCATCATAAGGTGCTTGCGTCCTCCACACAATCTCAAATTTGATCATTTTACGTCGTTGTCAAGAAATGAATAAAAATGTAAAACGCATGTACATGTGCAGGGCGTGCAAAACTATTGTTTTTGCTAATTAAAACTATTGTTATGTGGCGTTCTCATATGTGTCGTTGTCATCCTTGCTTAAGGTCCTTATCAAACTGCAACCTCGCCACCAGGGGTATGTGTCACCCTCCTCAAATACTCTTGCTTGGCCTTCTTCTTCATGTCCTTAAATTGCAAAATTGCATAAATTGCACCCTCTAACACATGCAATTATTTATTTACACATTCTCGTCAACATCACCAATGACCTGACCATCCAGCAACAGAATTTCTTTACAATGAACCTTCACCCTCCTGCCCTTTAACCGCCCCTCCCCTGGATGGGAGCCAGGATGGCTTAGCAGTTATCAACTGCGCCTCCCAGCTCTGCGACCAGGGTTCAACCGTGGCTGAGTTTCAGTTGATGTCAACTTCGAGGGTTTTTCTCTGGGTACTCTCAACTGGTTTTCCTCCCTCATCAAAACTGACTCTCAGTCAATTACATCCAGCTGCAGGTGGATACCCTCGATAGGGATAACCTCTGGTATCCTTTCATTGAATTGAATGAATAAAGTGATTTTTTGTGGTTCGAAATTCATGGCAAAGCATTTGATGACATCAAGAAGCTTGTGTCTAGCCTGCCACTTTTGACATGTTATGAGACTGATGAGCCACTGGTACTACAATGCGACGCCAATGAGACTCCAACGAGAAGAGCCTGGGTGCTTCGTTGTTGCAAGACAGGAAACCAGTTGCTTTCGCAGGCAGAGTGCTTACCACAACAGAAAGGAACTATGTTCAAATCATAAAGGAGATTCTGGTTTAATATTGTATTTGGGGTTGGGCAATTTCACCGGTACATGTATGGATGGAAAGTCATTGTGGACATATTCAAGAGCCCAGAATTATAAAATTAACCCAGCAAAGTTAAGACTGGTATGCCTTAGTTATACTCATACGAAAGATGTAAACGTGCCACAGATGACATTTATTTAATATGAACAAAGTGGAAAAAAAAACAATCACATATTTTTCCAATTTAATTAAACTCGGTTTATCTTCAAGATCAAGGGCGATAGTGGTCACAATTTCTTGATCCTGTCTGTCACTGATCAACATTTCATGTCAGTTTAAACAGAAAATAATTTACTGCCTTGTGGTTTGTTTGTTTGATATTTTTCACTCACACATCATAAGTGCATAAAGATACAGGTATTTGGGTTTAGGGAAGAACCTTCAGCGATCAATGGGAGATACAGCGTCGTATTGCAGAAATGCATGTCTAATTGTATCACTGAAATGACTACGTAATCCTACACTGTACCTTACTCGAGTTCTGAACGATAACACGAGAAGCAAAAAGTATTGCTTACCTGTTGCGAGAGCTCCATTGCTGTCAAGGGCAAAAAACCAAGTAAATATTCAGGGATTAATGCGGGAAAAAGGACATTCACACGTGCGGCATGTTAAAATTCTTGTACGTACAATAGTGCAGACATCACCAAAACAAATATTATTTTCTTTCAGCATTTAATTCAAGGTTAAAAAATCACACTACAAAAAACGTTTTACTCGCAAGTCTCTTGAGAGCTGATGGGATGACCATGGTTAAGGTCCTAGGTTTCCTTTGTCGCATAACTTTTCTCAAGTGAATGGGTGTGAATTTAACTGCTTTAATTTACATGCGTTGGAAATCACATTGCGACCCAGTCTCTGTACACTACCAATAAGCAACTCAACGAAAGCCCTTAGCAATATTGAACTGTCTACAAGGTCCAGAATCATTTGTGGAATTTGCTTAGCTCCTGTTCCCTCCACTCATATCCCTTTTTTCATCGTTTAATCTCCAGCTGGGATCAAATTTACAAGAAAGTGAAAATGAATCATCTTGTGATAAGTTAGGTGCCCGTTGAGTGGCTACTTGGGCTACTTTAATCGCCCACGCTTGCAAGTAAGGTGCCCCAGGCTATTTTTAGACAGGTAGCAGCCTTGCTGTTTCTTTCATTATACTTCTTTATCTATATTATATTCTTGCAATTTTAAATTGTTTTTTGTTTTGTTTGTACTTTCATTGGTGTTTTTAAATTTTCTTTGCCTATTTTTATTTCATTATACTTCTTTAATAGATTTCTCTTTTTTTATTGAGGGGAAAATGTAACACTTACTGTAACGATAATAATACCGTTATAATTCAAGGTGTAATTTAATTTGCTTGTGTGACATATAGAAACCCACTGTCATTGTTAATGTACAAAATGTATTTTTATAGACTCTGAGATATAATCACATGCTTTTGTGGCTGATAAATAAAACTTCTTTGATTTAAACAGTATTTTTTCCTTCAATGAATTCTCTGTTAGAAGAAAGAAACACCATCTGGACCCGAAGCCTAATCTAATTCAGCACCTTCATAATTCCATTTTCCGCATCCTTGATGCTAACCTTTACTTTCTCTTGCTTCTCCACAGTAGCGATCCTGTCCCCTACCTTGTCCAACCAACTAGGGTCCTCATTATGCCTTTTCTCCACCAACCAAATACCACTCTAAAACCTTGTTGCCTCCCCTGCATTTGCTGCTTGGTTTAGGCCATGTTCGCTTTGCCCCCCCTCCCCCCCCCCCCCCAGTTCCTTGTACATGTACAACTGACTGGTCATTCTTGGACAAGGTGTTCTTAGACTAGTGTCTAACCTTCATACAATTTTCTACAATTAAACCACCGGGTTTTCGTTCTCCCAGACTGGATCTTCCTCTTTAGGGAACGCGTCCAAATATCGGTAGGGAACCCGATCAACGGAAACGGACCCGATCAATTTTCAGATAGATCGGAATCGGTACCGATTTCTAGGCACTAATTGCTGTTTCCGATAGCGATAAAAACTTTGCCGATTCAATCGGAGCCAGATACATTCCGATGTGGATAATGGGTATCATATTTATCTGATAAGGATATGTTGATTCTACAAACGTGTCACGAAACTAAATAATGAAAGTCATTTCCCTCAACAAAACAGTCTTTAAAACTTGCTTTGTTCTCCATGGTAAAATAATTACCGTATTTAGCCGTGTATAGTACCCACGTTTTTTCCGCTAAAACAGCTCTGAAAATTGAGATGCGTATTATACACGAAATCCTTTGTTTTAGACGCGCGTCCCTCATTAGCATAAAAACAAACACTTTGGTTTTTGATTAAAAAGTGAAAGGCTTATCCACTGATAAATTAAGCTTCCTGTTTAAATGAACAACTGATCAACGCAGCCTTCACTTTTGAGCAATTAATTGAAACATCAAAATGGCCACGAAACTCAACGGAGTTTACAATGCTGGTCTGATAAATTACGCAACGTTAATTTCGCTGAAGATCATCCGATTTCACAATTATATTACAAAACTTTTGCAAAGAATACAACTACCCACTACATGTTATTGTAAATATGGATAAAGCGCCACTGAACTTCGACTGGCCGCCAAACTGAATGCATTCAGTGCACTATCTTTCGCATAGAGATGCTCCTCTGTCTTCAGCGTTGTTGAATAATTCGCTGTTTCTTCATGAAACAATTTGATACAAAAATTCTTCATATTGCCTGGTATTGTCTTCCATAAGAAATCTTCGATGAAGGCATTTGTCGCTTATTTTTCTTTGAAACAATACACATTTTAGTCAGAGACAAGGTACCATACAGCGATCATTTACGCTTTGCATTTGTGAACATAAACATTGCCCGACATAATTTTTGTCAGTAACGTAGCGTGACCGACGATTTCAACCCTTTGGTAAACGCTGACAGATATAAGTCAAGATTTGATGACTTCTGTTAATTGGCCTGATGAAGAA
>OX421445.1:1975723-2008223 GCA_949126865.1 Montipora capitata | reverse complement strand
ACAGCAATACTAAGTAAAAGTGCCCCAGCGTCCACTACACAGAGTTTACTTGGAAACTTTGAGGTATGCTCACTTGATCATGGTGTTCAGTTTACCAGTCAAAGGCAGGCTGAGGGCCAAGCAAAGAAACAAATGAATGTGGTTTTAAGTCAAGTGCAGCAGTGCCAGTCATGGGAGATGGTAAAGGGTGCTAGACTTAAGATGTCAAGTCTATCTGGATTTTGTCTGGGTTGTCCTTGATTCAAATTTATTGGCTGCACCTGTAAATACAAAAGTCATGTAACCAACTGGTTACCATGGAGTGTAGGGATGGCACAGTGGTGAGAGCAGATGCCTCTCACTAATGTGGCCCGGGTTCAATTCCCAGACTCGGCGTCATTTGTGGGTTGAGTTTGTTGGTTCTCTTCTCTGCACCGAGAGGTTTTTATCTGGGTATTCTGGTTTTCCCCTCTCCTCAAAAACCAACATTTGACTTCATTAGGGTTAATTGTTAATTTCAGTTTACAGTGTACCCAATTACTGTAGTGCTCCAGCACTACAACAACTAGACACTTAAATAATGTTCCTTTCCTTTCCTTGCACCAGTTGGTATTCAACCTGGTCTCTGTTGTTACTGGTGTGTATTTTGGTGACATTGACTCAGAAAAACTATAATCTGGGATGGGTCTCTTATACTGCACATAGTAAATTACAGTATAAATTATTAGTAAACAATCATAAAAACAGTGTTTTGCTCTGGAAAGATTGCATGGTCCTGTCCATGTATAAATAATTATTATATTATTTTCTATGCAGCTGGCTTTAATTTGTGGGTGTCACATACAATAATGCTATCCCAAAGAGCGTTGTATTAACATCCAAAAAAAAGCTGCCATCAATATTAATTAATTTTTATCTCCTTTTATTTCCAGGAGTCTGTATTAAATGGACGAATGGAGCCCTTGGGAACAGTGGAGGTGATAAAAACTATAATGTTTCATAACAGTGTAGAGAAAAATTTTAAAACAGTGGAACACCGGTGTGTGCTGAAACCATTTCTTCCCTTTTGGTGTTGCCACACTTTCCTTCTTAATGGGATCACTAATTAACATGAACTGTACATGGGTAATGTATGCCTTTCAGGTGAATTCTCAGTGAAGAAATAATTATTATTTCCATTCTTGGAGAATATAACATTTACCTAGCAAAAGAGTACAATTATTATAATTATTATTGTACCTGCAGTGTATTGCCCTTGTACGTGCTCCTACAATAGGCATATTATTGCAGAAAACCTGAAGTTGTATTTTCAGTAACAAGCCTATCTATTAAACAGTAATTATTAACTGTACTAAGTGATATTTGAGATAAGGTCAATAATGTAAATTGGTGCAACACTGATGAATTATTTTGATCACATTTTTAGGGATTCATGGCTGAGTTAGGTGCCAGTGGATCCTTTTGTCCTGCGCATGTCACTTTACCTGTCAAAGCTTACTTTTTCAGTCTGTCTGATGACAATGCTCCATCTCCTTATTTGGTAAGATTTTGTCAATTAAAACATGAATTCATCAGACATGTTCTTTGCTTTATCCAAAATTATAAGATTTTGTCAATTATTGAGACATGCCATAATTCCAAGCACTGAATTTTACAATTATTAATGAATGTAGTTAAGCAGTGATGTAGATTAAACTACTGTAACAGTTTTAGAGCCATATTGAGTTCCAGGGAAGAAGGTGTCAAATGTGTGGGAATATGGGGATAAATTATTAACAATAATTGTTCTTTAAATAACTTATAATAAATTGATTTGTGGGCTTTTTTGGCTTTTGATGCAAGTCCCATTTTGTATCTGAAAGATAATACTGTAAACAGTAGGTGTGCTTGCTAATTTTACGTTTACTGACTCCTCTGAAATAATGCATGGGTACTTTGACTTCCTGCTTGAGCCAATACTTGCACTTTGGGCCAGTGACAGATCTTTTATACTCTGCTGAATGTTGTGACATTATCAAATAATGAAATCAGTTGAGATTTTTTCAAAAAAAACCTGTGAAATGGTTTTCACAGTTTACTCTGTAGTTTGATCTGAGAATGGATGTATTGTTTTATGTGTCAATCTGCAGGGCTACATTGATTTAAATGATCCATCTATTAGTAGAAAGGGTTACCATGTACCTACTAAGGGAACAGTTCAGCTGGTAAGAGTTAATTTGATTACAAATTAATTTATGTAAACTAATAGTATGTGATTGTTCAGCAACCCCGCTTGCTGCCTGCCTCTGTTTGGGTTTTATATCTTTGAAATTATTATACTGTCAATATTTTAATGAGTTATATATTATTCTTTGGGTATTGTGCATGCTATGATTGGTGAATAATTCTAGTGGCCAGTAGTGCTATCTAGACCATATATACATATATTGTTGTTCCTGTTCAGTTCAATGGCCAAGAGATTATAATTTAATAATAATAATAATAATAATAATAATAATAATAATTATTATTATTATTAGTAGTAGTAGTAGTAGTAGTAGTAGTAGTAGTAGCAGCTGTAGTAGTATTTTGTTATTATCTTATCTCTCTATAACGTCTTTTATTTGTTCAGGTAAATTTTTGACCTACATGCTTTAATTGCAAGCTTACCTAAAAAAATACAGCCTTACATGTACATTATGCATGCAATAATATTATTACTCAATTGACCAATCCCCATAGGCGGTTTTCAGGGCCAATGACACAATCAACGCAACAACAGAACAGAACAACAACAATGACTGTTAAGAATCCCAACTGGCCGGAGGCAAACCAGTTGGCTATTTACAAGTGCGGCCAAGAAGTTGACCCAGGGACTACAGTGTACCAGGAACAAATTTAGTGAGTGGCTAGAATGGGTCTTGAACCCGGGAACTCCGAATCTCAAAGCAAACATCCTAATCACTGGGCCATACTGCCTGCACATTGCATAGTATTAATGTTGTGGTTTAAATTTTCTTGTGGTTTAAAATTTTTTGAACAAGTTTTGAGGTTTCTTTGCCTAATATTCATCAAGTTAAGTTTATTTTATTCACTTATTCAATTACAATACAACAACAATCAAAATAAAAAGAAGTAAATTTAACAGAGCAAACTACATGTATAAAATATTAATTGAATTAAACGTAAAAATTAAAGGAGAAAGTGTGTAGCAGCCAAATGAGCCAAGCTTTCCAGTTGGCTACTACCAGTGCAGTCTGAAACAAAGGAAAATCAAAATTAAACTGGTTTTAAAAATTTTGAACCAGGAAAAAATGTGAAGGTTCCACGACACATGCAACTGAAACTACAGCTGTAATTGACAGCACTTAATTGCCTCAGTATAAAACTGTGAATGTTGATCATTCACGGTTATTCATAAATTTTTCTTTTGCTCTTAGACTTTGTTCAATCCCAACAAAACTGTTGTTAAGATGTTTGTTGTGCTGTACAACTTCAGTGATATGCCACCCAAGGCACAGACATTTTTGCGACAACGTACGTTTTCTGTTTGGAAAAGGCCATGTCACTCAGGGGAAGTAAGTTTGTAGTGAATGTGATTCATTATGACAGTATACTTTTAATTAATATTTTGGACAAAAATTTGATTTTGATTGTGTTTTCCAACTGGTTTGAAAGTATCAGGTCACTGCTGTCCAGTACAGTTTAGTTTCATTTTTAAGTTGCTCTGATTCAGTACTTACTCTTTCCAGTAGAGTTTTATGGTTTGAGGTATTAGTACACTTAGAAGTCTATGATGACATCATGGTTACTAACGTGAACAAATCTAGTATTGGTATCCCTGTGATGTATGAGCTAGTGGTCAACTACATTCCTGAAACAGTCTATAGTGATGATATTTAAGAAATCGTTATTGCAAGGCATTGTTCCTGATGTCGTAAAGATAACACCTGTTGATAAAGGAGGTGAACCAACTGATCTGGCAAATTATCGCCCTATTCCTACCTTGTCAGCTTTAATGCATTAACTTACAGCTGTACACTTTTCCATTTCCATTTTGGCTTCAGAAAAATCATTCAACTGAAGGCAAGCTGTCTGTAAAATTGCATACAGTCTAAGAAAGTCCATAGACAATAACCTAATACTTGTGGAGTATTTATGGACTTTTCGACACTGTGAAGCACCAAATATTGTTAATGAAATATTACAATCATATGAAATTAGAGGGATTGTTTTAAAATGGTTTACAAGTTACCTTCAGAACAGGCAGTACTACGCAGCAATTGTGGAATTCCGCAAATCATTGCTTGTCTTGGTGACACCTATGTGACACCTACTAATAGGTGTCACCAAGACAAGCAATGACTTGCAGAATTCCACAAGGCAGTACACTAGGGCCTTTGCTTTTTACTGGGTTGCCAGTATGACAGTATGGGTGTTTTTGTTTTTGTTTTTTTTCCGTGTCGGTAAAAGTCTTGCCTGTCACTCCCCTGCTAAGTGGTGTCTTTGTGCATAGAGCCTTCTGCGCGTATTTTCTTAGGATCGAGAGGGTAGTGGGAAATGCGTAGATTTCTCTGGTGGACACAGTAGAACAATTAAACTTAATGGGCAATGGCGTCGAAAGTCATGTAACGCGAATGGCGTTTTAGTGGATCTTTGAACAAAATATAGCCTTATGAAGCTCAATAATGGCAAGGCAAATGAATACTGAACAAGACAGGCGGTGGAATCTTAAAAGCGACAAGTAATGGACTTCGACAACAATCTGTCGCCCGTCGAGCCGTCTTTTACCAAGTGTGCTGTTATGTAGAACACTGAAGATTCGTAGGGCAGCGATAATAGTGAATTCAAAGACTAGACCAGGTGGATTGGATGGAATTTCAAGCGTTAAAATCGCTGAAAAGTTAAGATTATTTTCATAGCGATGCAATTGCGTGTCTTCACCACATGTTCCTTTGATCTCACATAATTGTGTTTTCCCTCAAAATATTCGCTTGTTTTCGCTTTCGCTCGAACCTATTTACCTTTATTACATGTCCAGTGAATAGTTTTATCCTCTGGGGTGAATTTTCCGTCGAAAAATCGGTTATTTTGGTGGTTTTTGGCAAACAGAGGTTAATAATTCGTAATGTGATCGCTTCCGTTGCCGTTAGCAACGGGTCGCAAATTTGAGACTTTTATCTCATCATCACATTACGCATTGATCGCTAATCCGATTATTCCTAAAAATCTAAAAATATTCGTGCCTCATCAGTTTTCGGTCGAATTGATGTCCAAGAAAGTAGATAAATTGCAGAAAAGTTTAGTTTTACATCCAAAAATTCGTAATCAACGCTAAAATGACCAAATTTTGCCTGGAAAACATATTTTACTGTTATTTTTCTTAAATTTTCTCCTTCAACTTTCGCTTTTATAAAATGTTTCAGTTGTCTGTAAATAAGTTATATGCTGTTGGAAAGCTTATTTACTTAGCTTTAAAATTATGTATTTTTTCCCCCTAACTTTAAATATTTTTTGAGGAAAAAAACCTTTTTTTTGGCGATGGCTGATTTACCGCGGTTTTCTCGCGGTTGGGAAAGTAGGAAAAAGAGTAAATAGGCCGGTAGCCAGGTTTTTAACCTCAGAAAAGGATCTGTTTGGTCGTACGAATGTGTGAGGACCTGTGAGCCAAAAGGCCTCTGCTGGTATGACTTCTGGGTGATCCCTTAATAACTTCTTACTAACCGAGCGCGAGGGCCGTACTGGGGAATGTTGGCCCGAGGTCGTGACAGGGCCAATATTCCCCAGTACGGCTTGAGCTAGCTCGGTTAGTAAGTAGTTTATTATATGGTTTTTTAATTACCTTTTGCTTTGTTTTTGCAAGCCCGTAATCGGTCCGTGGGCATTACGGGAGAATAATGCCTTACAATTCAGTCACAATTAGCCAATCAGAGCGCTCGTTATATCGGCTACAAACACAAGCCATATAATAAATGGTCTTAATGACCCCCCAACTTACCCAACTTACTACGCTGCACGTACCACAGGCAACCCAGTGTACCCTCACGGAGGGTCTAGTCTTACTTAATATTTATTTTAATGATCCACTTAACTGCTCAGAGTCCTTTATTATTGGTGTGGGCCCCTTCACATATTTTTTGACGGTTGGAATTGGAGCATTCTGATTGGTGGATTCAAATTTTTGCAGGAAATTCAAACGTACGTTAGACGGGAAATTCAAAGTTCAAATGATGATGTCACAGACATGTGACACCTCCCCTGCTGCGAACCCTCAGGAAACAGGTTGGGGTGTTTTGCGTAACCATGTGGGAAAAAAATATAGAGGTCAGGAAATTCAAAATTCAAACATTGACGTCACATGGCTTCAGAGAGGGATGACGTCACAGAGTCCCAGGCCTCTTAGAGTCAGAAAAAACACCAGAAGATAAAAAATTAAATCCAACAGCTTTAATGACTAGAATAACAAACGAGTTTGTACAAGAAGAGAAAGAGGAAAAAGGCAAAAAAAAATGTCACACTGTACAAGAATGTTCCTTTGTGGCATGGCAGGCCGGTGAAGGGATCCAGAATGCAGTCATCCCACCCGTCACAACAAGAAGACGATGGTGCCCCGCACGTGCACCCTAGTTTATTACATGTATTATTATCAAGACTGATTTGGATAAGGCCGGGCAATGAGAGTATCCAGAACACAATCATCCCACTGGTCACATCCGAGTAGAGTCTCCTTAAAGTCACGACCTCAGTTCCGTAATGTTACTACTTAGTTTTTTCTTGGTGCTTCGCGCACGCACCCCCGTAACTTTGTGTTACGTGCCCTCCTCGTCATCTGACAGGAGTCCAAAGAGAAGATGAGCGTTGGGTGCATCCATTTCTGACAGGAATCCATGAGCCTCCTCGTCAGCATCATCATTCTCGGTAAGACAATACCCATAAGGATACATCAGTACCCCTTTGTTAAAGACAAGTTGATAGTCTTTGTGGGTGGGTTGGGTACGAAGTTCATACTGTTTGGATTTGCGGATGATTTTAGGTGCTTGACAAATGCACGTTTTACGTGGTGTCTCCAAAGGATGTTGGAGTTTGTTCGAGTTTGTTCAAGGTGTTTTGATGCAACACCTCATAATTTGTGGTTTTCATGTGACGTCATCAAAACTAAAAAATAAGGAATTATCAATCCTTTTCAGATTTTAGTTTAGTTAGTTATTAGAACAGCTGAAGACTTGTCTTTTCACAAATTTTCAGTTTGGTGGGGTTTATCGTCTTGTGATAAGGCAAGGTTGAATTTCTAAACTTTTGCGTGACACGATGTTAAAATTGTGGTCGCGAATGCTATCACGTAAGTTAAAAAAGTGACTTGTCCGCTGAGATTTTGCAATCTGAACAGTCCTTGTATGAGAATAAGTACGCACATAGATATTTATGAGCTCTCAGAAGACGACTACTGGCTTTTTGTATAGCAAAACTCGATGACATATGTTTTTGTCAGCTTCCGGCCGCCATATTTGTGCCCCAGAGAGGGACACAAACGTGGCGTCTCCATACAAAGCCTTATAAATTTGAGTAAAGCATTTCTTCGAATATCTCCCGCACGAAACATCGCACAGACCTGAACCTTGGTGAGTCTGTTTGAATATTCATCTTTTTTTATCTCTTTGATTCTTGACTTCATTTGCTTAATGGTTTTGATGATGGTGTGACAGTGAAAACCGGCAATTGAGTTGCGCCAGTCCCTCCTCACTGAGAGAGTGACCCTTGACTTTATCATCATTGCATCGGTACCCATGTAGCTTTTAGGCCCGCCCGAAAAAAATTCCGCAATGTACTGACCGGTTTTAAGTTCGTTGACATGAACTCACCGGAATGGGTACAGAGGGTGACATCAGGTTGATCGGGACAATGCACATAGAGGACAGAATCAGTGTCATAATAGAGGACCTATTTACCCAGGAGTTCCAATGCCTCGTACAACTGTGAACGTGCCCAGCAGGTCGTAAATGCCGCAATGAACACATTGGTGTTGACATTGAGTTCCTCGCATTCATCCTTGGCACGGCAGTGCACTTCCACCCAGTTCTCATGGAGGCAACTGACACACCGAATGTCATGTTGGTCCGAGTCCATGAAGAGCTGGAAGAGTAGAGGGTCAAACAAGGTTTTGACTTGCATTAGGTTATCCTTCTGTCCAAACTTGCCCCAGAAGGAACTGAGCATTAGTTTGGCTAAGGACAGTCGACCCGGATTGTGAGCGATCTTAGTTGGGTCGAGTTAGATTCCTTCGTGATGCTCAAAGTCCTCCACATATGCCTGCCATTGCTTTTCGGTGTTGCACCCACTAGGCCATCCGGACACTTCCACTTTGATCTTGAGCCAACTGTTGACATACTTGGCAAACAATCTGCGGCATGTTTGCTCAACACACTTCGTGGACATGTTGAATCACATAGCCCATCTCCACCACTTTTTCCTGCTTGGGGGTGCACCACGTACCGTATCCTGGGTGTGATCGCACGAAAGGCATTTTTCGTGCAGAAGTTTGGCTGTCTTGCTCCACACAGGTACAACATAACGGGAAAGTGAGCTTTCCTCCACACCGGTAAGGCAAGACGGGGTGAAACAAATTCTTCGGTGGGACCACAGTACACAAAGCCAGACCAAAGTACTGGGAGAGGTCGGTGCTGCCGGGTTCAAAGATGAACTCAGGATGGCCGATGGGATACATTCCGGTCTTATTAACCCGCGGGTAGAGGGAGGTGTAGTCCACATAACAGATTTCCTCACCCACTCGAACCTTGTAGTAAAGGTAGGAGGCATTCATGCATCCTACGAAGAAGGCATCACAAGGATTCATAGGTTTGATGACAGCAAGGGTTTTGACGAACTCAGCCATGCAAGGGTCGGCTTTCTTTTGTTCCTCCCACTCACATTCCCAGAGGGTCACGACATGGTATCCAAGGTCTCGAAGACTCTGAAGACATTCCATAGTGGTACGTCGGACATCATCCATGCAGTGTTGATCATGAGGGCAGTGCGGTTTGTGATGATTGGGGAAACAATGGCGGCACCTGTGCCAAAAACAACCCAAGAACTCAAAGACCGTGTTTGTGACTTGATCGAAGCCATCCACCCTCCAACGTCGGCCAGGGATCTGGTATTCACCTTGGTCAGAAAAATATTCTGGGGCAGTACTCCTTTTCACCAAGAGACTTCCTTCCCTGGACAGAGTGGCAAGAAATCACCTTTCCTCTTTGGATAAAGCAAAGCAAAGCAAAGCAAAATCTTGATGTGCATTATGGTGAAAAACTACACAGGAATATTCTCCAATGGCTGCATTAAAAATTCTAACTTCTTTTGATGCATCATTCATCACATCTTCAATGACATGCACATTTGTCACCACAAAATGTTCATCAACACTAATGCCATATCCATGATCCATGGTCAATTTCAGCTTCATTGTACTCCTGACCTCTTTGGATAAAGCACCTCCAGCTGTTCCTCCTGAGCCACTCCTATTGATACAGTTCTGCAGACTCTTATGTCATTTGTTTTTTTTTTTTTCCGGGACTAGGGGAAGGTAATTAAGATCTGGCCATGTTGCTCTCCATTATGCTACTACTTGCACAGTCATGGACAGGTCCTCGAGCTGCTGTGTATTTTTATGATCCGAGTCTTCTGCTGCCACACTCTACGTTAACTTAATTTGTAACTCTAGATGGAGATACACTTGGTATCTCACTACTTCCATTTTGATCTTTGATTGTTTTGATCTGATGTAATTGTGTGTGATTGTGTGATTGTTCTAAATGTTTATCTGAGAACATTCCAACTGCAGCGTCCTGTGAATCCCCACTAGTCAAGCTGTCACTAGCTTTAGGGTCTGGAAATCTTGATGAATATGGCTTAAATTTCCTTTTGAGACAGGACTTTCATTTTCCCCTGGGGTCATTTGGTCTGTTCTGTTAATAAAGAAATTCAGTATATTTCTCTATGTACTGGATGTCCATTCCAAACAACTGCCGTCTTGCTCCTATGGTTGAACGCATTACTTTGGTTTTAAAAAGATCAGCCTGGAATTTGCGTCACTTGAGCTCTTATTCCTATGTGAACTCCAAAATATCCGAACTGGTCAATTGGAATTGTAGATGGGCTATTAATTCCTTCTGCTTTACCGTTTGCATTATCTTCACACTGTGATCATAGTTCTTCTGAACTACTCATCCTGAAAACTGCCCTGAGGTACTTTAAAAAATTGTGCCCCCTTACATGTAGTTTCTAAAGGCTTCCTTACAGCCCTGGAACATTTTAGCTAATGGTCAACAGCAAGTGCAAGAGGCAGGCCTGTAGCCAAAAAATTCATTTTCCATTTCTGGGGTCTTTCAACAACAATAGCAGAACGCAGATGCAACCAATTCATTAAAAATTTAATTGGTAATTTGTTGCTCCATTTCCTGAATGGAAACACTAATTAAGATATTGCTCGATAAAGAGAAGACCATTTTCAAGCTCACCTCCATTGTAATAAGCATCACCGAGACAGCCTTATCCCCCTACTTCTAATAATAAGCAATACTAAGACTTTGTTCATAGTACTCTATGGCTTGCTTTAAATTGCCCAGACTGTGATAAGCGTTTCCGAGATACCATAGGCTTTTTCCTCCTCAGCCCTACTCAGGGCCTCTGTTGTACATACTTGTATTATTAATTCGAAAAATCCAAACAATACGAACTTTAAGGACTTTAAGGAGACTCTACATGTACTCGGATTCACTCTGATGAAGGGTAACACTCGAAACGTCACCTTTTAGAATCTCTGTACGGTGGTCAATTTACATTTTATTAACTCTGTTGATAAAACCAAATTTTTGGATACTACTTCCCCGCTGATGCAGCACCACAGTTTTGTTAGAAACTACGCCCTCTACGCGGATGTAACTGGTGGGACGATTGTGTTCTGGATCCTCTCATTGACTGGCCACATCCAAATCAGCCTTGATAATAATAATAAGCTAGCAAAAGTCAAGGAATATTGTGCAATGTTAACAGACTTTCTATAAATTACCGGTATACCAAAACCAATGATATGATTATCAAATCATCAAGGAAACAATCTGGTAGTATACAAATAAAAGTTACAAAACATAGATGGTTTGTGCCACCTGTTAGAACAAAAAGATTGACATATTAAATATCTGGGTGTTATGATCGATAACTCATTAAGTTGGAAATTTCATAACCTCATATTTTCCATGTATCTCGCACAATACTGTGTAAGGCATTACCTTAAAAGTTCTGTTTATCAACTCAAACAAATCTGTAGCCTTGTATACCGCTCTATTTATCATAATTATGCTGTAATAGCTTGGGGCACTTGCTTATATTATGCTATAGTTCTTTTTCCCTTGTATCTCTTTCTTTATTATTAAAATGAACTTAAAAGTCTAGGGTATTACGGGCTAGCTCGAAAACCTCACGGTTCCTTTAGTCTGTTGGCTCCAAATAATTAATTACTATTCCTTGTTATCCTATTGTAAATTTTTAATGTATATAACATTTTTTCTTGTAAAGTGTGAGTCATTAAAGGTTATTGTATTGTATTGCTCAAATTTTGTTCTCTTCATTATTAGGGAAAAGAATTTGTTTGTTTTGGCAGTCAATTTATTTATCATAAAAGTACATATTACCATATGAACGACTACGATAATTTTGTATGAGTCAAGTCTTTTTTTTTGGTCAGGTGTTATTTCCTGCTAAATGCATTGGATTGTTACTAATTAATTACCATGCCTACTGATGTACTTATAATGTTGTCCTCTATTACATTTTTTTTTTCAGGGTCAAAATTCTCTGCACTATCTCATTCACTTAAGGTAAAAATTTGTTAAAATTTTCATACTATTTATTAATAAGTTTGCTGAGTACATATACGAAAACTCTACTTAATATGA
This sequence comes from Montipora capitata, assembly GCA_949126865.1. Lineage (NCBI taxonomy): Eukaryota > Metazoa > Cnidaria > Anthozoa > Scleractinia > Acroporidae > Montipora > Montipora capitata. The sequence continues at coordinate 1,996,317 of OX421445.1, read as the reverse complement.
ATCAATTACTTTCATGATCAATGCAAAGCATGATATCATTCGTTTTTAAACATTGCAAGGGATAACTGAACATTTAAAAAACCCTTACTCAGCCTAAATCCCTTTCTTCAATTTTAGGTTTGTGAGTTCCAAATCAGCAAGACTCTACCTTCACACAGATATCAGAGTGATATTTGCACGTCAGCCGCCTGATCTCCCCAATGGGGTCTCATATTGTACTGTCACAGATGGCCCAACGGAACCCAAGTATACACTTTAATAGTGAACATTAATAATAAGCACAAGCTTTTTTTTTTTTTTAATATATGAAGGCATTTGCAACATGCATTGATGTCTAGTGCATCAAGGACTGAAATAAAGAATAAAAATATTTAATAATTTATTATATAATAGTCTGTATGTTATCGATCAAGGTGCTACTGTAGTAACCCAATAACTATTTATAATAATAATAATAATTATTATTATTATTATTATTATTATTATTATTATTATTATTATTATTATTATTATTATTATTATCACAACAACAATTGTTTTTTTTTTCTGAACTTAGGAGATCTCTATAGAAAATGTTCTGACAAGAAGCATACCTTTGATTTGAACATTTTGTGTGAATCAATATCCAGATGTTGGAAAGGTTGTGTGTGGAAATTTGATTAATATTGCAAACATTACTTTTCATCTCTGGCTAGTCTCTTTTCCGACCATGAAAAAAAAAATAGGCATTTTTAAATTGAGCAAGTGCTTTAGATGAGTATAAACACTGCATGGTATGGTAAGTGGTGCCAAAAAGAAATACCAGGACAAAAGATTGTTTTTAATTAATTCTTTATAGATATTTCTTTTCTCTCTAGTAAGTTACTTTGATTTGATGTTTCAACTTCACTGAATTCCCTGATATTTCTATTTAACAAAAGCGAAGCTAAACACAAAAGGAAATACATTATTTATTTTGTTCCAGGGCATAACATCAGTGAGGAATATTCTATGTTGTTTTATAAGTTGTTTTAGTTGCCATTTTAACAGTATTAATTAGGTTAAACACAACAATTAAGTATTATACACGCCATCATTTAATGTGCTGTGTCAAGTGCTCATTGAGTAGATAATAAACACTTAATGGCTGGTCCCTTGGGACATAGTTCATTTTGTTTCCCTCAAATTTCAATGTTTCCCTCAGCTGCTCCTTGGGGAAACATTGGGATTCTTGGGAAACAAAATGAACTGCTTCTGGAGGGACCTAGCCTCCTTCGCAGCTGTTTTTAGGCTCGTCCCTGGAGGGACAAGCCTAAAAACGGCTGCGAAGGAGGCTAGGAGGGACCAGTCATTAAGTGATTTGTTATATAGCACAAAAAGAAAAACATGCAATGGCAACAACAACGGCGGTTGTCAGTCAACTTTCGCTGGTAACAGTGCACTGTTAGCCTGGCTCTGATGTCATAGATTTTGCACTGTTGCCCTCTCAGAGACTTTTGGCGGGAAACAGTTTTATTGTTAGATGTCATGTGACCTCGAAGTAACCAATGAGAGCACGCACTGTTGGCGCAAAAAATTCAGCCATATAACAATAATAATTACTATTAAAATGTTTTGTTCACTGGCCATGATTGTATTCTTTTCACCAAGGTCTTCAAATGCCATAATCTATGACAGTCACTGTATTAAATAAAAACGTTCTACAGTTATCTAACTTGGTGCAGATGTAGATAATAAATCCTAAATTATTTTTGTTTTGTTGTCATAGTTTGAAATTTGAAATTTAGCAGTGCAAGTATGCCACATAATTATTTAAAATCTGCCATTCCTGCAACTTGACAGCGATAATACCGTAATTTCTTGTAACTGCAACTGAAATCAATGTGGCATAGGACAATTATAGTGTTATTATAATAATAGTACAAATTAAAGTTTTGGTACTTCATTTGCCTGAGGCGTGATTTTCTTTCATTTGTCATTAAAAGGTCAAGTCAGTTTTTGTCTCGTTAGTTTATTTCATGGTCACTCCTAACTATACTGTCACTTATTCTGATCAAGGTATCACTTGAGGGCTCAGTTGAGTTGTTTGGAAATTGTGTCCCAATGCTCTGCTGGTTTTTGCTATTTCATTTCATTCACCTCTTGGGGGTTATATAAAAATTGACCAGCTCCTAGCTGGCTTGATAGCTTAGTTGGTAGAGCAGTGCAGGGCAATTACACTGTCATGGTTTTAAATCCCATTCAAGTCTGGATTTTTTCAGGCTTGCTTGCAAGGGCTTCTACGAAGACTGATCTGTGGAATGGGCCTGAATTATTGAGTGACTGCCCAGCCCACATCAGTTAAATATTTAGATGAAATTCCTTTCCCACGGTGTGAGCAGTAGCCAGTTTTCACTGTCAAGGTGTACCGAACAACCACAACAATGGAAAGATATGTTTTCAAAGTTGTGAGTTCCGGGGGGAAATGGATAAAATTGTTCTTGTCCGGTGAAGAGATTGCAAGTGCAACCATTGACTCGCTGTTACTAAGAGTGCAAAAAAGGTTCCCTGGTCTGAAAAGTTGCATCAAACACAACGCCTCTCAGTAATTTGAACTGTTTACAAGCAAAAGTGGGCAGGGCAGTGACTTAGTAATAACAGGCCCATTCCACAGATTGGTGGTTTTTGTAGTGGAGCTGTATTAACAGAAAGGTTGTTGAATAATAATTGTTACAGCAAAAGACGTTTTCACAACGTACAAGAAAGCAAACTGTTTAATTGCATCTCAAAGAAAAAATTTCTTGAACAATATAAATTATATAGCAAAGTCTGTCCAAAAAATAAATTATAAAATACATAAATCCAATGGCATCTTTGCACACTATTTATGCCAATATGATTATTTTTATGTCCCAGTATCACTGCCTGGAAATTGAAAAGTACTTGAACAAGTTCTTGTGTTTATCACTAAGGTTTAAATCACTGTTAATCACAGAACCTTGAGGACTTGTGGTTTACCTGCCACTTGCTGAATTCATGACAAGACTCAAGGCCAGGCAGGGAGATTAAAAAAAGGAAAAAGGGAAACACACTTTCATTTTTGCAGCTAGTATTACTCAAGCTGTCAGAAATAAGACAGGGACCACAACTTTACTTTTTACTCAATTTTGCCCTAAGTATGTTTCACTATAAGGTGAGTGTAGTCCTGAGAAGGATTGTTTTTGATAACATTGGCTCACAGTTTAACAACTTGAGTGGAAGTCGCCTCCAGGTTTTCATAACATCAAACTTACTTGTCATGGAAATTAGGCCTCCTATAAATCACTACACTCATCGTAAATCTCTCCTAAGCCAAGTAGTGTGTGCCAAAAGATTCTCTTATAACTTTAAACTCTTAGATTTTGATATCCCTGACATACAGCTACTTGGAGATAAGTTATAATGACTACACAGAATCATTTTAAGAACACCACAACCGCCATTGTCTTGTCATGAACACAAAAAGTATCTCCCACTCACATGTGCCGTTAAGGTCAGACTCTTATTGGACTAATCCATAATTTGCAATGCTTGGGAGTTTGGCCAGGCATGAACATCATTTGTGGGCCATACTCCTGATGTGTTGTTACAAATGTTCCTCAGTACTGCCTCAGTTGTTGCATCATCCAGTGTGTTTAAATCAGAAAGTGTCTCATCATTGTCATTACCAAGATCTGCAAAAGTCAAGTTATTTTCCAGCATTGCCATTTCATGATTCTCTCCTTCCCTGTTTGGGTGGTTTGTTCGAACTGGTTGCACTTCCCAGTTTGACACATTTACATTTGAATTTTCAGCATTGAGCATAGGTGTGAGATTCCGTCGTGCTGAAAAAGCACTTTCAACCTGTGTTGGTCGTGATCCATTGTTATTAACATCGCCATAAAGAACTCTGTTGCGCAGCTCCTTTAAACCATTTAAATGTTGGCTCGAAGTATCCATGGGAGATGGAGTAAGATGTTGAGGACGAGGAGGACGAGGGGTGGTTTGGGGTGTCAATGGATGAAACCTTTGGTCTGCCATATTATGCTGTGTTAACGGAGGCACTGATTGGCTGCGCTGGTATGAAGGTGGAGGGATTTGGCTTGCAGAGCTTGTGGGCTGGTTGCAGATTGACTCAAGTTCTGATGAGTAGTCTGTTGCCTGATGGTGTATGACTGGAGCCAGCTGAATGTGTGCATTATCTGTACCACTGCTGTATCTGCAGGATTTTGGCAAAATCACCGGGGACCTGTCAAATAGTGCAACCAAGGACTAAAATCAACATTTGACTGAAACAGAGATGCAGGTTTCTGGTTGGGGAAACAAAATGCACTCAGCAAGTTGCTTGAATACGAGGGAAATGATAACATTATGTCCAGTCACTTCAATAATATTATTACACTCCTCCCTTAAAGGGGACTCAGTTTTTGACTGGATGTAGAGGTTCTAAACCCACTGACAACATTGAAGAGTAAAATCGTCTGGCGTTAGACATTGAAATTTATTAAGTCTCATTCTTAGGAGTTAATAGGTGAAATGCACATAAAAGGAAAATCTATTTTAAGTAAGCACCTCATCTTACATACCTGTACCTACAGGATAAACTGGCTTAACATGAATAACTTAAGCCCTGTGCAAACAGGGTTGTTGATTCTGCAAATGTTGGATGGTGTTGGCAGTTGTGTGCAGACTGATGTTACATCTCCCAACACGTAAGGGCGTCACTGCAGTGTATTATGGGAAGGTTTGTTTGACCCATAAGACTTTGTAGTTCTTAAAAAATTCAGCTGCCATTTTGTTTTCAACATGTTAATGCATTGCTGTCTCCATGGAGACCATATGTAAGGCATGAGCATGGCCACGCAGGTTGAAAGATCTGTGCAAACAGATCCAACATTGTGCTACGATTTGGCAATCATGCAACAAAAGAAATTTTGGGAGTTGTTAGCTCAAAAGTTTGACCAGTTTCAAACTTTGTGCAACAGGGTGTACAAACAGATGCAACATGTAACACCAAACCATAAACTGGAATTTCCTTACCCTTGTTTAGAATGCTGCTGTGAGATGTGCACATTGCCAAGGGACGATGTTGTCGTTGTTATATTAACAGATGGTGTAAATCCTTTTGGAGCCATGCTTTCCACATTTGTAATAATTGGGATCATAAATTCTTGGCTGTGTTGTGCAACATTTGGAGAAACAGGATTTAGCTGATGTCCAACCCCAGGGGATGCCCCCATTGTGGGTGATGTAACATACTGCTGTGGTGCAATGCGTTGTGGAGTCCGTGGTGATGGTAATGGATATGCAAATGAGCCAGGTCTGCGGTTGGAAGTTGGAGTTGATGGATGGTTTTGATTCATCAATCTTGGTTGTTTACTGGGTGAAATTGGCACATCATTAATTCCCAACTGTTGAGATCCTTGCTGTGGCCAATCACTGTTAATGATTTGGCTAGGATGGGTTGCTGTTGGTCGTAACGTCAGCGGACTTGTTTCTCCTCTATTGATTCTCTGTTCTTGTGAGCTACTGGGGATTGGAGTAAACAGGAAGCGTGTAGGCTCAGCTGAGTTTGGTGTGTGCCTTGCAGCAGCATTTGCTGAGCTTGGTGTGACTGGACGATTCTGAGGTGTCCCTGGAGTATTGAACTTTGGCGATGACTGGAAAGGTGATGGTGTCTGTGGTACTGTGGGCTGTATGGGGGTGGTAGGTGATATCATGGATGGTGTTATGGGTCTAATCTTGGGAGGGTAGCTACTAGGTGACGTGCTAGGGTTACTAGGTTGTTGTTGTTGTTGGTAGAATGTTCCTACTTGTGCTGGAGGGCTTTGAAGTGCTGGTTGTATTGGCTTTGGCTGAATGTGTAATGGTTGTTTGTGAGGAGGCTTTTGTGGACTTGATATGCTCACCTGAAAAATATCAAGATAACAATGACTCAAGCTTGTACATCTCTCGAAGTTTTAAGTTGTCAGGAGTTAAAATGTAGCTGTATTCTTCTCATTTAACTTGCTATAATTATTCACTACTACATGAGAGTTAGAGATCATTGCAGTTAATTAAACAACAACTAAAGTAGTTGCAAATAAAGCCTGAAAAAAATCCAGGCTTGAAAGGGGCTCAAATCTATGACTGTGTAAATGCCCTGCACTGCTTTGTCATCCAATCTATCAAGCCAACTGGGAACTGGTCACTTGTGACTTTGAATTAACAGGCTAATGGGGATGTGCCGCTGGATGGGGTCGCATTTTCACAACGTAGTTACTAGAATGGGGTTGCAAATTTTTTCGGAATTTTTGGGTAACAAAATTCTGGCTAGTGGGATTTAAAAATGGAAAGATTCATGGTACAAAAAATGTTGTTACAGAAAGAACCGTAACGCTGTTGAACAGATTTAATATTTACTAGTCACATTACATTCCATTTTGAAATTACAATTAAAAGGCTTTATGTAAGGTTTATGCATAAACAGAAAGTGACAAGTTAGGGTCACTAAAATTACATTTACCTGAAAGTGACTACAGATAGAGTCTATAATTGGCCATAAAATAGACTATAAAGGGGTAGGGGTTCTGAGAGGCCAGCGGCACATACCCAGCAAAAATTCACCCAAGTACCCCTGGGGATGTTATCTTCACATGTGAAAAGATCACTGCTGCTATGGTTACATATAAAAATCGCGCCTTTCGATGCCTTTTGTCAAATGATTTAGTATTTCATTGGTGTTTATATAAATAGAAGCTTACATGGCCACTTGGAGATACGAAATTTCTGTTTTCAACACTCAGAGAGAAATTTTGTATCTCCGCGCGGCCATGTAGTATCCTCTATACGGGTATATGACTATTGTCCCTTTGACTGTAAGTATCACTTCCATGAAGGGGTGGGTAGCTCATGAATGGTGGTTTTCATGTGACAGATTAGTCACTAATTTTTAGGACCAATTCGAACAAAGAGCTTTTCGTTGTATCACCATTTCTTTAGTTCTAACATTCTATAATTTGGCAGCATTTTACATTTTTATAGTGAGTTGCTTCAGTGAAACAAAAATAATTTTAAAGATGTTTTAAAACTCTTTCACCCCACTGACAGGTAAAATCATTTGGCATTAGCCAGAGTAAACAGTTGGTCACTCTTGGGAGAGAATTGGTTGAAGGGAACATTGAATGAACCTAGATGTTGTTAATTAATTAATTAACTCTTTGGCTCGTTGAGGACTTCCCCATTGACAAGTAAAATCATCTTGCATTAGACAGTAAAAACAATGTTTAAGTGGCCATTTTAGGAGGGAAAGGAACTTAAGAGTCTAGTCTTCTAGCACTGGAGCACTAATTGGGGACACTGTAAGGAGAGGAGAAAATCAGAGTACCCACAGAAAAACCTCTCAGAGCAGAGTACAAAACCAACAAACTCAACCCACATAATATGACCTTAAGTCTGGGAATCGACCCCAGGCCACATTGGTGGGAAGCGAGTGCTCTCACCACTACACCAGTCCTGCACCAAGAGAGATATTATTAAGTACCTTAAAGAAAAGAACCTGTATTTTACAAATGACAGCACTTAAATCTTGCAGCTTGAAGGGGTGTGTGATGAATGAAAACAAACTGGAAGGAAAACAGCCATTTGGCTGCAGTTTACAAAGCCAACAAACACTGGGTCACTTATATTATATATTATTTATAACAAAGGTAATTATTAGTACTAGCTAGGTAAATCACAAGACAAAAAATTTGATTTACTGCATTTTCAACTCTTCACCACTTTGGATTTGACTTCACCCCTGAGGTAAGTGAAACATTTCAATACTTATGGGGCTTTCAAAGGTTGAATTAAAATGGCTTTAAAGCAGGCTTTGCACTCTGAAACCCTCATGTAAAGGGCATATCAGATATCAATTTGACGCAAATCTGTTTGTTTGACACTGTTAATTCTATATATATATCTCATGAATAGAGAATCTAATTATGCCTTTAAACTTTCAATCTCACCAGTGTCTTGTGTCCTAACAACTGTGTTGGTGTGTTACACAAGCCAGTGCCCTGCTGAATGATAGAATTAGTGGGAATTTGCTTCTGCTGTTGTCGTGATGGCAATTTTTTTGCTAACTGCTGTGAATGCCTTCGTTTTTGTGTTAGTAACATCTGTTCCTCTACTTGCTTCAGGGGTGTCATCAAAGACACCATTGAATGACTGATCTGTGGTGTGTTCAGGTCATTGCTGGACATCACAACAAATGCTGCCATGGATTTGCTGGAAACATAACTTCCTCCTACAAGAAACCTGGCCAACTCAATCAGGGTACTGAATACCCTTCCAAGCAGTTTGTTTGCCCATTCGCACACAAGTAAACAAGCTGCAGACAGAGTCTGGTCCTCTTCTATTTTATCGCCTCCACTCAAACTGTTTGCTGCATTTGTTGAACTCTAAAAGGAGATAAAATCCAAGGATACATGTAAACATTGAAGCAAAACTTGGGCTACATCAACATATGCTTTAACCTGGTGTGATTAAGGGCATCCACAGACAACTGGGTCCCTGGACATATAGTTATGTTTTCAATTGAGACTACAGTATCTGATTAAAACAACAGAACTGATTTCATTGGTCAGGTGTTAAGAATGAAAGCAAATCAGGTGGCTATTTACAAGTGCAACGGGGAAGTTAAACCAGGGAACCTCAAGATCAGTAACAGGTCTTGAACTCAGGATCTCCAGAATTCAAGGCAAGCGCCCAAACCACTGGGCTGCGCTGCACTGCACTGTACATGTGTCTAGTGGACAAAATGTCCGATACTCCCTGGTTGAGGCCTGTTGATGATACCAAGCTTAGGCTGAGAGGAATAAACTTTAGTTTTATCCTATGAATCATTAATTCCAATAGCTAGTATTATCTTAACCTTGTCCTTGTCACTTGCTGGTGGGATCTGCAATGATGGGAGAGTTGGTGGTTTAACGTTCTTTTTTCTTTGGATTCCACTGTAACAGTATTTCGAATTCCCTCGTGTACCCAGTCTTCTTGCTTTCACTCTAGGGAACACACACTTGATTATCTTCCCAAAGTCTGGTGCGCTGAGTGTCCGGGCAGCATTCATGCTTTCACAGTGAGCTCTGTTCAAATAAAATGAATACTTCAACATGATTGATTCACATTTTGTTTCTGTGTTTAATCTGCCTTGATTCTTTGCCTCCCTGCACCAACCCTGCTTCCTGAAAGCAATTAAAATTTCTTAGCTTGCTTCATGGAGCATTTATTTCAATTCACTTCAGCTTACATTTTAAATCAAGTCTATCACATGCAAACTTCTGTAATAATAATTATTGCAGAACATTTTGTTTCATATGTATCAATTACTGAGAGTCACTTGATAAGACTGTAGGCTTCTTGTAATAACTTTACTTGGCCCCTCCCTCATCTGTACAGTGTGCATAATTTATCAGAAAGTCTTACTTGTATTCATCATAAACCTCATGCTTGGGTAAAGTAGAATTATTGTCACATTCCTCCAAATGACAGCGGATCCTGAAAATCAAATCAAATCAAATTTAACCCATTCACCCCTAAACCGGCCATACTTAGTATTTTACTCTGTCTAACGAACACCAGACAATTTTACTCGTCAATGAGGATTCCCATATAAAAAGGAAAGGGATACTTGATGGAAATTTAAATGAAACCCCTAGAGGAGACCAATCTGGGCGTGGCTCAGGCTTTCTTCAACCCCTACAGGAGACCATATTAAAACACAGATATATAAAAAAATACAGTGACTTTTAAAAATACAGTTCTTTGGGGCATTGCAGGTCACATTTTAATGTGAAATTTAAAGATTAGAATGAGTATTCCTTTTTTAACTTAAATCAACCTACCAATGGAATGCTTGTGTTTGTTCAGCCCTGGTAGTTGAAATAGGAAGACTTTGATTTCTGAAGAACAAATCACAACATCAAATCACATGACCTTTTATAATCATAGTCATTTAATTAACATTATAATTTTGGCGACAAAAAAATGTGCTTACTGGTCAAAGTCATCTATGGAATCAGATGCTGTCTCTCCTGGAAGCCGCAGGTAAAGTAACAATTTCTCAGTGTCTGACAACTGCTGTACCTCCTCCTTAAAATTGGAATCATAAACAAAATAAATAAGAATTGGCTGGTAATACTCATATCAGCAACATAACATCCAGCCCCTTGCTAATGTCAAAACCCACATCTTCAAATTTTTTAAAAACATTGACTGATTTCAGTTTGTATTTTCTGCAAGTAACACTAAAATGGCTTAGGCCATTTTTTCTCTTCCGTCATTACTCTTCACACTACATGCATCATTGATTAAATTATATAATACTGTGATTGACTGATAATTTGAGCTTAGTTTCGTTGTAGTTGGTTGTTCATTAGTCACTAATGGCAGTCAAAACAACAGTAACCAAAATGAGAAATAAAGAAAATTTACTTTTATTGCACACTAAAGTGTAAAATAAAACAAATTAACGTAAGTGCTGCCAGCATATTATACAATATATTAAGGTAAATACTTATATTATTGTTTTCAAAAGCCTTAAATCATTTTTGTAATACCCTGGATAACTCTGGCAAATGAAGAATAAAATATAAATCAGTCCTTCATATTTACCAATATTTTTTTAATCCTTTCTTGAATTTCCTTGCTGAAAAATAGGAATCACAATACTTTACAACATTGAGATTAAAGTGCCAAAGAAATCTACAGTATTACTTTGATTTAAGAGAAGTGTGGTCTTGTGAACTTGGTGCAACATTGGTATGACTGGTTTTTTACCTGGGTCGTGTTGTACCTCATTCAACGTGCTTCAGGATTGGCCAAAAGAACAATGGAACGAAAAAAGGTAACAATGGGTTTAAATAGCACAGAAAATAATAGGAAGTATGACACTAAACAGCCAATGAAATATAGTGTTCAACAAGAGGTATGATCCAACCCTTCTAACTGGATTCTTTTTGTTTTCCTCCTTACCCGACACACCCAGAGAAAATTCACTCATCCAATTTTGCATAATTTCTGATAACATGCCTAACAGAATATTACTTGAAGAAACTTTGAAAGGTACTTAAACAACAAAAGCTTATTATAAAAAGGACAGGTGACTTTTTGAAGCCTCAAATAAAGTGAATATATGACACCTGGTCCTGTTGCCTTTAAGACAACACAAGAACAATATATATCTTTCATAAATTTGTTTTATCCATGGCCATTTTCTCTATGTAATTTTTATTTTGCCACCAAAGGTATAGGTAAGCAAAAAATATGAATGAGATTATTTGGTTTCTTTATAACTATACATTATAAAGTATGAGAACCAGTAGAGAGAACTGAAAGAGGTAAAAGGCTTGTATCTATCAGGACATAATGGTAAATGACTCCAGCTCACTCACTTATATTATTATTCCCTCTGAAATAATGTGGTAAACTTGACACTCATTCATATAATGTCGATAACATCATTTTAAAGTGAAATTATACATTCACGACAAAAATGAAACCAATTAAAATAAATTAACAGGCTAAACACACCTGCATTTTTAATCATGTTAAAAGAAGAGTTTGAGCAAAGGGCTCCTCCTATCAAACATTTTTTGATGGAAGTGTGAAGCATGCACACAGTTGAAAATGGTATTTTTACAATAATTATTAAAGTCCATAATACAATGATTTTACTAGAATTTAGCCAGTCTAGCTATAGTCAAAACAAAACAAGCTGTAAAAATAAGTCTCTTTCAAATTTGTAACCATAAAATTAAAAATAGCAAGATTATCTCCATCTGATAAGATATTGGCTGGTAAATTGATAAAGACTTATTGCATTTGCATAACATGGAATGCAACGTCTCCATACATCATTAATTTCTGAAAGTTCTGCTTAAGTATTGCTGCAAGATGCTCCTTGCAATGCATGCAAAACCACCCAAGAAGAACAAGACCTAGAGCTTCCCTAACCAACGGTCACTTGACTGTCACGAGCCAAGAACAATATCTATTACATGTATTATTCACCAGCTTGTTGTGGGAGTTGTTCTCCAAAGTTACCCAACCCTGAAACTTTACAAGGAGGTGAAACTTTCAATGAAATACACAAACACTGATTTGCTAATTTTCCGGACAGCAACAAAAACACTGTTCTGAAACAGCAAGGAAAGTGCTATTATTATTATTATTCATATTACCCACCATACTTAAGCATGGTGCAACTCAACAAATTTCACTGTTATTAACTGTAAAAAAATTAGAACAACATGCTGTGAGTGATGGTGACCACATCTTCAGTATTTAGTGTACACTAAAGCTACACAGTTTAACTTGATTCATCCAAGGAATAAACTATTAGTAGTTAAAATAAAATCAACGTCTTGTCCTAAAACTTAAGGGGGTGAATAATTTATTAAAAGGGCTAGTTTATAACAATACCCATAGCTTTCCCACGATCCGTATAGAAGATCAAACACAGAAACACATGGCGAAACAAAGCAAGCAGCCATGGTGAATACTTCAAGACGCGCCTTTACACACATTGTCAATTTCCATAAACTCTTGCGTTTTTCTTTTAAATTTACAACACAAAAGGAACAACGTTGTCAGTTTGAGAATTCATCAACTACACGTATGTTCTACCCGCGTTCATGAAATTTTCAACTTTCTTTCAAACAAGAAGCAAGTAGGGCGTTCTAACAATCACGACTCATTCTAAATGGACAAAGAAGATCGAAATTTTTTAACTTTTCCCGCGAAAAACGAACACGTGTGAACCGCAAAAACATCCTTAGCCGGCCTCCTAAAAAGGCATCAACCTTCGGCGCGAAGAGTCCCATTTCGCGTGTTTGATTTTACCTTCATAGACAATGAGCAAAAACACCGCCCTCGAGAGATTTAAGGGTGAAAAGGCCTCACGAATCTGCAGTGGAAAAATTGTTGTCTTGATTGCGTGATATTTAATCGAAGGCACCTGACATTAAAAGTCATTTTAATAGCGATCTCAAGTCTTATCTACACGTGTTTTCATTGAATTGATTGCATGGGAAATCTACGATTACGTCGAGGAGTTTGACAGCATGTTTGTTTTTCATTCGATTTAATTTTACATATCACTCTTAGTGATCATTTTAGAAATATATTACGACAGATCACAGAAGATTTTGCAATATTTCTTATTAGGCGATATTACCATGGCAAGGAGTCAAGGATTTGTCTCTAAAACAACCAATACCATACACTGCTGCCCAAAGGAATCAAAACTCTCTAGGGTTTCGCTCCAATTCCCGCTGCGGAGGTCATGGGAAGTCTAAGACCCCTCAAGCAAAAAATCGCAATTTGTTTTAAACATGAGCCTAACAGTTAGCACACAAGAAGGTTAATCAAATGTTTTTGTCACCCGCAAAAGATAAAAGAAATGTTTTAAGTTTCACTCGGCCACTGGCGAAATAACACGCCTCAGTAAACAAATGATGGGCAAAATTATAATTAACTTGACCATACTGAGAGACGAAAACGACATTTCATTCATTCATTCATTTGTTCCACAAAATATCATTGCTGAACTAAAAGATTGCTCAATTTCTGTATTTTAAGGCGCTTGGACGCTTGCAAAATTAAAAATGTTCTAATTTACGTTCGTTATGAACTATATTGCATAACTTCAATTTTTTTTTTCGCTGATTAAATTAACGCAAACGCAGCCAGTGTTTACAAAACGAGAAACGATGGATTCCTTGTCATGTACTCCGAGTTGGATGCTGAATTTCAATATGTCAGCAAACAATTTTTTATCCTCCAGCCACGTCTGTGCTCTGCAATCTTTTCTTTTTAAATGGCTAAAAACGACAAATGATTCTCAACAAAAACTCTGAAAAGGTTCAGACTGAATAATTTTTTTTGGCGTAAGCCACGTGGAGAGCAAAAAAACAAACCCGATAACTTGCCGCATTCTTGAGTCACATCTGCCTAAAATAGAAACACACATGGCTACGATTTGGCGACAATTCCTCGACTAAAACAGCGCAATTGAAATACTCTGATCAGTAGATGATGTTTAGGGGGAACAATAACATTGCTGAGAAAACTATGCTCAAGGTTGAGTCGAAAAATGATAGAATTTAAAGTCGGATTAAAAATGACTGCAACACGGATGGGCTCAAATCAAATTAATATATTAAAAAGAACGGTTACTCTACATCACTAACGTGGTAAGAGTTTAAGCGTCTGCACGCGACCTTCCAGCATGCTGCTATTCGTGAAACGTGCAGCCGTTAATTAAAATCAAGTTAATAAATCAACCATGATGGCACACCTGACAGAAGACTTAAGCGCTTGCTCGAGTCCAGCGTTTGGACCATCAGTTTCCTCTGCCTCGCAATCCACTGAACTAGGAGATGCAGCAGTCTTCAAGGATATCGAGATCGCGGAAGACTGAAGTAGTTCTGAGTGTGTTCCTGAGGTTATGTCAACAGAGCCCGGGGTAGTCGCAATCAAATGCTTTGACCGCTCAATTATAGCTTCACTTGGACTATGCATGGCTGACCCCTCGAAATCTCAACCTTGAGCCAGGTTCCAGAGCGTTGATGTGGCTCCTGTGTTGGTCTTTGTCTAACGATTGCGTAAATGAACTCTTCATCGTTATAAGTCAGATTATAAGCACATGGAGCAAGTTGAACCTCGCATGCGTGACCGCACAGTGTTAATGAGCTTGACAAAACAAGGTGTCCTCGTCCAATAGGCTGCGAACTGGTTTCAATGGCGCTTTGACAATGTAATGAGAAAGCAGCACAGCTACATTTTTTTTCAATACCCATGGAGAAAAGAGAAATTTGTTGAAGGAGGCTTTGTGGGTCACCAGAAAGATTGCGTTTTCTGCAAAATAAGATTTGTTTGACATAAAAACGATTGGCAGAAAACGCACAGGGGACGGTGAATAAATGTCCTAGTCTGGCCGCACCCATACGAAACCTCGTGGGACTGCGTTACCTCAATTAATTATCAAAGCGAAAAACAACAGGCCGCCGTATGGACTGCAAACATGCAAGTGTCATGTCAAGATAACAACTCAGTTCCATTAAAAAAAGGGACTGAAAAATATCGGAAATCCATTTGGCTAAAGACAAAAAAAAACCAAATATTTTTGGATTATAAGGCAAAGTCAGATCATTCATGCAGTGCACAGGTTTACGTCCCTTTCCCATCTAACATCACGGCAACCAAGTAAAATGAACAATCTCACGAGCTTAGCTCATACGACCACCATTAATACAAAGGACTGTATTTTCAAACTGTGGACTTCTTTAATGGTGAAAAAAAAACCCTTATTTCACCGCCGAGTTGTATTCTATATTCTTGTCTAACAAAGAAATGAATTACCGTTCAATACCCCTTCCCAGAGGACATTTATCGAACACGCTAGTGCTATTGTCGAAAATATCGTTAAAACCCTATTTGCCGCATAAGATTCTTAATTAATTTAAAGCCAAAACTCGGATCTGTTACATGAGCATGATCTTGGCAGCGATCCTGATCCTGAATCGATTGATCCTAACAGCTTATCAAGTGAAAGCGCGCCTAATATTCCATTTATAACTAATAAAGAAGTCGCTGAGATCCTACCACCACACAAGGCTACAGGAGATGTGCTAAGCTATTAAGGATTGCGGCAAACTCTATATCAAACTCTTTGCGTAGGCTGATCAACCATTGTATAGTTACTGCGACTTTCCCTTCTAAATGGAAAATCGCTAAAGTGACCCCGATTTTTAAAGGACAAAGGAAGTAAGGACGAGAAATGCAATTATAGACCGATTTCTGTTTTGCCTATTCTTTCCAAAGTATTTGAGAAGCAAATCTGTAAATCTTCATAAACTCCAGTCTGGATTTAGGAAATCACATTCAACAGAAACGGCGTTGATACGTCTGGTGGATCAGCTCTTTTTCGATCTTGATGAAAACAAAGTAACCGGGCTCGTTTTCATATATTACAAGAAAGCATTTGATCTAATAAATCATGACATACTCCTAGCAAAGCTACGTGGTTATGACATTGGTGAGAGAGATCTAAAACCTATTGGCAATTATTTAACTGGACGTTCTCAATATGTAAATATTGATGGAACACTTTCTCAGTTCAAGCCTGTTCACCTAGGAGTACCTCAAGGATCTGTTCTTGGGCCGCTCTTATTTCTTGTTTTCATAAATGATCTTCCGACCGCAGTTGGACACTCTGTTGTCGATATCTATGCTGATGATACGACGTTGATCTACTCAAGTGACGTTAGAAATGCACCTGACACTCCGATCTACGAGTCTTCAGAGGGATATGGATGAAGTTGTGAGATGGTCAAATGAAAATAAGATGATCCTTAATGGAAGTAAGACCAAATGCATGATGGTTACTGGTAAAAGACTTGCTAAAAACATGGAAGAAGACCAATTGTTACTCAAAATTAATGGAAAAAGGTTGGAACAAGTTACGTCTCAAAAGCTTTTGGGGGTTATCATTGATGACAAATTAAGTTTTGACGATCACATTGAGGAACTTTACAAAAAGATATCTCAACGTATAGCAGTGTTAAAGAAAATAAGATGTTTCATGCCACTCGAACAAAGAATGCTGTACTATAACTCAATGATCAAACAAGTAATGCTCTATGGTTCAATCATATGGACCTCTTGCACTATTGATAGCCTAACTAAAGTGTTAAAGTTACAAAAACGTGCAGCCCGTGTAATACTAAATACAGACACTAGAGACAATAGTGTTGAGCTATTCACTAAGTTAGGATGACTTCCCTTTTATGATGAGGCGAAGATCAGAAAATGTTTGCATGTTCTTAGACGACTGGTTGGGGATAGCCCGTCTTATATGAATAGTTTATTAACAAGAAATGCCGATGTACATAGTAGGGAAAGCAGACATGGGGATTTGAATTTAGTTTGTCCACGTTTTAAGAGGGAAACAGAGGGAGGGCGTTCCTTTTCAGTATCAACCACGAGATTTTGGAATTCCCTTCCAAGAGATATTAAGTCGAGATCATCACTTTTAAGTTTAATTAAAGCTTTAACTGGTTTTTTTACTGATAGGTACCAGAACACTGAACATTTTAAAGTGCCCCTGTGACCAAAAAATTAATTCATATTTTTCTTTGGATTTCAAAACTATGTTAACAAAACGCTAAGTGACCCACGTTTTAAGCCTTGATTTCAAAAAGACACCTCTTTATTTTAACTGTAATTTTCCTATTTAATGGTCCGCCATTACTAACATCATGTTCTTGAGAGAGCTGGATCGAGGAGAAAATGACGTCATAGGCTCACTAGTTTAAGAATGCAATACGTGTGTACGCCGCATAATTAATATGCAGCACGGGGGTTTTGGGCTTTCAGACTTTTAAACTCACGCTTTGCATATATAATAAGCTGCGTTCACACGGTGAAATTTTAAGCTAGTGAGCCTCTGACGTCACTTTTCCCTGGATCCAACCGTCTGAGGCCCAATCGGTCAGTTTTGAACGTGAGTAATGGCGGACCGTGAAATCCAAAACTTACACTCAAAGTAAACGGCCTTTGGATAAAAATCAAAGCTCAAAATTTTGCCAGTCAGGTGTTAAGCAAACACACTTTCAAAATCTGAAGGAAAAAAGGAAGTGGTTTTTTTGATCACAGGGGCACTTTAAGATAAACTAATTTTTCTATACTTATTTGTATATTATTATATTATACCTTTTTAGACTGTTTTAGATATATTTATATTTAATTGTAGGAGGGCCACAAGTTTATCAGCCTTAGCTGTTACGTGCTCACTCTCGTAAAATACAGTTGGTTGTTGTTGTTGAAAGTACATCGACGCTGTGCAAGAGTGCTGTTCATTGTTGACTAGGTAACACCGGGTATGTTACCTTTCAGTTAGTGATCAAGTCAACTGAGGGGGAACTTTCTATTTTACTCGTTTTTTTTTTTAGAAATTCTTACGCATTGTACCATTTTTTATCGTTTGTTCATTCCACCATTTGTGGGCCGGGATGCGCTGGGACCATAAAGACCTGCGTTTTATAAGTTTTCGATTACCATTTTCATTTGACCCTCTCATCTGGCTTAGTAAAAAGCTACGGCCTCAACGTTTGCCGCATCTTTACGTCCAAGCGAATGAAAAGCTTTGCACCAGTTTGCTACCTTGGGAATAAAGACACCACAAAAAGTCACACAGTCATATAGGTAACTGATACTCTATTGAACAAATTTCGTGCACACGCCAATCGTTTGAAGAAAACGTACGCCTTCTCGTTGCTTTTGAAATCGTTGATGCAACTCAGTGAACGGTTAAACCGGTTGACAACACGTTAGTGTGGACGTAAGACGTTTTAAGCGTTTTCAAGAAACAGAGAAAGGAAGTTTTCAAAAACGCATTACTGTGGACAACGGGGCTTTTGATTGCAATCTGAAAGCCCAGATACAAACGTTCTAGCTGCATTTTGGAGTTTTTCGGACCAACGTGGCCAACTTATCCGTTATTCAGGAATACGTGACTTTCAAGTTGAAAAGTGCAAAGTTGACTTCGACTCATTGGGTAGACACGTTTTTGATCGTAGGTTGTGACACAACGTCACGTGACCTTGACCTTCAAGCATTTTTAAAGTGCCCATAACCCCAAAATATTTTTTTCGCTAAAATGAATCTTTGCACCTGTTCGAGACGCATTGCGGCCATTTTTTCCTTTTTCTAACAAATCCTGCCATTTTATAGGCTTCGAAAGTTGCGAAAATCCAAGCATCTTTTGTTCACGACCGAGTCAGAAGGGGAGTGGGTCTATTCCTGTTTTGACGTTACAATCTTTTACAAAGAGTTAATGCAATGTAAATCAGTTTGTGACGTCAAAGCGGGAATAGACCCACTCCCCTTCTAACTCGGTCGTGAACAAAACATGCTTGGATTTTCGCAACTTTTGAAGCCTCTAAAATGGCAGGATTTGTTAGAAAAAGGAAAAAATAGCAGCGATGCGTTTCGAACAGGAGCAAAGATTCATTTTAGCGAAAAAAATATTTTGGGGTTATGGGCACTTTAATTCTAAACAGTTATTTCTGAAGGTCCGTACCTTTTCTTGTTTATTAGTTAATTTAATCTTCTATTACCAATAAGATAACTTTAAGGTACAAATAAAGATGTTGTTGTTGACGTCAGAGAAAATAGGGGAATAGTTCCACTACACACACATTCTCAGTAAACACATGTAATTCATGCTGGCGTTATGTTAAAAACTCGTAGCACACGCTCGGAGATACACTTCTTTGAAATCTTCATTCTCGCCCCCAGAGTCCGCTTTTCTTTTGGTCAGCGCCAAGAACACGGACTCTGGCCACAGCCACAAGTACGCGCTGTCGCGGTAATAGTATAATGTTGTAACCGTTGACGACCGTAAGAGGCCTAGAACGCGCAGAAGAGTCGGAAGTCCGCGATTCGCGAACGTGGGGTAGTAGCCAAAACGCGGGGTCGGGGTCGGGGTCGGGTTTTTTTTGTTTCAATTTCTGTGGCTATTCTCCTGTACTGTTGTTTTCGAATGACCGGCATCTGTCCTTCATTTATGGTAGAAATTATTTCTACCTTAATTAGTCCGAAAAATTAAGGAACTTACGGAATCTATGAAAGTTCTTATGGTCATCATAGTTTTTTTTTCTAAATCGCACTTTGTTTTTTTGAAGCTGGTTTTTGCAAGCATCTGACTTCGTCTTTCCGAAATTTCGAAATTAAGAGAATTTCCGAAATTGGTGAAATTGGAGTTTAATTGGAGTTTATGGAATATACGCCAACTGCCAAAGACACTGAAGGCTCGCTGAGCTCCACACTTTAAAATGGCATTGTAATGTTTACTTCAAAAAAAAAAAAAGCAAACAGAATCGCAGTTCCACGATGATCGTCTCGTAGCGTTCTCATTTGCTTGTTTGTTCGTATTGATGTCATGATTGTTTTAAAGAGTTACCACGCATCCATGCAACGACCCCTTTACCGTGCAAAAAATTTAGACGGTCAAGGTGTTCTTTGACCGTTCCGGCTAAAAATTCGTCCCCGATTTGGGCGTTCAATTTTTAACGGCGAGGTGTATAAGTTTTCGTACGTTTTAGCGTGGTTCCGTGGGAACAGAACCCCCAAATGCACGAATTTTCAACCAGTAGAAAATTCGTCCGGTACCCCGTGAATCGGGCCTAAATGTTATTTAAGTGTAACACTCGAAATGTGGAAGTGATCCTCGCACTTAACTGGACAATTTAAGCAATTTTCGCTCTATAGAAACCTGAAAAACCCAGACGGTTCGAACCTGATTTGAATTCATGACCTCTGTGATGCCGATGTAATGCTAGTATGCTCTACCAACTGAGCTTTGGAGCCACACAGATGGCATCTGAAATTCGCCTCCTTTGGCGGAACCACATTAACATCAACCATATTAACCACATTAATAACCTACCGGTGAACAAAGGTTAGTGGGCTTTGTAATATTGCGGTGCGCCTTTTGAAAGAGGCAGCGCCTATAGTTGTTCCCTGTCTAACTGCCACAATTAATCTTTTAATAGTTACTACAATCATTCCTTGATGAATGGAAGCATGCTAGA
>OX421445.1:1963223-1965723 GCA_949126865.1 Montipora capitata | reverse complement strand
CGAAGACCTCTTTCTCCTCAAGCTAAAATGAATTCTGATTTAGATAAAGTTCCGATATGGCTTAACTTTAAACGTCAAAAAGTTAAGACTAAATACGTATTAGTACTTATTACACACAACGTTCTGTATAGTGTAGTTAGTTATCAAGACTTTTTTTATTTCAAATGTTCATATAATCTTAGCAAAATTTTGCCACAAAATTTCTTCTTGTAATTATAAGTAGTATTGTATTGATTAATAGTCATGTAATATATTTTTACCACACGACTCATTGGAAGTCACTCCTGTGAAAGTGACATCGTCATTATAAAGGTAGTAGTCGTAGTGGTAGTCGTAGTCGTAGTCGTATTAGTGGTAGTAGCAATAGTGTCAGTGGCAGTAGTGGTGGTAAAGCCATCTGCGCCGGGCTGTTGTTTAGAACGTAACATCTAAACTACATGTAAATCTGCATTTCTTCATGATCTCGCCATAATTGTTGCTCTTTTTCGAATAATCCACCCATCCTATTTCACAAAAAAGTCACGATCTCTTAGTACGTTGTCGCGGGAGGTAAAGGTGGTGTGTTCGGTTCAACCCCATTGGGGGTAGAGAAGGGGAATTTCTCGCTTCCATAAGAGGCATTTTCACCGATATCAGCTCCTTCTTTCTCTTCACTACCATGGTCAAATGACTCTTCTTTGCCTTGCTTTGTACCTCTTTTTGCTCGTGAATCACTCCGACGCCTAATGATGCCAGGTTTTGAGTCAGAGTCGGGTTCTTTCGTCGTTACAGCTGCTGATTCATACAGCGGGTTCAATACGGATGTCGTTTCATACAAAGGATTAAGGCCACTTTCATCTTGACTTAACTGGCCACCAGACCCCGCGCTAGTGCTCAAAACTGGCCCGACTTCATATAGAGGGTTTATGTCATTATGATAGAGTTTTTGCTCCAGTTCTTTCGCTCCCGGTCTTCCTTCATATTTTGCCGCGGATTGATAAATAGGGTTTCTCGCCACCCGCTCGTCCCTTGTTTGAACTTCTAATACAGTTTCGTAGTTGGGGTTGTTAACTGAACTTACGGTCAGTGAATTTGGTCTTTGTTCACGAAATGGGATCCAATCGTCGAGCTGCAACGCATTGGTTACGTGGTCACCATGTTCTTCGTCATTTCCCATATTCAATCCATCATTGAAGTCGCCTATTGTAAAAAAAATTATACAAAACAGTTTACTCCTTGAGCACTAGTATAAAAGTGTATGTTCTTTTAACTCTTTCCTTTTCATTTGTTTTATCAATGAAAGAAAAGAACTTGTTCTCGTTTGACAGTACTGTAAAAGGCGTGATGCCTTAGGCACATGCATGCGGCTGAGTTATTTATCCACCATGCTCTCTTACAGAGCTCCATGATAATTTTTGCAATAAAAAAGCCCCTATATAGCATTGTGTCCGTAATATGTTATGAGACGTTATCTGTCATTCCTTTTTTAAATCCGCTGTCCCTTTTTCTCGTGCTGGAAACATCTTTTAGGGGTTCCGGCTCTTTGTTAATGAATTCGAACGAAAGCAGAGTGTGAATCGACCCCTAATTTGCTATACTGCGTCCATAAAATGTGAGGCTTTGCAATCCGGATCCCATTGTATGGAATCCAGAATCTACGGATTTCGATGGAATCCAGGACCCATTTTGGCGGAAAACGTGAGTTTGGAATCCGCGATCCACTTTCGGGATCCGGAATCCCAAGGGCTGGTATCTGGAATCCGAGACCCACTTGGATTCCTTTACACAAGGCGAAATATTGAATAACAAAATAATATTCTGGTCACTCATTCCGAGCTTAAATGGTTTATAAAAACCAGGTGATGAAGGCCTTCGACCGTTCATTGCTGAGGACGAAGTTAGTTTTTAGCTTTTGCTGAACAATATACTCATATCGGTATTTTCCAATTGTTTTGTTTTCCATTGTCTGTACTTTTACTTACTTTTACTCAAGAGGAATTTACCAAACGAACTTTTTTCCGACTTCAAACAAAATCTCTTTTCATTTTCACGCAAAAAACGAACAACCAACATGACACGACAGTGTATAAAAGTTTGCTAAATAAAAGGGCTTTTTCTTAATCATCACTCATGAATTTGTGGACGTAACTGTCCTTTTCATGAACAGGCAGACTCCAAATTTCGAATTTCAATGAAAGGTTTTTGGTTTTTCGCTACCGTCAACCGCTGTTGCGGAACGCGTTAATTGGTCACATTCAGCGTCGAGATTGGCTGATTTTGATTACTTTCAGGGGTGCGTAGTGTAGTGGATATCGCTAGCGGACCACACCCCAGCGTTCCGGGTTGGAAACCCACCACGTGCATAAGTATTAATGTTGCTGGGGTCAAGTTGTGCATGCAACGGGATCGGAATAGCACCCAGCCCTTGCCGTAAGAACGGCAGAAGCTATTGAAAAAGGGGTCTTCGGGTTGCCGCGGCCTCTTCTCTTGTTGCTCGGAATGCCTGAAGTGTATCCGAGTT
>OX421445.1:1953223-1960723 GCA_949126865.1 Montipora capitata | reverse complement strand
ACCACTCAAAAGAAAGTAAAATAACACAAATCCAACATCTGTGGCCTTTCCAAAATATCTTAAAATGCTGACTAAATTCCACATCCCTCCCAAAAAAACAATCTTACGGCTACGTCTCGCATACCCGTCCCCTAAAAACATCTGTGGAAGACAAATGAGGAACAAATAAAAACTGCTTGTCCTTCAACTAAATTTATTCGTATTTCCCTGTCACCAAGAACCTAACAAATGTAAAGCTCCGCAACTCTCGATGAACAAACATCGTACACCCATCCTATGAATGTAAAAATCATGGGACGGCATTTTTCGCGTAAAGAAGGGGCTAACGATTGTAACATCAGCTTTTTAAATATCCTTAATTTAGGGAATGGGGCGACAACAATAACCAACACAAAAAAAGATTATTTATCAGTGGTCTTCACGTTCAATGCAAATCAAAAACATGCAGTTCTTAGCACACCTCTTTGGATTCCTGTCAAGTAAGAACCGCTTTCTTCTTAGGTAAACCAATAACAGAACTAAAATGATGGCAACGATGCCCACTACGACAGCAACAACCACTGGCAGTACCAAAGGCCAAGACTCAGTTCCCTCCACATGACCTGATTTAGACGAGTTTCTTTTACCAGAACTGGAACCAACAGTACTCATTTCAAGCACAACTACAAAATGGAAAAGAATAATGCGTTCCAAACTAAACTGTGGTATTACGATTTAGATTTTTAAAAAAGACAAAAAAGCGCCGAACATTTATGCCTTTCCTTGGAATAATGGCAATTGCAAGGAAAATTCTGAACCCATTTCTGTATAGGCACTGTAAGGGACAGTTCCTCTGAATCATCAGGGGTCAGAAATTCTGAACCCATTTTCTGTATACTTTTGGCACTATAATGGACAGATGTCAAACTGGAGAGGGGAAAAACTGGAGAACCCGGAGAAAAACCTGTCGGTGCAGAGTAGAGAGCCAACAAACCCAACCCACATATGATGCCGAGTTTAATTAATTAATTTAATGCATGGTGGGAGGCACCACCCCTGCTCCTCTGAGCAGGAATGAGCGGCCGACAGTTGGTTTTCTCGACAGTTCACTTTTTCGTTATCTTCTTTTGCTACTCAAAGAGCCTCAACGTTTGACTTTTATTTGAACTAAATTTTGTAATTTTAGAGAAGAGCAACCAACTAAATGTTTCAAATAGTGTTCTGCGCGGGACTGAAGATTGAAAGGAACCAAATTGCCCACGTTAAACGTATTCTAAGGAGAATTGTCTCTTGACGGATGACCCACCCTGGTCAACCGGCCGCCGGCTCAGATAGTCGAGCACGACTGTAGAGGAAGTCATGCGGCGTTCAAAGCCAGTCGTAGGATCCAAGATTAGGAGGCTCAAAACGTAACGCAGTGAATAATATCTGCAAATGATTTGACATTAATTGTAATCTTCTTGGATAACGGCATTTATTTAAGAACGCGTTTGCGTGGAACGTTAAATAACCTACATATTTTTTGAAAAAAGTGTGGTAGGAGCCCCCTCCCCCCACCCCGCGGTATCGAGGTATTTCAACCATTGTGTTCTCCGGGCACCTGTCGATCGATCTTATTGGTTCTTCGGTTTACTGTGCGGTTACTGGTTAACTGTACCACTTCCATTTGGCTCAGTGAAGCACAATATTTAAGTATTAAAATGCGCTGGACAGTTATAATGCACTCACATGAAGAAAAGGAATCACTGATTTAATTGATCACAATATTACCTTCCTCGCAATAAATTCCTTGGAACCCTTTTGAACAAGTACAATAACCGAATGCCGGATCACAAGGTGAATTATTTTGACAAAGACATTTGCTTGTGCACTTGAATCCAAAAGTACCAACAGGGCAGGCTGAGAAATGCAAAAAAGGAGAGGAAAAGCTGTGAATGTCAGAGAATATCTTTCTGTAAAACAGCTGGCAACAATGTTAAACCAGAAATATGGAGAATCATCACAGTGAGACTGCGGGACAAATCCAAGAATCAGAGCACGTTTAAGTGAAATTGAACTGCAAGGAGCATCACTCAACCCAACGTTTTATCAGCACACAAAACCAAAAGGCAAACGCAAAATTGATTTCCAAACTTAACCAAACAAGTACCTATCGGTTAATTCAGGAAATGGCTTTTTTATGTTAGAATTGACCACATTATTAAATGGCGGCCAATAAATTCACCTTTTGCCCGTGTGACAATTTGAGGAACTAGCCCCCTTAGAATGGTCAATATACTTGAAATCGAAGAAAATAATATTGAGGCTCGCACTTGTAGACATTTATTTCATTAAATTAAGGCTTGCTGGTCTAATTAGTACAAAGACAAAAGTAATTTTAATACTGGCCACCATATACCTAGGGTTCATGTGTAGCAGTCGCGGAAACGTCATAAGTTCTTTCAAACACAACAACGGGTGTTCAAGGTGTAATGCGGCCGTGGGAAGGGTGGGAAGGGTGGAAATGTGGTATGCGGAAACAAATCCAGGATTGAACGACAGTCTAAGACACGAGCTTCACACTGCGCATGCCCCTGATACCACCCGTCGAAGCTACCAAAACTGCACATTTTCAAGAGAGTACAGTATTGGATCCCGTTAGAGGGGAATATATGGTGACTGGTACGGTGATGCACGTGACTTACTTTCATTGCAGAATAAGCTGGTGTAGCCAGGTTCACAGTAACAGTGTCCATTTCTATGATCACATTCAGCATCCATTCCGGGATGATTACACCGACAGGTTTTCTTGCACTTGTAACCATAGTAACCAACGTCGCAGGCTGCCATAAAAAACATGCATTGTCATATTTGTTGAAAAATGAACTCACAGGTAAATTAAATCAACAGACTGAAATTGTAAACTAAAAGAGTAAGAAATTCGGTGGCGATTCCAGAGACGACGGAGAGCACTTACTGCAATTTTCATAATTTTGCGGAATTCATCTTCAAGCACCAACGGCCAAACTGCGTTTTGGCTTCCATCAATCAAATTTCCGACGCCAACCACAGATGAGGAAATCAATTGTTGCGTAACCCACCAATCAGCATCTTTGGTCCCCACGGTACATTTGAACATTCGAACTCGACGCCGATGGAAATCGACGGAATCTGTACGAATCTTTTTACCGAAGAATTTCTAAAAACAAATCATAATGGTATTCTAGCTGTGAACTAAACAAAAAAAACACCAATTCACTTTCCGGAGTCGATCTTCCCAGTCACGTTCGGAAATTTGATTGATGGAAGCCAAAAGGCAATTTGGCGCTTGGAGCTTGAAGGTGAGATTCCGCAGAATTATGAAAATCGCGGTAAGGTCTCGCGATCGCGCGAATCTCGCCCATGTAATCATTTCGATTCCTCTTTATCTCTGCAAAATATTACTTAAAAATTATTGAATGAAGTTAGGGATAATAATAATTTTACGATAAGTCTACGGTCGTCAGGTGGGCAACTTTTTTTCGCGAAGTGAAGATGCTTCACCCTCCACGGTCCTTAGGCTTAAATAGTGCTGATCAGTACTTAGCACAACGAAGGATATACTTAGGGCGCCTGGAACGACCGGTTTTCATCTCCTTGTCGGCCCTACACTGTTCACGGGAACACATGAGCCCAACAAACCGACCTGCTCCCAACTGAGTGGCTTCACATAGCTCAGATGGTAGGTGGTAAAGCACTGCACCAACATCGCAGAGGTCATGGGTTGGAATCCCGTTGGAGTCACCTGAGTTTTTCAGTTGTCTATAAGAGACAATTGCTCAAATACTTAGCAATAAGTTTAACGATTCGAAGACGGAATTGCTCATCATTGGTTCTCGAAAGCAGTTATCCAAGATCAGTATTAGTTCTATTCAAGTTGGGAACTGTGACATTACAATCGAACTTACGTGCTTGAGTACCCATATTGGGAAGGTTTGTAGTAAGGCTTTCAGGGGATCGTATAATATTAGGCAAATTAGGACATATCTGTATGAGGACTCCACATAGACTATGATTCATGCTTTTGTAACATCACATGTCATTTAGATTACTGCAATTCCCTCTTGTATGGTCTTCCTCAATATCAGTATGATCGTTTACAGCTGCTTGGGTAACTTGTCTTGTTCCTAAGTTTGAGAATATTTCTCCAGTTCTTAAGCGGCTTCATTGGTTGCCAATTAATAAGTATAGAGTAGTATATAAGATTGCCCTACTAGTTTTTAAGGCGCTGCATGGATTTGCTCCAACTTATATCAAGGAGCTGATTAATGCTAAACTTGTTACTAGGTATAGTTTGAGATCTGATTCTGGGAATTTTCTGCAAGTTCCACGAGTAAGGTGTAAGACCTTAGACGAACGTGCATTTGCACACGGAGGTCCTACTCTTTGGAATGCTCTGCCATTGTCTTTAAGAACATGTGATAGTATGAACTTGTTTAAAAAAGGACTTAAGACCCACCTTTTTAGCAAACCGTTTTATTAGGATATTTTTATTATCTTCTATTACATTTTAGATTTGTTTGTATTTAATTGTAGATATTTATAAACGATTGTATTATTATTTTTAGATTGTAAAGCGCTTTAGAATATTTTAATAATTAAGGCGCCAAAGAAGTTTAATAAATTATTATTTATTATTTAATTGTCTAGTTAAAGTTCCCCTGTGATAAAAAACAGTCTCTTTTTCTTCAGATTTTGAAAGTGTGTTTGCTTAACACCTGACTGGCAAAATTTTGAGCTTTGATTTTTATCCAAAGGCCGTTTACTTTGAGTGTAAGTTTTGGATTTCACGGTCCGCTATTACTCTCGTTCAAAACTGACCGATTGGACCTCAGAGGTTTAAATCCAGGGAAAAGTGACGTCGAAGCGTGTGTATGTTGCTCATTATATGTGCAAAACGCGAGTTTAAAAGTCTGAAAACCCAAAACTCCCGTGCTGCATATTAATTCTGCGGCGTACACACGCACTGCATTCTTAAACTAGTGAGTTTTTGACGTCATTTCTCCTCGATCCAGCTCTCTCAAGAACTTAAAATTAGTAATGGCGGACCATGGACCACTTTCATGAATAGCGACCA
Source organism: Montipora capitata (assembly GCA_949126865.1). Classification (NCBI taxonomy): domain Eukaryota; kingdom Metazoa; phylum Cnidaria; class Anthozoa; order Scleractinia; family Acroporidae; genus Montipora; species Montipora capitata. The sequence continues at coordinate 1,955,649 of OX421445.1, read as the reverse complement.
CCTTTACATTCTTTTGTATTTATGTTAATTAGACCTACTGGCCTCACTTTGAAACAAATATTCTTTTGAAACTTGCCCGTTGTAGCCAGGCTAGAAAGGCTTATTAGCCTTAAAACAAAAGAATATTTTATTTGGCCGCCATTACGAAAGAGGTCTATAAAGTAGGAAAATTCCAGTTAAAATAAACAGGTGTCTTTTTGAAATCAAAGGCTTAAAACTGTGGTCGCTTAGAGTTTAGTTAACATGGTTTTGAAATCCAAAGAAAAATAAGAGTTAATTTTTTGGTCACAGGGGCACTTCAAGTGCGCGAATCACTGCTATCTCTTGTCTTAAGTTATTCGTCATGTGATTGTCATAAAGTGTCCCACCTGACTGTGGTGGATATATTCTAGTAACAACCCAACCAGAATCTTAACTATGTCCAGGCCCCAGTTGTTGAAAAGGTTCTATCCACCGGATATCCATTGGAAAGCGCAATTGGTTTCGCTATGACTTATCCATTCAATAGTAATTTATATGAGCCGGGTTCTTTCAGTTGTTCATCTATCAGGTGGATAGGTCGATAATCAACAGTTCATATCTGTGCAAAGATCTCCGTATTTGCACACACTAAGCGCATCTCAATAAAAGCGTGCATGAAAACCATTGGCCAAAGTTATCCAGTCTTTGAACAACTGGGGGCCAGAATAACATTTAGCAAATCGAAAGTAGTTCACGTGAAAGTGGTTTGACTGTCACTGTCACTGTCACTGTGAAAACGAATCTCGTTGTCGATAAGAGTACAGACAACGCTGAACCACTTTCGATTTGTTTTTTGCCACAATATTCAACCTCCAAGAAAGTGTTCATTTCAGAGCGTGACCAAAATCATGACGCAAAAAAAGAGCAACCGTTGTCTATATTACATTGCGTGACAAATTGACGCGAGTATGACGCGAACAGTGTTGTCCAGACTCTTATCGACAACGACAAATTAGCCAATCAGATTGCGAGATTACAAACAATTGTGGTAGAAGTAAGATAACGATATAAAACTATGAAAGTTTTCTGAATATATAAAATACCTTTATTTATACTCACGTTTGTCACACTTTTCACCAATCCATCCCTCCAGGCACGTGCATTGACCAGTCACGTGATCACAGTTTTCTGTTGAATTTTGACTGCACTGACACAGATTTGAACAAGCTGCACCAAATTTCCCTTCCGGGCAAACTTCAACGAAAAAGAAAGAATCCATAGTTCAACACGCCGCTCTTTACGTGGGAGGCCTAAGGCAGACCACGTTGAAAATTCGCTTAAGTGGCGCTTTCATCGTAGTCAGATATGGTTATTTGCCACGTGCCTGTCACGAAGCTCTTGGCTTGATTATGTCAGTGTAGGACATACAACATGCACGTCTCTTTATATTTTTCCGCGAAAGGTAATCGGAAAAGCTTACCCGGACTTCCCAATATACACACACAGCACTTCCCTTTTTCGAATTACTGCATTCTCAGACAGAATTCGCAGCAAAAAAGTATCCAGTCATGTGATCTTTATCTGCTCTAAGAGCTAGCAACCACAGCCTCATTTGAAGTAGACTTTGCCGATGAAGTTCGATAGAACAACGATGAACAAGAGAATATAGCACCTCTTGCCTTCATTTCCGGTTTCCGAAAGAAATTAAAAAATGTAACTAAAATTTCTTTTATTGAATGTGAGAACATAAAAATAAGAGTGATTCATGAAAACGCTTGAAGTCGGTTTACGCGGTAAGAAAACTAAAGAAAGTTAAAACGTCACAGGAATGTAAAGATAAGGAAAATAACTGCTTTGTTACTGAATTTGTAAGTTGAGATCATAGCAGTTACCGCGAAGGTTATACTACTTTTTGCAGTAACGAAAGGAAAGACTGAAAAATTCAGGATTGAACCAGTATGTGAACAATGTATGTGAACCGCACCCTTATTTGAACAAAAGGGAGTTTAAGAAACGACGACGACGACGGCTACGGCTACGACAACGCCACAAAACAGTAATATGATTGGTTAAAAGAGGAAAAAGAATCGTGCTGCACGTGCTGCACGGGTTTTATTGCTGTACTCTGCGTAACAACAACGTGTAAAATCACCAAATTTGAGGTTTTAACGACAACGTGAGTGTACAAATGAGAATCTTTCACTCTATATTTTTACTCTGAAACCGCTCGTATAAATTCAATTTTTGGATAATTAGCCCACATTGTAAGTGAACGAGATGAGGATTGTGCAAGGTTACATTTTGAAGCCGGTAACGTTTTCGTCGCCGTTGCCGTAGTAGATCTTAAAGTCCCCAATGTTAACTTCTTACTAACCGAGCGCGAGGGCCAATATTCCCCAGTACGGTCCCAAGAAAGTGTGGTTGGTAAGTTGTTTATTATATGGTTTTTTAATTACCTTTTGCTT
>OX421445.1:1945723-1950723 GCA_949126865.1 Montipora capitata | reverse complement strand
TAAGATCTACATTTCCTGCATAATCATAAACCGTGGCAAAAATACCTTTGAATTAGTAGGCACCGTCTTTAAGATCCACGACGCCGACGTCGACGAAAACGTCACTTCAAAATATAACTTTGCACTATCGTAATTCTTTCGCGATTATTCCATTTCGTTCACGCCGTACGTTGTGGACAAAGTATCCTAAAAATAAATTGGTACGCACACACGTGCAGCACGATTATTTTTCCTCTTTGAACCAATGATATTGTTGTTCTGGGGCGTTCTCGTTGACGACCGCGTCGTTGATCCCAAATGTCCCTATTGTCACGATGAAACACAACGTTAAAAAAGCCAAAATTTCTCTCAAATAAAAGTCATAAAGCATGGTAACAAAAACTTCACAGTAACAGAACTCAGTGAAAAAAGCCAAGCGGTAAGTTTTGCATAGTACACTTACACATATTACACTTGGGTCCTACCCATCCTGCATTGCAAGCACACTGTCCAGTCACGTGATGGCAGGAAGCCTGATGTAAACAATCACAGCTGCTGTTGCATCCCGGGCCATACCAGCCATTTGCACAACCTAATCAACACATCAGTGTCACTTTCCAACATAACCTCACTACTTGTAGGTTTCTTTCACTGGTGTTGTTGCACAGTTTAGAAAACTACCTAACATAATACACTGGCTGAAACAAAATCATTATTTGATTCTGATTTGACAAGAGGAGTAATTGTAAAACTCAAATCTTACTCTATATAGCGGGCCCAATTAAGCAGTAGACAGTCATTTCAGTTGCTCTTTTTAATAAAAACAACGTGTCAAAAACAATCAACCTTACTGTCTGTCATTCACAGGCCAGATGAAAAAGCAAAAACAACTGTAAACTGCTTTGTTGTAAGCAATACAACATGACACTGATACAGTTATGAGAAAGCCCACCTTTGTCACACAAAATGCCTTGCCATCCAGCAGTACAGTAACAAGCACCAGTCACAGGGTCACAAGAAGCACCGTTTTGACAAAGACACGTCTCTTGACATTTGTTGCCATAGCTACCTGACGGACAATCTAGGAAACAAAAGAAAAGGCTCAAGGTAGGTGCTGACCAATCGGAAACACACTGAGACTTCTCCCGTGCTGCTCTGGCGACGTTTCATGCCATTTTGAGGCTTAAGGACGGTGCCTACTAATTCTAAGGTATTTTTGCCCCGATTTGTGATTATGCAGGAAAGGTAGATCTTAACAAGTGTTATTGAAATCCAAAAAGAAAATTGGGGGTAACCACGCATTTTTCAAAGATAATTCATGAACAATATTTGTAAAAAGCTTTAAAATACAAAGCAATGTATGGCGTTCTTTCTCAAAATGAAGCTCAATTATCTCTATAGAATGCATGGTTACCCCCAATTTTCTTTTTGGATACCAAGAGTACTTACGAAGATCTACTTTATCTACATAGTTTTAAACCGCGCAAAAATATCCCTGCATTAGTGAGCATCGGCGATAGGAAATCCGATTATCTGGAGATGCGCAGAACGTATATGCGCAATAACAATAGTAGGCACCGTCCTTAAAAGAGAGATTCTTAGCAGTGCGTTTGCGTGAAATGGCAAAAAGTATTAAATTCTCTTATTCTAAACTTGTCCCTCTGTTTTTTGAAGTTGCAAGGTATTGGTTGATAACAAGCAAAAAATGAGCTGAAAATCAAACAAGTTTCTTTGATTTTTGGCAAAACGAGAATTTCCGCCTCATGTTTGCCCTGTGCCGTAAAAACACGATGCTGAATCTCCAACCTTTTAACTACAACATGAACATATAGCAGTTAACCCTTTGTCTCTTATTTTCACTTCAAGATAACTCCAACCGATCCATCAATGGGACATATTAACGTCAGTGTAAAACATGAACAAAAATCACAAAATGCTTTCGATAAGGCAGGTTTACATGTAAATTTGATGTGACCCTCAAGTTCCTTTACCCTTACACATCTTGGTTAATTTAGTTTAACAAAATTAATAGAATTCCATTTTTTCGAGGATAAAAAGATGACAAGCAAGCAGAAGTTCTTACTGTTGGCACAGGATGGTAGCACTTTACCAGCTGGGCAATCGCAAACGCCACTAACAACATCACAAGGTGCACCGTTACAGATGCAACTCTTGTCACACTTGACACCATAGTAACCAACTCGGCATTCTGAGAAAGAGATCCGCAAACCAAAAAAAAATCATTAACTAACGGAATAATTTTCTTGAGAAACTGTGCAGCTGTGTTAATGGAGGAGTGAAGCATCGAAATTAAAAAAAAAAAGAAATGGAACGTCGAGGGGAAATTCAGTAGAAAGCTGACGTTTCGAGCGCGTTCAGCAGCCCTTCGTCAGAGCAACGGGCAAACTCTTAAATCGTAAGATTTCTAATTTTCCCAGATTTAAGTTACATTGACCTTCTTTAAAACTTCGCAGCTTCTGCAAGTACCGGAGCACAAATTACGTAAAACAAAAGGAAAAAAGACAGAAAACAAAAATACTCCAAATAAAGACTAATTCCAAGTGACCAAAAACACAATGCTTTCCGGTACCTGCAGAAAGACCCTAAGACTTCAAAGATTTCATTTCAAGGGTTATTTGCAGACTGAAGTATATCAGACAGCCATTATTACACAAACTGTAAGTTTCGCATGAACGTCATGTGTTTATAATGCCCCCGAGTGAAGATTAGCTTGTGGTAGCTAATACATTCAAGCAACATGATTTACCACAAACGTTAAGACAAACAGGTAGAAATCTCCATTCTGTGTTCAACGCTTTGCAACCAGTGTTTCAGATGCTCAAAAAGATTAAAAGAATTTGGCGTTGAATGGCGAGGCTTAATTAAGGCTAATCGACATCATCCGAGAGGACTATTTAAGATCCAGGCATATGTGTAGGTTGCAAAAGTCAAGATCTTACTTTTTTGTTGATCACATTGGAGGCCTGTAAACCCATTCTTGCAAAAACACTTTCCATTTAATGCATGACACCTGAAAACAAAAAAAAAGTCAACGAGATCTATTATGAAAATTGATGGGCATTATACAATATCACATTTAATTTCCAGTGAAGAAACGGTACTACAATGACAGTTGAGCTATGGCAGCACTGACAAGAAGGTCTTAAAGTGCACCTAACCCCAAAATATTTTTTTCGCTAAAATAAATCTTTGCACCTGTTCGAAACGCATTGCGGCCATTTTTTCCTTTTTCTAACAAATCCTGCCATTTTATAGGCTTCGAAAGTTGCGAAAATCGAAGCATCTTTTGTTCACGACCGAGTCAGAAGGGGAGTGGGTCTATTCCCGCTTTGACGTCACATACTGATTTACCTTGCATTAACTCTTTGTAAAAATGCATGCAAAGTAGATTGTGACGTCAAAGCAGGAATAGACCCACTCCCCTTCTGACTCGGTCGTGAACAAAAGATGCTTGGATTTTCGCAACTTTTGAAGCCTATAAAATGGCAGGATTTGTTAGAAAAAGGAAAAAATACAATACAATACAATACAACATTCTTTATTTAACGAAGGTAACGTAATTAACCCAATGAGTTATCTAACTTACGGCCTTCAAAATGGCCGCAATGCGTTTCGAACAGGTGCAAAGATTTATTTTAGCGAGAAAAATATTTTGGGGTTAGGTGCACTTTAAATTGTTCAGTCCTCTTCAGTGAACCTTCCCCAGGAATTTTAGTGTTTTTACGATCGATTGTCACTAATTTTTCGCTGAGAATTCAAACTTCTGCGTTTTATATAAAAACTATGTTATTTGTTCTTCATCTGTCTTTTGGCTTGGCATTTACTGTTACCGTGTAGCATGAAATTTTTGCGGGACTTTTAGTTAGAGGATTGGCGATTTTTTGAGGTTTGCAGAAACAAATTTTTGCGGAGCGAATTGACTGAAAAATCCGCTGTGAACTAATTTTTGCGGTTTTCTTTTCAAGCAGCAAGACTATTTTTAACTTCTATTACTTTTTTGTAAAAAACCCCTCAATCATTGCGAACGGGTGGAAATAATGGTGTCCCTTCGGATGACCCGTCAGGGATATATGTGTTAGGGTGAGTCAAACTGTTCTAAGAATTTAGGTTTTATGTTGCCGGACAGCTACAGATTTCTTCACTAAAACATCACCTAAAAGATTCGCAACCAGGTAAAAGTAGTCCCTTACGTTTTCGGAAAGGGCATTTGTACACTTTTTGGCACTTAAAAAGGTCACCTAGCAGTTTCGGATGAGCAAATGGTTCGGTTGGAAGTTCTTAGAAGGTAAGGCTCAGCTAGGGATTTCTGAAATGAAGATATCGTTCCCTAAATTTTTCGGACACTTCAATTTTTAGCTAAGATATCCGAAAAGATCAAATTCTTTTAGGTGATACAAACATCTGTTTAGACGGTCTTTAAAGCCTAGAAATATCTCTCAAAAGCTTTTGGCTTAATTGGCTCGTCGGGTGCCCTTGACCCGTTCGAGCAAGGTTAACGTGTTCTTTTGAAGAATGACTGCTTTGAGTTCGTTTCTTATGCCTCAGAGACTGGAAAAGTATTGGCTTAACCTTTTATTGTTTCGTTTTGTTTGTAGCAAGCTCCAATTGCTTTTTCTCAATGCAAATATCAAAATAAACGGGCTATGTCACGTTTAATTATAAGGTGTTCCGGGAAAATCTTCAGTTAATCACGAGTTTACAACTCGAAAATGGTGATGTAGAATTCCTTTACCAATAAAATTATCGTTACATCAGAAACAATTGATTCTGAGGAAAAAACGACCTTTTTCCAGGAGATTTGTCATAATTTTAAACACATCGGGCCCAAATGCAATGTACATTTATGTCCATCCATGCTTTTCTTTGCTTTTGCAGTATTTCTTTCATGTTGTCCAACAGCTTTAAGTGGTTATTGCAATGTTTCATTCTACTTTTTGGGCATTTTGGGAAAAAAAAAAGGAAAGCAACTTGTTAAGTGTCTAGTCGTTCTAGTGCTAGAG
>OX421445.1:1935723-1943223 GCA_949126865.1 Montipora capitata | reverse complement strand
CCGATCCCAAATATTTATGATTTTATTATTTTTTTTTTTTTTGCGACGTGACGAAAGGACAACAGATTGCGGGCCAGTTTGGGCATTGAGTTACGCAGCCTTGCAGCCAGGTGAGTGAGTGTGTGAGTGTGATGTCAAACAATCTCAGAAAACAAGCACATCATTCTAAAAGCTTATTCTACGCATAGGTTCTGGAGGTAATTTTGAGAATGCAAAACACGTTTCTGACCGAAGGTTTGATCACGACAAGTGGAATACTAACATGATAACACAACAACTGAGACGCTAACCTTAAGTTGACATGAATATCCTTCACGATTGCCATAAAAACCACCCATATGTTTTCGCTTGGCTCTAAACAAGCTATCTATGTAATTTTTTTCCACGATTTGACTAGAATTCCCTGTTTTTCACCCTCCTGCATGGATGCCATTTCGGTCTCATTCGAAGGTGATCTTCCGCAAATCAGAGAACTCATTCCGATAAAAACTGGCCAGTGATTGGCTAATTGCCATATCACATTACTGACCAAGTTTCGTGTCGATCAGAAATTCCTCCGATATTTCCCAAATTTTTCCTAATGATTAATCAGCATGCTGGATGTTATTGTGACATTTCAAAATGGCGCATAACAAATGCTTGGCATGCTGGATGCTATTGTGACGTTTGCTATTATTGTGATGCACAGATTTGGAACCAACACACAACCTCTTTACCAGATTTCTCATGCTTAGAACATGCACAGGCCAACCACAAACACACAGGACACCCAACCACTCACTTAGGAAGCATCTCTTATTTGTCGATGCAATTAACTTGACAGCAGTCAGGTACTCTAATCTTTTAATAAAACCCCTGTGTTCCCGCAAAGAACTGTCCCATGTCACGGGTAAAGAATGATGCCAAAACCACAAAGGAGGCCAAGGAAATATCTTTTTGCTCAGAGTATATCTATTATGCACTATTAGTACTGATTTAGGTTGTTTCCTCCTACAGGCTCTTCAAGAGCTTCATTGGTCAAAATCAACGCCAATCAGTGGTTTCAACAATGAGTACCAACACTGCCAACAAAGGCATCAGGTATTTCACTCAAACAAGTCACCTACTTTTTCTCCTAAATTTAAAGACAGATGTTTCAAATGCAAGATTAATATTCATTTTGACAATGACAATAGTCAGACTTTATTCTACTCAAACCAGCCACCACCTTGAAACCCCTGCCAATAATATTCTGACTGTTACAACTGATAGATCACACCCATACTTACTGACACTTTCCAGTGAACTGGTTGCATGTTCCATAAGCTGTGCAATTGCAGTGCTGGGTGCAATTGAGTCCAGCAGATCCATGTAGACATGGCTTGTCACAGTATGCTCCAGTGAAACCCACAGAGCAGTTACATGATCCATCCACAGCTGAACAGGTCCCATTCTTACAACGACATTCTTCAGAACATAAATGTCCATAGCTTCCTAAAGGACAGACATCACCACACCTGAATAAAATCAGAGTCATTGAGCATAATTTGATCAAGTGAGAATCATTGATCATTGGCCACCCAACTAGTTTAGCTTCCCAGGGGGTGGGGGGGGGGTGGCCCCAAAGGGTATGGTTTTTTACCTGTTTTGATCTGAAAACTTACCATTTTGGTCTGAAATAGGGTATGGTTTGTGCATTCAAGTCTTAAATTGGGTATGTTTTTCAGAAGAAGCTGCTTCTTCATCATTAGGCAATAACACCATCAACAAAAGCCCTTCTCAAATTGTTATGCCAACCATGTAACAACTAAAATTGGTCTGAAATTTTTTGTCAGGCCTCAAATATGGTAGGAACAATCCTGTACATTTTGGTCTGAAATAAAGTAAGGGGTTTAAAAAGCGGGCTGCACGCCCCCAAACAATTTTTCTTGGAGCCCCCTCCCCCCCCCCCCCCCACCCCCTCACCCTGGTTTAGCTTCAAAGTTACTTTGGGTGACCAGTTGCTGTATTTACATTATTCTCTTTGTCTTTGTTCAATGATGGGCCTTTTGTAGCTTAGTGATCAGATGGTGCAAAAACTGCCATAGTGGAACTGGGACATGTAAAATGTAAAGCACTTGTTAGTTTCAATTTTCTTTGTTTCAGATCATCACAGTCCCAGTGGGCAATTTGCATTCCACTATGGCGTTTCGTACCCTGTGATCACAAGCTGCAAAAGGTATATTATACATACATACTACATGTACACTGTACAGTGCAAATAAATTCTCTCTCTCTTACAAATGAAGAAATAGTGCAGCCAGGTATGTATAATAAATCGTGTGATACAATTCTATACTAGCAATACACTATATAATTTTTCTTCTTTTTAGAATTTTGCATCTTTGTCTTGTTGCTAGGCCAAATCAAGAGTTTTCACACATTTTACAACCAAAAATTCAAGGGTTTTTTCAAGAGCTTTGAAGGACCCTATTTTTCACAAGTTTTGTATTCCATTTCCAATTTTTTTTTTGTTTTTATAGAATACTTGCACCTACTGCATTAAAACTTGGTAAATCAAACATCTGGGGTAGTTTATGTTTTCATAAATGGTTTGAGCCCAGGAGCCAAAGAAAGGGAGGGACAGGGGAGGGGAGACAGCCTCCAAGGAGTCCCCACGCTCAGGAAAATGCTAACGCTCAGAAAACGCTGACTAAAATGCCAACAAAACTGCTACAACGCCCTATGGACCAAGAACACAAGGAATCCTGGCACATGCGCATATCTAACAAACCGCTGACTGCGAAGGTAAAACTTGTGCTCCTAGTTGTAATCTTATTTACCTGTGTCCACGATATCCAGGAGCACAAGTACAGCTGCCATTGATGTGATTACAGACTGCACCATTCAAACAATTTATGCACTTTTGAGAGCAGTTCAAACCATATGTACCTTCTGGGCATTTTGTAGCACACAGATAGCCCTAAACATAAATAACAACAGCCTCTGAAGGAAAAATAATCCAATTTGACAGTCATATTCAGAAATCAATCAAAGCACGCCAATAAAAACTCAAAGAAGAAATTCAGTATTTTTGCTGTGAAATGACTTCATAAACCTCCCAGCAGCAAGAACATAAAAAACTGTTGTTTAGGAGTCAATAATAAATAATTATATTGCATGTAAACAGCATTCAACTGCAAAAGGCAGAAGCAGCATGGCCTCATGGTTAGGACACTTGTCCACCAATTGCCTTGAGATTCAAACATCCAAGTTGCAAGACCTGACTGTTTAAACCACTAAATATTAATTTTGATCCTCTGCTGCATTTAGAAATAGCCAACTGGATTGCCTCTGGCCAATTTAAATTCTTAAAAGTTGTCCTGTCTGTTGCATCATTAATTTGTCAATGCCCCTGAAAAGCCACTATTGGGAGAGGTCATTTTTTGAGCAATCTGCTACATGTAATTTGTATCATTTTAAGAATATTTAGAATACCTGCCATCCTGCAGTACAGTTACATTTGCCTGTAATGTGATGACATTTGGCGCCATTAAAGCAGGTACAACTGCTGCGACAATCTTGGCCATACCACCCCTGGCTACATTCAAGTTCACACCTTAACAGAAATCAAGAGAATAGTCAATTAGCTGAAACTCGTAAGCTAGAATGAAAAGTCTCCTTCGACAAAGAGACATTTCGTTGTTTTGTTAGTTCTGTGATGTATAATAAAATCAATAATGTACAACTGTAATTATCACATCTTTAAACGCACCTTCCACAATTCATGAGAGGGGTTGGATGATAAGGTATTCAGATTCTCTAACTGTATGAAACTTTATTTCAAAATAATTAACCCATTGATTCCTGGGAGTGAGACTTAACAAATTTTACTCTGTCTATCGCCAGATGATTTTTACTCCTCAACTGGACTGGCCACCTGGGGCATTTGAAGTGTTAACAGGTTAAATTAAACAGGGTCCATTTGCCAGTAATGAGACATCAGATAATGCTTCAGGAAGGAACACGTCAAATCATGGAAACTAATCGTTTTACTGGCATCTGACAGTGTCATGGAGGATAATCGAATATGCATCAGTAATTAGTCTGTAGTTGAGTTGCAGTGCATGCTGTGGTTCTATAGTCCAGTTTTGATGCAGTAGGCTCTGTTGATTGTTTCTGACACTTTGAACAGTGGCACTGGTCAGGAGTGACCTCTCCATGGCGCAGGTACACTGTGTAGCATGAAATTTTTGCGCCACTTTTATTTTGCGGATTGGTGATTTTTTTAGGTTTGCAGGAACAAATTTTTGCAGCTCAAATTGATTGAAATTTCCACTGGGAACTAATTTTTGGGGTTTCTTTTCAAGACATCAACAAGGAAGGAAATGTAATATTTTCAACTTTTAAGGCTGCTGCCTAAGACAATTTTTCTGGAGCCCTTTGGGCTTCCAACATTAAAAGTTAGTAGCCCCGAGTCATTTTTTAAGAGCCCAGAATTAATTAATTAAAAGTAAAGTTGAATCACCTTGTGATAAGTTAGGCACCCGTTCGCGCTACTCGTTCAGAAATTTGGTCACCCGTGCTCGCAAATAAGGAGCCCCAGGCGACTGGGCGACCGTTAGGCAGCAGCCTTGACTTTTATTACTTTTTTACAACAGCCTATACATCTCAGAAATTTCTGTAATCAGTCACTGACAAGCCGGTCAGTACAACAACAATGTATTTCTGGTTACAACAAATACTTCAAGTCAAGCTATAAAAGCTGATTTTGAAGCAGCTGATAAAATGCAAAATCAAGTAAACTCAGTCACTCACAATAACATCTGTTGTGCTAGCAACCACAGAGGCACTTCTTGAGCTACCGGTAGAGCATGAGTTGACTCTGCGCCAATATTTACTATACCCCAATGTATAATAATAATTATTACATAGTAAGAAAAGTGGAGCAAAAACCATTCTTAACTATATTAACAGGAGTAAAGTCTACTTCAGTTTTTTGTTTTCCTGGTATTTTTTGTGAATCAAGAATCATCTGCAAAATCCACAAAAATTCAACCCCACAAAATAAAAGTACTGCACAGTGGTCAAAATTTCTAGAGACCTTGGGATGCCCAGGGGTGCAGGGGTGGTGCAGTGGGGAGAGCACTCGCCTCCCACCAATGTCGCCCGGGTTTGATTCCCAGACTCAGCGTCATGTGTGGGTTGAGTTTGTTGGTTCTCTACTCTGCTCTGAGAGGTTTTTCTCCGGGTACTCTGGTTTTCCCCTCTCCTCAAAAACCAAGACTTGAGTTAATTGTTAAGTTCGGTTTACAGTGTCCCCAATTAGTGCTCTGGTGCTAAAATGACTAGTCACTTGAATAATAAAATTCCTTTCCTTTCTCAACTTTGCTGAGGTGGAAAGCAGCCTTTGGCATCAGCTAAGTCGCAGGAGCACCCGAAAGAAGGTCAAGGTTTATGATCCAAACACCTTACAGTAGATGCTCCACTCCAGATTTTTCCTTGAGGTTCACTCCTGTTCAAAGCATTCCCCATGACTGGGTATGGCAGCAAGGCAGTGGAGGTCCTAAATCAGAGTTTTCCTTAAGTACTGCCACCTGCCCAAAGCAAATGGTTTAAGGTGCTAGAGGCACAAATTCACCCTTCCATGCATGACCTCAGAGCACAGTACCACCACAGCCAGATGGAATAAGCTGGGAGACGATTTTGCTGAGGCAGGATAACTGGATTACCCAGAGAAAAACCCTCAGAGTAAGATTGAAATTGACAAATACAAGCCCCTTTACAGGAACAAGATTACTTTAGATCCCAGATTTGCAGAGGTGGGAGACAGGGGTGTTACTTCACGGCCATCTTTAGTCCCCTGTGCATAACCACAGTATATGGAGGTGTCATTACAAAGGCAGGACTTCATGCTAAGCTATTTTAAGACCATGGGTGACGTTCAACCTTGAGTTTCACCCTGGAACTTCCAAAGGGTAGTGCAATGCTCAACCAGTTGATCCTACCAGTTTGATATCCTCTGAAGGGAAATGTTCACTTAGGGTCTGAGACACCTCTCAGTGCACTATCAGGATTTTACATCAGTGAGACATAAGTTGCACTTACTGTTTTCCTTTGTAGCCTGAAGTACAAGTGCAGTTTCCTGTAACAGGATCACAAGTACCACCATTCATGCAAAGGCACTTCTGTTGACATCTGTCACCAAAGAAACCCTGGTCACATGGTTTTTCACAAAACTGGCCTTGCCACCCAGGGGTGCAGGTACAGCTCCCTGTGCGGGAATCACACTGGGCTCCATTCCGGCAAGTGCAGTCATGCATGCAATGAGGACCCCACTTATGAGAAGGACATTCTTTGACAGAAAAAGCATTCGACATTTAGTAGAAAAAAATTTCCAAATAATGTTACAGTATATTATTCATGAATTTAAAGTTTCTTAGGGTGATTTCATGGTACAATTTTAGGTGCATGCCACAAGTTTATGACAGGCCTACAACATGACTTATGATTGTCCCAGCATTTTAAAACACATTTTAAAATCAACGATGAAAAGATACATGTATATGGATCATATATGAACTGTGGATATGAAATCAGGTGAAGCTATGATCGTCGCAGTTATGAACGCAATTTTTCACAGGAACATTAGACCCCACAAATGACCAGCCCAGCTCCCAATGTCAGTGGCTTTAAAGCTCAGTTGGTTAGAGCGTCGCACCAGTATCGTGAGGTCACGGGTTCAAACCCCGTTGAAGTCCTGAATTATTCAGGCTTCTTTACGCAATCGCAAAAATTGCGTTCATAACTGCGAGGATCATAGCTTCACTTGACATTTTAAAATGCTACAACATTTTTTTCTAATCACGTTGTTGGTTTGATTTACACTGAACAATTTATGTTGTATAGTCCTGTTGTAACCTTGTCGCATGCCAGAAAAATCATACGTGCAAATCTGCCCTAAAAATAATGATAATTTATAACAGTTTAATTTCTTAACCCTTTCCATCCTGGGGCCCCTTTCTCGAAAGTCCTGAAAATATTTCAGGCCCAAAAAGCCATTTGTGAACCCGCCAACTGCTTATTCAGGAAAGCTGAACTTTTAACATGTTTTCAAGGTAACAAAAAGCAAACTGACTGTGAAGTTCAACAACTTACAATGTAAATCCTCTCCGTTCTTCAGCTACAAAGGGAATTGTGACGCCCGAAAATGGCAGGTATTAAAAGTTTCAGGACTTTTGAAAAATGGGCCCCTGGTCCTGATTCTACTGTATTTAATGCCAGATGATTTTACTCATCAATGGGGGCCAATTTGGGGATGAATGGGTTAATAAGTGACTTTCCAACAATAAAATGTTCCTGAGCTCTTAAAAAAATGCATATTATACACAAAAGGTTAAAAGAAATTAGATAAAAAGAGGAATAATAGTCTTTGGTTCCCTCATTTTTTCATTTCACAGCCCTCAATTTTTGCATCGCAACATCCAAATTTTGCAGAAGCTATGCATTGTTTATTAAAACTATTTTGGTGAACTTCAAGTT
>OX421445.1:1878223-1890723 GCA_949126865.1 Montipora capitata | reverse complement strand
TATAGTTATTGGTAATAAAATTGGTTTGCTATTAATGCAAAGACTGTTTCTTGTACTTTGAACAAAGCTAAAATACCGTGATAAGCCTCTTAAATGAAATCAACTACTCCCATTTTGTCTGTGCTGTTTCAAGGAAAGCTCAGTAGCAGAGGACGTCAAGTAAGGGCAAAGGTATAAGACAATTGTTGGTTATTGACTTTCGGCCATATGGTGGCTCTTAAAAGAGCAGTGTTTTGTACTTTTTGCATTTTTTGTGTATTTTTTTTTTTTGTGGCACGCAATAAAAGGGGAGACGTGAGACAACCCTTAACGGTAAATTCCGACAGCTACATAAAAGTAGAAAAATGGGACAAAAGACCAGTTTTTGTGGCTTGTTTATCATCGGTGTCATCGGTCGCTTTGTTGTCCCTATTGCTAAAAAGTGACTGAAAACACGTCCTAAGGCTCAACTGAAAATGTCAAGGTAGATTTTTCGAAGCAGCGCGCGTTAAGCAATCAAGAAAGTTTTTGATCGCTGACTAAACAAACCGCTTCAAAAATATATATTATAACTCAAAATATGCCTTGTGCAATTTACAGTTAAGTCTAACCACTCAATGGATAAAAATTGTTCGAAATTTATTCCAATCGCTTTGTTTTCTTTCAGGTATAAGTGCAAATATTATACACAGACGCCGCTGCCGAAACAAAATTTCACCACGAGTTTTCTGCTTCTCGAAATACACAAAACCGCAAGATTAATTAAGTTAATTGATCACTATCATGTTTCATAAGAGAACAAACAAGGTCAAATTGTGTAGAAAAGTTGCTCTTTCGAAAACTGTCACTGAAAGATAACTTACACAACAAAAAAAAAAACAACAGAGGAAATCGCTGAAGGTATTCTCGCATTTGCGGAATATAAACGCACGATCGGATTGATTTATTAATTTTGTTGAAGATACTGATCTTCCGAGGTATGCTGAAGGCGAAAATTCTTTCAATTACCAATTTATTTTAGGACAAAAAAACTTGTTATTTGCAAAAAATTCACCAGTTGATCAATATAAAGGTAAATTTGGAAACTAATCAATACCCATTATTACGTTAATTGTGACGAAGGCCTTTAATTCTGCGTCCATGAAAACAGGCAATGCGCTCGGGGGTTTTCAAGAATTTTTGACAGGCATACTAAGTTCTAAGTTAACAGTTGCACCCAGTTTGGACGGAAAAGCTGTAAAAGTGCCGTGACAGAGCCCTTATATTTTATGTCAAAGTTGGGTGGTGCACACATTCTGTCTGCCTGAGTGCCTGCCTCGTCTGCAACGTCAGAGGTTATCAGAAAGTCGCATCTCCTCTACCACTTTCTATGACGGCTACCATTGAAACACACATTGATCTCTTCTGACTGCGTAAATCTATGACTTAGGCGGTCTAACAACAGAAAGAAAGACATTTCAGTGAGGATTAGGGTACAAATATCTAGAAAATGCTGTAAGAATATATCTGGGTATTTTCATTTTCATTCACTAAAATCCCTCAAAGACCCCTCTGAAGACCCCTCAACACCCCCAAAAAAACCAGGCAACTCCAAATTTTCCGCTAACCCTCCCCCCTTTCCTCCTCCAAACCAGCTCGGGAATGATAGAAAACAAAAGCATTTCTCAAAGGAATGTCGAAGAATTTTTTTTTTTAAAGCTACAAACTTTTCTTTTTTAAATCAACTACCCCCCCCGCCTCAAGCGTTTACTTCTTAATATCTAAAATATCCGGAAACTTCAAATCACGTGATTGATGTTACCCGACTTTGTCAATCAAGATCTGGCAATAGTTTTCCTTGCAAAGGCCTGCTTGGTTCGCTACTTTTTGCTGGGCTTGAGCCCATTTCCCACTTAAGAAAGTGATAGCGCTTTACTCGTTGATCCTTGTATGAGATCAACTTGAGAAGCTCCCCAAAAAAAGATGCATACTAAACAACCTTCAAGTCAAATTGGCGAGGTTTGTCGTTCATACAGCTGCAATCGAAATCAAGTACCGCATGATGCCTCTGATGATGCGAAGCTGGTCAGAGGTGAGATCCTTTTTAGGTAAACAACTCTTTATTGCCTCAAATCCAGAGGATCCGGCAAAACCTTTTTTCTTCGGTATTTCCCTTAATTTACCGCTAGAAGCATAAGTAAGATCAACATTTTTCCCGCGTAAAAACATCGCCATATATAATGAGATCGTAGTTTTTGGCGCTAAAGTCGGCCTGTCTAGTCACTATCGAAACTGCCCAAATCTCAGTATTGAAGAAAATGAATGAATCCATCAGTAGCTATCGTGCTTATGCCCTATAATACATTTAGGGTAGTTTGGCAATAAAGTAACGGCTGTTGCGGTGAGACAACTCTTAACGTATGGTATACGATCATACCTGGGGCTCTTGCAACGCATTTTGTCCGCCTGAACTGAACGATTGTATTTTAATTTCAGTAAAAGGCTCATTAACTGATCTCCGATGGAGCTTTTAAATCATGAGAGACTTTTGGTCGCCCAGATCATACTGCGATGCGACTGGTTTTGAGCTCGTACGCAGTGGGCAAATGTTTGCTTATTTTGCGAAAAAATCTGTCATCATTTCCGTCCTACGAGTGTGCACAGTGATTTTTTTTCTCACCAAATTTTGTCAAGCCTTATCAAACTTCAAATTTTTGTTAGGAGTGTCAATTATACATATTTTACAACCTAAAGAAAGCGTTTTCAAGTGCGGCCACGATTAGCAAATTGAAAATTTAGCGGAGACAATTTTTGTTGAGCCAAACAAATTTCTTCAGCCTAGTGCGTATGGGCCCTTAACTCGCTTCGTTTTTTTACTGAAACTCCTCTCTTTTATTGATACGACCGTTACTTATTTGGCTACGCTATACCTTTTTCTATCCACGCCAAAAAGTAAAATTTAATGTTGCCTATGCGATCCTTGATGCGTATATTCCATGACTAACTTGCGACTAAAAATAAAATTTTAGCCGCAGTAAATTGGATGAGCTGATTGCTTGTATTAGAGTAAAGCTAAAATAAGCGTAAATGTTCCTTCAATTGAAAAAAAAAAAAAACGACCGAGAAACCAACCGAGTCTAAAGTTTCTTGCCAAAATTTTCCTTTCACGTTTATCACTCAAAAGTTTACACTCGTCTTCAATTCTGCTGTCAAAAAGACGAATTCAAAGTCGAATTCATTGAATTCACTTTGCTCACTGCGTTCGTTTTTAATTACCACCTTTTTCACACCGTTATCTCAATTATATGATCTTACTTCTTTAAGCAATTGCCTTTTTTTTGTTTAAGCAAAACATTTCTTATTTGATCGCATACTTAAAAGTTTGGAAAGATTTGCACGAACTCCGAGCTTTCTCTTTGTAAACAAATCTGTGATTGACAGCTTCATTTTTTACGGATGGTCTGAACTGACCGAAAACGAACAACGACTACCTAGTGTATGTAGTGTCGCTGTAGTTTGCTGCAGCAAATAAAAAACAAGTTATTTTAAAAATAATGTTGCTGTTTAGATGGTCTCTTTCATTACGAAAGGTCTTATACGAAAATGATTTTGTCGAGCGTTGACTTCAAAATTTGCATGTTTTGTTTTGTCTCACGCTCGCCTGCGAGCAACTACATGTAGATAGTTAACTCGCTGTTTGTTCGTTTCTTTTCTTTTTTTTGCACGGAACGAGGTAGTTTTCGCAAATTAGGTGACATCCTTTGACGCTCACGTTTTCTGTTGCATCCGTACATCAGTTGTTGTTGATCTTTTTTTTTCACTTTTGACGTTGTTATTTGAGGAATTTACGCACTTGCCTTAAAGCTGGGATCGTCGGAATGACTAAGTCACTCCGACTGGACGGATGACTCAGAGCGGATTATCTCCTCAAAAATGAAAAGTTAATGCCTTATCCTTGCCGGGTCGAATAGACCAGGCAAAGGAAAGTCCTTCACAAGCATTTTCTGTTAGATAGAGCAAACTGCGAGTTTGTTTTTCACCTCAATATTTTTTTTCGCAATGGCGGCGTCCAAAAATTGTCGCCGTGAGCTCATGTGTCAAAGTTGTGTATTAAACAACTTTGACGGTCAAACTTGTGTAATAGACAACTTTGACGGTCAAACTTGTGTATTACACAACTTTGACCGCCAAAAGTGACGGTCAAAGTTGTGTAATACACAAGTTTGACCGCCAAAGTTGTGTATTACACAAGTTTGACCGTCAAAGTTGTTTAATACACAACTTTGACGGTCAAACTTGTGTAATAAACGAAAAATTTAGAGTCCGGAAACAATCTGACAGTCCGGAAACAATCTGACAGGTGTTTCTGGTTTTCCCCTCTCCTGAAAAACCAACCTACGACTTGATATGAGTTGATTTGATTTGATTTCTGTACAGCGCGGTTTCCCCAATTAGTGCCCCAATGATAAAATTATACAGTTGACACTTTAAATGAAGTTTGCCTCCCACCAATGTGGCCCGGGTTCGATTCCCAGACTCAGCATCATAATGTGGGTAGTGAGTTTGTTGGTTATCTACTCTGCTCCCAGAGATTTTTTTTTCCGGGTACTCCGCTTTTCTCCTCTCCTCAAAAAGTCACACTTGATTTGCGTTGATTTGTTGATTTTTCAGGTTACATTGTCCCCGATTAGCGCTCTCAACAGGACGGCGCTAGAAGGACTAAACACTTAAAATAAAGTTCCTTTCCTTTCCTTTCCTTTACTTTCCCTTTTTCTTTCCCTTTATAAAGTTCCTTTCCTTTTTCTTGGTGGCCCATTCCATTTCCATATTGCCTTAAATTAATTACAACCCTTCAATGAAAATGCTCCTAAAAAAGTGAAAACTAGGTGACAAATTATAAAGACAATATAATTGACTACTTAAGAAGAAATATCTATCATAAAATACAAGCTTTATAAGACTTGTTGTTAAAAGTCTATCAAAAGATAAAAATGTCACTATTCAATAATTATTGAGCTAGGGAAACGAAACTGGTATAACCCTCAAAGAGATGTCCTGGGATGAACAAATTTCCCTTTGATCATCAATTTTGTGCTGTTATCCTGTGGCAAATTAAACTTGACTTTATAGCTAATTGGTAAAAACCTTGTGTGTATTTGAACTTAATTGTTCAGTTGCCACAATACAAATATACTCCAAGTGTAAACCATAAAAAAGTTCATCAACAGCTGTTTTAAACATTCAAAAATAAAATCCTTTTAACCCATTGATTCCTGACTAATATCATTATAATTAATTTACCTTACAGGTTTGAGATATATCACATTTTTACATTCAAATCCATATTTCTGTGCAAGTTTATCAATGTTGGTAGCATTGTCTATAAAAGCTATCTGCAAAGTAAATATAAAAACATTCAGATTCTCGATAAATTACCACTATATGTCCAGATAGATTCAAAATATCATTTCACTTTATTTATTTATTATTATTCGGTACTTCATGAAATCAAACAGGCATCAATGCCATTGTTTGATAGCTGACCTGTATAAAAGAGAATGGGCCTTATTCATGAGGAGGCCATATTGGGTACAAACAACAGATTTCGTACCCCGAGCCTATAGAGTTGAAACGTTTGGGAACAAGTTTCAGTGGGGCAAAACAAAAGTTTTCAATTCCTCGGGACCCAACATAACCCCCATGTGATTATGGCCCATTAAAAAAAGAGGTAAGATTTTGTGAGTGTTATTGAACCAGAATAATCATTCTTTAATTTAAAGAAAACAACAAAACTTTTGAAATTGCAATACATGTTTCGACAGAAACTTCTGTCATCTTCAGTTGATTAACGTACAAAGCGTTAAGTTGAATTTATAAGTACGGAAAAAGTGCTAATTATGCCAGTAACAACGGAATGTACATAAAACGTGACAATGTGAGAATTAAAAGGATAGTTTTAGATTTGCGTGATGCAGTTGTTGATTAAGAGAAGGTTATTCTCTTTGAATATGAAAAGCTTCTTTTATCTTGAGTTGAAAAGTCGTAGAGGCATGATCTAAAATATGGAAACATTCCCCTGAAGACAGGGCGCGACATTGTTCGGAATTCTGTAGGTGTTTAAGAAGATTCCTGTATAAATGGCAAATATAGGTTGGTATAGGTCAGTTGGGGAGACAAGCTAAAGGACATTCACAAAATTGGAGAGCATGGACATACAGTTGAACCTCTTTAATACGGACACCAAAGGGACAGACCAATTTAGTGTCCATATTAGAGAGCTAGGTGTCTATATTACAGAGGTCAACATGATGTCATCATTTTTAAGACTCCACTGACAGTTTTGAGTGTTAATTAAGTAACTAAAAATAGGCCCACTGTACCTAAACTGACTTATATACACTATTAAGACATATTGTACATCTCAATTACAGTACATACTTTATACGAATCATTGATTTGAAACAAAAGGGACTACAATGCAATGCTGCACCTGAAAAAGTAATGCTAAAAGTATGGTTCTGAAAAACGTTTTTCTGTAGTTTACAAGTGCAGCAAGCCATAACTAGGGTAATGAAGTGACTGAACAATGTATGTATTATATGGACAATAGAGGTTGCCTTTAATTTGTAATAATTGTTTCTGTACGTGATCATAGAAAAATTAATGTTTCACATACATTTCATTGAATCGGCTACTGGTACAATAGTTTTGTAGGGCTACATTTTCCCTTGTTTTAAATTTTATCATGGTATTTTATTTTCATTTTCAAAACCCCAGTTGAAGATGAGTGAATAAAGTATTGCTGTTTGCATAATCACAAACTCATTCACAAAACTATAAGCCAACACCAGATCATGGGAGTGTCCAAACTAAAGAGGTTGAGTTTATATGATTTTGCTCTCTTGGTGCGAGATTCAGTGTCTGTTGTCTGTCTTAGAGAGGGTCCTTATTATGGAGGTTTTTTAAAGAAAATGTGTGAGAATTTTTTCAGGAATAGAAAGTCGTCTGGAAGGAGAGGGGGGGGGGGGGGGTACTTGGGTCAATTTTTGCTGGGTATGTGCTGCTGGCCTCTCAGAACCCCTATCCCTTTATAGTCTATTTTATGGCCAATTATAGTCAACAATGCCACTGTTCTTTCTGAAACAACTTTTTTTACTGCGAATCTTTCCATTTTCAAATCCCACTAACCATAATTTTCTTACCCCCAATATCCGGACAATTTGCGACCCCATTCTACTAACTCTGCTGGGAACTCTGTTGAAAATGCTTCCCCATTATAGTCATTCCAGTTGTGAAAGTGCAACCCCATCCAGCAGCACATCCCCATTAGTCCATTAATAGGGAGTACCCACCCAAAAACCCCCCCCACCCCCCCCACCCCCCCCATCCCCCCCACCCCATCCCCCCCCATCCCCCACCCGGGCTCAGTCATTGAACCAACGTGCACCTCATGCAGACTAATATAATGTCCAAGAGAATGAAGCTGTTCACTTTTATTTAAAGACAAAATTTGTGATGTTAACCACAAAACATGTTGTTTCACAGTTAATGTTACCTTTCCATCATTATCAACCCCCATAATCCCATCGTGACATACATCCATCATAGTCTCAGAAGTGGAGTGAACAAGCGTACCACAAAACACATATCTCATCGCGCCTTCGAGGAAGCACTTCTCTTAGGTATAAAATGTAGATAAGATTAGCTTCCCCACAATTGCCAATCGCTTTTTTACCAAATGCGTCACGGCGAAAGTGAAATGGGCTTCATTCCAGATTTTCAGGTAGATACATCTATCGATAAAAAATAGCGGGAATAAAAGGCAGACGACCAAAATCAACAATAAAAATTACTACAATAGACAAAACAAACGATTGTACGTCGCCCGTAAAAGAGAAGAACAGGTCTCGAAAATTACCTCACCTCATGAAAAACGAAACTGCAGGTCGAAACACCGGTGGAAATGGAAAGGAGGAGGAGCACCAGTACTAGTCAAGAGGTCAACACGGACAAAAAACAAGGCACGCATTGCGTACATGTGGTAGTGAAGTAACACAGCGCTTTATTCCATATTGTCGACTGAGCTACGTTTTCAAGTACAAGGAAAGGTTACGTTAATACAAATGTTGGCCGTGTAGAACTTTGATTTTAAACAGAGTTAACTGAACAGGGTGTAATGTGAAGTGCTAGATTTATATCCCATATGAACCATGTGAGCGTTAGCCCTACTGATGGAAATGGGCCCACACAAGGACAGAGAAAAACTCTGACCAGAGTGGGAATTGAACCCACGACCCTCGGGTCAAGCAACGTTTTGTCTTCCAGGAGATTCAAGTAGTCTTGGAGTAATATGTAGCTCTAACAGTACACGATATTGCTTTGGTACCTTATATGATTATAGTCAACGTCAGTGGCTTCATAGCCGGTATCGCGAGGTCACGGGTTCAAACCCCGTTGAAGTCCTGAATTTTTCAGGCTTCTCTACGCAATTGCTAAAATTGCGTTCATAACTGCGAGGATCATAGCTTCGCTTGATCTCATATCCGCAGTTCAATGTATGATATGATTCATTTCATATATCATTTCGTTCACTGGTAGATGTCTTAGGTAAACAGCCCCCTGAGAAGACGTGTGGTTACTAACAAAATACTAAACCCAGAAAGATTGAAGAAAATAAAAGGGAACTGAGAAAAATTGGCTTCAAGGTTGACATGTTGATCATTTTCAAGTTCCCTCACAACTTCTTTTTCACCTCAAGTTTAAGAGTGCACTCTGAGCGTCTGACAGCTTTCTAATACAAAAATTCACTGAAGTTAATCCCTGTCAGGCGGGGTTAATGGGTGACTTCAAAAATTTAACGCTCAAAATTGCGAACCAAGCAAGGTACAGATGTTTTTAGTCTGCTTTATGCAAAACAAATATTGATGCAAAAGTAAACAAATATTGATACGCAGTTTTCAGTACGGTCGATCGAGA
Organism: Montipora capitata; assembly: GCA_949126865.1. Taxonomy (NCBI): domain Eukaryota; kingdom Metazoa; phylum Cnidaria; class Anthozoa; order Scleractinia; family Acroporidae; genus Montipora; species Montipora capitata. The sequence continues at coordinate 1,881,789 of OX421445.1, read as the reverse complement.
ATAAAATATTTTGCCATCCGCAACAAAATTTGCGACATGACAGCACTTACAGTACACTACCACAAAAAGGGTCCCAATTTATCGTTGCCAACCCTCCCCTCTTAGTATGCTGGGGTGGTCATTGAAACAGACTGCAGAATGCTGGCCCCCACCCCGAGGGACTCCATTTCCATCGACCAAGTTTCAAAATAACCGGGAAAGGAATCGAATGGAACGGAAATATTTCGGAAAAAACCTTCGGAAATTTTGAGAATACCTCGCGAAGGGGTCAAAATTTCAGAGTTCTGGAACAACCGGAAAATACCGTCCCATTGGTTCATATCCTACTCGCGCACAATTTCCGTTCACATTTTGCAGCAATCGATTGTAGTAATTGTCAGGAATACCATTACGAATTGTTTATTTTTGTCGCGCGGATACACGACGAGGATCATTAAATTTAAGATGTGAGCAATAAATGCCAAATACTGGAAGTTGCGCGCATACATACAAACCTACATACTTAATTGCCTGTATTGCATCCAGGTTGCCAATGTTGTGCATAAAAACTTCAAAGTGAAATATTACAATAAACCAAACCAACGCAATTTTCGCTGGCTCTATGAATGTACATCTGACGCCCGTCTGGGTTTCGCAAAATTCTGTAACACCGGGAAAAGAAAATGTTGGCAGGATAAAGGAGATTGGCCCATTTTATCTGGAGTCTACATTATCATCCCTGGTAGGCGTTCCACACCCTCCGTACATTGAGGTGTTTTCTTAAAAGATGGAGCAGTACAAATTAAAACGTGAAAGGACCAAAAAAGAAAGTGAAAATGAAATTCTCGGACGCAAATGATTAGACTGAGCTGCCCTCTATCACAGTGAAAAGTATTTCCCACTGATATGTGTTCCCTCGCACACTAGCGTATTACCCCTCTTGGGGAAACAACATTCTGACGAAGCAGCTGTCATAACGTGTAATGTGATTGGTTCGATACCCAAACCAATAATGAATCAGACTTAATTAAGAGCAATAGAAGATAATTACAATACCAAACAATAGCAGGGTATGAGAGCGGCTACATTACTGAAATACTGCCTGGCTCTAAATTGGATAAATTCAATCTTGCCTAGTATGTTTTCATAATTTGATCAGGGGTTAATATCCGTCAGTATCACAGACAGGAAATCACTTCCTCCTTGCTCGAAATTGGCTCTCAGGTATAACAGAAAAAGTAACATCGCATTTGAAGTCCAGCTAGCATTCAAATGATGGTGGCAATCTGGCATTATATCGTATACGGATTCCCAATTACGTAACACGCACAAAACATAACAATTTCAAGCTGTGATGGATACTTCAAAGCATATTTTTGAGGCTCGCCTGACATAGAAGACCGGACTGGAAAGAGGGGCGGAAATCGACACCAAAAGATTGGTTGAATCCCGTGACCGCCCTCTCTCCAGTTTTCCTTCCTTTTTCCCGCGATCTCGATCTGAGAGTACCCGCCTCCGTTTTATAAGAACAATTGCCAAAAACAGCTCGGTTTGATTATCTTCTGCTTCACCCTTCTGTGAATTAAGGAATCAAAGCGAAGGATTACACAAATTTAATATCTCTCGCCTGCTCTTATCCACACAGCTAACAACCAAGTGGAGTTTTCTATAAATCGATCGCTCGGGCATTCTCGCCAAAAAAATCTGAAGGCTTCTTACATTAGTCCACTCTGTAACCAGGAAACTTCGTGAGAGCTATGCAATTACTAAAGGCCAGGTGACATCAACGATGGCATATTCCCTATCTCCTCTACAACGACGGGGAGAAGTGCTTCTTTTGACATTTTAGTTTAGTGGTATGCAGGGTGCACTTCACCAAGCTTCCACTTTCCCATAGCTTTGTGCAAGTTGGAAAATTCGCATTACTAATCGAAAGTTCATACGTTGGATACCTGTCTGGGTCCATCTATTTTCTTTCCGGGTATGCTCGAGTCGAGTTTAGATGGGTACCTTTTCACCCACGGTTTTCGGCACAAATGGAGGTATGGGTATGGAAAGCCAACTTTTCCTAAAGAATCTAGCAAACAAACTCACGCCTCAAAACGGAGATGAGTATGCATCCACTATGACATGGTTGAGAACACGTTAAAGTTTGGAAATTTTAAGATCTACAAACATATATGTTAAAGGATTAAGAGCCCATTTAGATAAAGCAAAGAACTTAAGATGACTTTAATTTGAACAATTTCATAGAAGATATTCAGTGATGTAAATTAGCAATTTTATTACAGTACACATTATACAATTTGAGATTTAATATAATTAATTAGCTCTTTTATCTTTTCATATTTTTTGATAAAATTTCAACCGTTTTTATATGTTTTTGGTTAATTTGTGATAATTATATGGTTTTAAAGGACGGAACTTTTATCTTTCATTTATCAATTTTATTGTAATTTTCGTTGCATTTTTTGTAAATTCATGTAATTGTTGATCATTTTTTAATAAATTAGTTATTATTATTATTAAAACCAAAAACAAATTTATATTCATCTTAAAGCTCACCGTCGCATTACACCAAGTGGTAGTATTCAGTCTTGGAGTGTTACTGGCTTTCTGTAATGACTAAAACAAGCGAATGCTGAAAGTCTGTTCTCTTTAATATCATCGACTATCTTAGAGGGCCACTCAAAAATACATTTTTTACAAACTGATCACTTTTTCATGAGTCCCTGAAGGTCCGCAGATTCGGACAAACTCTTGGCAATGTGGATCTTTTCGTCCATCGCTGTAAGAATACGAATCGTGTTGGTGTGAGCTGCCCCTGCTTTCCAGCCAGACACAAAAACAAAAGGATTTCCCACTTTAATGAATCCCATCCTCTTTCCCATATCCAGCGCGAAATCCAGTCTTTCGTCGTGTTCTTCCAGGACATTATCTCTTGGTGGTTTGTCATAAACCAGCGGGAAACAACCGCGAAACAAGTGCATCTGACGGGCCACGCGCTCATCACGTGTTATAACTATGATTGGACAACGGGGCCGGAAACGAGCAACAACCTCAGCTGTCCTAAAAAATATGTCGAAAATCAGGGTTAATAGGATAATAGACGATATGTCCCTCCCCCCCCCCCCCCCACCCCGCCTCCTCCACTCCAAAAAATATATAGCACTTGCGGCCGAAGCAGAAGTTCAGTAGACATCAAGCGTCATTTCAGAGGACGCTTGATTTTAATTTTGCTGCGAAAAACTGGTTGGACAATTTATCAAAAGTCTAACACAGACTATCTGCAGGCCACTATTATGCACAAGCAGATTCCATTTTCAGCATTTACTGCACGCGACCAAGGAATAGCGTCTGCTAGGTGGACACAGACTCGATTAACTAATTACAGATCGCAAGATGATGTAATAAGGGTCAAGACTCGTCCACTATACCATGTACGATTTTAAAACTGCGCGCAATGTTAAAAAACAAGATTTACTGATTTTTGCGACCTACAACTAATTATTCCCTTCCGGAAACCCAGTATTATCTGCAGCGCTTCACGGCAGGGGAGCAGGGGTGGCGCAGTGGTGAGAGCACTC